>JABWPP010000050.1:159381321-159881321 GCA_016920855.1 Puya raimondii | reverse complement strand
CTCCTCGTCGTCGTCGTACTCCACCTCCCCGCCTCCCCCCGATTCCGAGTGCTTCCTCGAGATCCGCCCCGCGCCGCACGGCCCGGAGAGGGAGGTGACCGGATCCGAGTTTGGTTGGGGAGAAAGAGTGCAAAGAAATAGTGCAACGAGGAGAAATGGTGCAATGAGGAAGAAGAAGAGAAAAATAAATGGTGTAATTTTAATCCAAATAGTGTAATTTTAGTCTAAAAAGTATAATTTTTATCTCAAAGAGTGTAATTTCTGTCTCAAAGTTATTTAAAACAGTGTAAATTTTTTTTTAAACAGTGCAACATTATTTTAACAGTGCAATTTTATATTTTTCATCCTTCTTCTATGATTTTTAGTCTTTCCTGTAGGAAAAAATATTATTTTTTATTATTTCTTTTTTTTCTCTTTACAATTTTCTTTTGGTCACGACCCACCGTCTTCGCCGGAGTGTAACTATTTTTTTTCCCCTCTCTCGCCGGCGTGCTTCTCGGCCGCAAGAAACAATTCTTCGTCGCCGGCGGCGGTGGCGGGGACGGCGTGTGGAGGAGGGTCGGAGAGGTAAAAAAGAAGGAGACGCGGCGCGGCGCGGCCTCGGCAGGGTGGGAGGCGAGGAGGGCGAGGGTGCGCGTGCGAGGGCGTGAGGGGCAGAGGCGAGGCAGGCCGTTTCCGCCTCCACCTCCGCCTCCGCCTCTGCCGTTCGGAGAGAAAAAAAAAGAGCGACAGAAAAAAAAAGAGGAGAGAGAAAAAAAAGAGGAGAGAGAAAAAAAAGAGGAGAGAGAAAAAGTAAGAAAAGTATTTTGGTCAGTTTGCTGAAAATCCGGACCGAATCTGTAAAATCGAAAATAGCGACCCAATTTTGCAAAAGCCCAAAACTAGTGGATTTTTTATGCAAAAAGACCATATGTATATATATATATATATGTATATATATATATGTATAGAGTTAGGCTAGAATACTTGTGGAAGTACCGGGTGGAAGTACCGGGGCTCCGGTACTTCCACGTCGTTTTCGATGTTGGGACTTCCGAATCGACGATCGGCTCCGTTAAACTTGATCTAGAGTATTTGAAGTATCTAGAAAATAAATTTCGCGATTTTTCGATATCATTTACCTAGTGATCGAAAGGGCTCAAAATCAATGGCTGAAAATAAAAATCTCACAAAATGTGATAATATGACTCTAAAATTTTAGATCAAAGATATTGATCTTGTTTTATATAGTATAAAGAATTTTCTATCAAAATTTTACGTAATTTGGATATTTCTACACCGTTAAACTTGCAAACGGCTCACCACGACCATTGAAATTGCTGATTTTGAGCCCTTTCGATCACCAGGCAAATGATATCGAAAAATCGCGAAATTTATTTTCTAGATACTTCAAATACTCTAGATCAAGTTTAACGGAGCCGATCGTCGATTCGGAAGTCCCAACATCGAAAACGACGTGGAAGTACCGGAGCCCCGGTACTTCCACAAGTATTCTAGCCTAACTCTATATGTATATGTATATGTATATGTATATGTATATATATATATGCATGCATATATATATGTATATGTATATGTATATATATATGCATATATATATATATATGTATATATATGTATATGTATATGTATATATATATGTATATGTATATGTATATATATATATATATATATATATATATATATATATATATATGTATATGTATATATATTTGTATATATATATATGTGAGACCCCAGATAGTCCTATATATGAGATATAATAGGGCTAAACTCTCAACCCGGCTTAAGCATTTTCGGTGGTGGATAGGCCGAAGAGGTTGAGAGAGTTAAGCGTGCTAGGACGGGAGTAGTCCTAGGATGGGTGACCCCCTGGGAAGTTGGGGCGTCACAGTTGGTATCAGAGCCAATTACCAGCCGGAAGTGTGAGATGAGTCTCGGCTAAGCCAGGTATACAGCCGGAAGTGTGAGATGAGTCTCGGCTAAGCCAGGTACACAGCGGGGAGAGCGAGGCTCTCATGCTGTTGACTGTTGTGGGTGGAGCGCGGCTCACCACAAGGTCGGTTTAGGCTAGCGAGACGAGACTCACATCGCCTGGTACTTGTGAGTCTGAGCCTGACGAGGACGTTAGGGCTTAAAAGGGGGGAATTTGTGAGACCCCAGATAGTCCTATATATGAGATATAATAGGGCTAAACTCTCAACTCGGCTTAAGCATTTTCGGTGGTGGATAGGCCGAAGAGGTTGAGAGAGTTAAGCGTGCTAGGACGGGAGTAGTCCTAGGATGGGTGACCCCCTGGGAAGTTGGGGCGTCACAATATATGTATATGTATATGTATATATATGTATATGTATATATGTATATGTATATATGTATATATATGTATATATATGTATGTATATATATGTATATATATGTATGTATATATATGTATATATATATGTATGTATATACATATATATGTGAGAATTCGAATTCTTAAATTTTTGTGAAATTTGAATTCTGTGTTCCTCTCCCATTTTGCTGTATATTTGATCCGTATTTGCAGATATATACATGTATAGGTATATGTATATGTATATATGTTGTATTTATTGAGTATTTTATTGTTTATGTTTCGATTGCGGAGAGAGAACGGCTTAACGGCGCAATTCGGAGTTCGTTTCTGACGATCCAAAATGATAGATTCGATGTCTCGGCAGTGCTGAACGCGATGGCGTGATCCGTTTCGACATGCGACGGATGGATCAAGAGATATTGCAAGTTCTTCGCTGAGAGGTCGAATTGTACAATTATTGTTTCGCGATCTGGACCCTGTTTCTCGCATCGTTTTGCGTGAGTTCGAATGTGGAGGGGTGTCTGGGCATTTTGTTCCTGCTGTGAGGGACCTTGGGGCTTTTGTGCAAAATTACCATTGGGTATATGTGTGTTGTGTGTGTGTGTAGAGAGAGAGAGAGAGTGAGTTCCCTCTTCTCCACTTCTCCATCAGCTCCCAGCAGGAGCCTCCCCTCTCCCCAGCTCCTCTGCCACCTCCCCGAGCGCCGCCGGCCGCCGCCGACCACCCCTGGCCGGCGCAAACCCCGACCAACCCTCTCTCTCCCTTTTCTTCTTCTTCTCCTTCCCTGCGGTGTGCACCCAGGGTGAACCCACGCCTGAGCTCCCCCTGAGGTGGCATGACCGCCGGCGACCTGCCCCGCCGCCGGGAGCCGTCGTCGAGCTGCTGCCAGCTGTTGCTAGGGCAGCTGCGGGCCGAGGTGTTTGGACCCGAGCCACCGCAGCCTCCCGCCGGCGCAGCACCCTCCGGCCAGCTCCGGGAGGACCTCCAGCGCCGTCGCCTTCCTCTCTGGTCGCCCCCGTGCCGCCGAAGCGCCGCCGCAGCCGCCGCGGGCTCAGCCTGGGCAGCTAGGGCACCCGCGGCCGAGCACCCTCCGCCGCCGCCGCCGGGGGGTTTTGTTGTCGCGATCACCGGTATCCCGACATCCGACGACCCCCTCTTGCCGGTGCTCGCGTTGCCGCCGGCCGCCGTCGCCGTCCGTTGCCGCGCCGCCGTGCCCTAGCCAACCCGAGAGTGGGCACTCTCCCCGCGCCGCCGCCGCCGCTTCCTGCCGCCGGCTGAGGTGAGCACCCTCTTCCTCACCACCCCCGCATCCGACCCTGGCCGCCGCGCGCCGTGCATGTCGGCCGGCAGCCGGCCGGAGCTTGCTGCTCCGGCCAGGGTATTCTTTTACTTTGTTTTGGCCGCAAGTTTGTGTTTGAGCTTCCTGTTGCCTCCCGAAGCTCGGGAAGGTGAGCACGATGATCGCAGCGACGCGCTGATCATCATGCTCACCTTAGTTTTCTATTTGGATGTGCCGTTTCGCTGTTTGGCCTTTGTCGAGCAATTTTATCGCTTGTGAGCACTATTTTTATGGGTTTTTTGTGCTTGCGACTGGTCCTGTCACAGTGAGGCTGTGAGCACGACCTCTGTTACGTCGTTACCTATCCGCTGGTGCTTGCGGAAGGTCGTGCGGACGTACGGAATGCTCGAACGGCCTTAATTATGCTCGTTATGTATGTAATTGTTGCTCGTTATGTGAGTCTTTCGTAGGTCCTGTCGTGGTTCCCGAGAGCCGTCGGTGTTAGGCTCTAGCGTTTCTACAGGTGGGTGCTTCGATCCGGAGTCGGTTCAGTGGACTACGGTGATACCTTTCTATCTCTTCTCTTGCATTTCAGTTATTAGTTCACTTGACTCCCGTTGACACTACTTATGTGTGTTTACCTTAGTAGAGTAGTTATGGTTTGCATGATTCTTGAGACGACCTAGTTGGTCGGTGGTGATCGCCTGTTGTTCTGAGCGATCCTCGTATATTGGCTTATCAGTTGCTTCACGGCTCGTTGCTATTCTGTGGATTGAACATTCGCATCGATCGTCACAGCTCTTCTAGCACTTCACGTACGCCAGCGGTTTGATCCACCGCCTGGGGGTGTTCTTTTTCGGAAAAGGATCGTGTGCATCAGACCCGTGAGCCTCTTAGCACGTGCATCTGCGGAGGTTATGTGCCGATGGTTGAGCAGGTTGTGACAGTATCAGGGATACGTCCCGGTGGCTATGGATTGGGTATACTTTGTGGATATCACTGGTGATGCATATACTAGTTGCTTACAGTAGCATAGTTGTTCAGTTGTATGTCAGCCTCATACTTATTTGTGCTGCTGTTTATCTTATCTATCTATTTGTTGACCCTCGTGCCGGTGTGTACACCTCGCCTTCGTTGGCTTGCGGTACCCACTGGGAGGGGAGACATGTTTATATGTTCTCACCCCCCGCCCTCGTTGTTGTTTTCAGGTGAGCAGGGTTGTGGGAGTCGGGACGCAGCGAGGCACGCCTAGTTAGTGGTGCTAGAGGTCCTGACTTGTGAGGTTCCTCCCTCCAGATTTTGGTCATCACCCTATCCTTTTATTCAGCTAGATATGGATGAGGTTCAGTTACATTTTGGATGTTCTGTCGTACATGCTTAGATCTTGTGGTTTTGGTTTAGTATTCATGTGTAGATTGCATGCTTAGACTTTTGGATGACCTTGCTGTTAGATCTTTTATTGTGGCTTTATATCGCATATCTTGGATTTCTACCCCTCGTGGTAGCGTTTCAAATAAAGGTTTCCGTGTGGGAAACAGTTTTCAAATGGATTTCCGATCGATCGACTTTTGAGATTTCAAAAGAGAGTTCTCGTGTGGAGAACGGTTTTCAAATAATTCTTGAATGTTTGAGATTAGGGTTTCAAAATAAAGCTTCTGAGTAAAGAGCAGTTTTTCTAGAATGATCTGTTGTTTGTGCATCGCATATCCTTCGCCTAAGGTCTTGCTTAGATTCATACAGGTTTAAGGACTGTTAGCTGTATGAATCTTATTGTGTTGTTGTGGTATGTGTGATGAATGAATGGTGGTTGTGATCCTGTTTGTATGTTGTGTACGCCGTGCAAATACAGGGGAGGCTCTGTCCGTGTGTACAGTGGACCCTGTATTTGTGGCGGGTCTGTACGTGGCACGGGCTCGGCTTTAAAAAAAAAAAATTGGCACGTATTTCCGCTTCTAAAACTAGCCCGGGGCGTGACATACTATCGATAGTACCAAGTGCATGGTACTATCGAGTTTTCCGCCGTTAGATCTATCTTTGACCATTTCCACTCGTTAGATTATACTATTTAACCAACCATCCTGTCAACCCTAGGGTACCACTATCATCCTAATCGAGAACCACTATCATCGTAACCGCACATCCCTTCATCTAAGGGCCGAAATCCAAAGGCGCCAAGCGCTTGGTATTATTAATAGTATAGTAGCCTAGTTCTCTCTCTCTCTCTCTCTCTCTCTCTCTCTCTCTCTCTCTCTCTCTCTCTCTCTCTCTCTATATATATATATATATATATATATATATATATATAGAGTCCGGCTACTATGCTATCAATAGCACCAAACACTTAGTGCTATCAAGTTTTTCGCTGTTAGAAATACCCTATTGGCCATTTCCGCCCGTTGGATCATACTATTCAACCAACCATTCACTCAACCCTAGAGGTCTACTATCATTTTAACTGCACATTCCTTCATCTACGGGTCGAAAATCTAATAGCACCAATAACTTGGTGTTATTAATAGTATAATAACCTAGTTCTATATATAGATAGTATAGTAGCCTCATTATATATATATATATATATATATATATATATATATATATATATATATATATATATATATATATATATATATATATATATATATATATATATAGGATGTGCGGTTAGGATGATAGTGGTTCCCTAGGGTTGAGTGGGTGGTTGTTGAATAGTATGGTCTAAAGGGCAGAAATGGTCAAAAGAGTAAATCTAACAGTAGAAATCTTGGTAGTACCAAGTGTTTGGTGCTATTAGAAGCATCCTGGCCGGACTCGATATATATATATATATATATATATAGTTGAGTTGGAATGCTATCAGTAGCAAACGAGTTTCATTGCCACCCATTTGTTTTCGATGATAGAGCTTTAAATCGACGATCGACACAGTTGAACATGATTTATGCCACTTGAAGTATCTAGAAATCAAATTTTAAATGTTTTCGACATCATTGACCTAATGATCAAAGGGTTTCAAAATTTATAATTTTTATAGTAAATATGAGACATTTTCTCTTTTAACGGTATAAAGATATCCAAATCAATTGAATTTTGGTTAGAAAATTTTTTAAACTATTTAAAATAAGATTTATACTCTTAATCTTGATTACAAGGTTCCTATCATCACTTCTTAAAGAATATTAATTTTTAGTTTTTTATTTTTGTGTCCACTTGATGGATAAGAGAACAATATCGAAAAAGTATGAAATTTGGTTTCTAGATGCTTCAAATGGTATAGATCATGTTCAACTGTACCGATCGTCGATTTGGAGGCTTCATCATTGTAAACAAATGGGTGGCAACAGAGCCTGTTTGCTACTAATAGCATTCTAGCTCAACTCTATACCACCCATTTGTTTACGATGGTGGAGTCTCCAAATCAACGGTTGTCACGCCCCGACCTAGTTTTAGAAGCGAATATACGTGCCAATTTTTTTTTTTTTTTTGAAAGCCTAGCCCGCGCCACGTACAGACCCGCCACAAATACAGGGTCCACTGTACACACGGACAGAGCCTCCCCTGTATTTGCACGGCGTACACAACATACAAACAGGATCACAACCACCATTCATACAACACACATACCACAACAACACAATAAGATTTATACAGCTAACAGTCCTTAAACCTGTATGAATCTAAGCAAGTCCTTAGGCGAAGGATGATGCGATGCACAAACAACAGATCATTCTAGAAAACTGCTCCTTACCCAGAAGCTTTATTTTGAAACCATAATCTCAAACATTCAAGAATCATTTGAAAACCGTTCTCCACACGAGAACTCTCTTTTGAAATCCCAACAGTCGATCGAACAGAAATCCATTTGAAAAATTGTTTCCCACACGGAAACCTTTATTTGAAAACGCTACCACGAGGGGTAGAAATCCAAGATATGCGATATAAAGCCATAATGAAAGACCTAAAAGCATCGACATCCAAAAAGTCTAAGCATGCAATCCACATATAAAAGCTAAACCAAATCCACGAGATCTAAGCATGCAAGACAGAACATCTAAAATGTAACTGTACCAAAATCAAAACATGCTAGATAAAACAACCACAGTGTAACTGAACCACATCCATAACTAACTGATAAAGATTAAGGGTGATAACCAAATCTGGAGAGAGAAGCCTCACAGGTCGGGACCTCTAGTACCACTAACTAGGTGTGCCTCGCTGCGTCCCGACTCTCACCACCCTGCTCACCTGAAAACAACAACGATGGCGGGGGGTGAGAACATGTAAACATGTCTCCCCTCCCAGTGGATACCGCAAGCCGACGAAGGCGAGGTGTACACACCGGCACGAGGGTCAACAAACAGATAGATAGGGTAAACAGTAGCGAAAATAAGAATGAGGCTAATATACAACTGAACAACTATGCTACTGCAAGTAAGGTAATCATATGCATCAATAGAGATAACCACAAAGTATACCCAATCATAGCCACCGGGACGTATCCCTGATAATGTCACACTCTGCTCAGCGCTGGCACAACACCTGCAAAACGCACGCGGCGTTGAAGCTCACGGGTCGTCTACATGACCCTTTTTCGGAAAAGATGCCCTGAACGGTGGATCAGACCGTTGGCAAACGTGAGGTGCTAGGGGAGCTGTGACGATCGATGCGAATGCTCAATCCACAGAACGACAACGAGCCATGAAGCAACCGGTAAACCAAAGTACTAGGATCGCTCGGAACGACAGGCGATCACCACCGACCAACAAGGTCGTCTCAATAATCATGTAAACCACAACTACTCTACTATCCAAGCACACATAAGTAGAGTCAACGGGAGTCAAGTGAACTAATAACAAAAATGCAAGAGAAGGGATAGAAAGGTATCACCGTAGTCCACTGAACCGACTCCGGATCGAAGTACCCACCTGTAGGAACGATCGAGTCTAACACCGATAGCTCTCGAGAACCGCGACAGGACCTACGAAAGACTCACAGGGTCAAGGTCCACCAAGTCGACACTAAACACATAGCGCTCACATCCCGAAACTGACGGATCGTCCGAAAAACCCACCGAGACGATCCCGAAACCACACTAAGCTCCACAGGGGTACCTACAGCCAAACCAAGTCCTCCGCTGTCCCCAAACACACAAAACAAGGTGGCGGGACAGCGAGCACAAGCTCGGGGTGCCACGAACGCAAATGCACCCGAAACGGCTTTCCGGGTTCCCGAAAAATGCCAATTTGGCACCGGAACCCTTCGTCACTCATCCGCTGTCCTCGGAACTTCAGGACAGTGATGAGGGATAGCCAACGAGGCTAAATGACGAAGCCAAGTCGCTCGCAAAATCAGCAAGTGAGTCGCACGACTAAAAACACGCATTTTGCCGACTATTTCATCGAAAAATGTACTGAAAATAAATCCGGATCTCCGCAAAGGGCGAAGGGGTTGGACAACCAGTCCACGGGGCCTCAAGGATCATGCCCTTGCTGCCCGCAGCGTCGCAACTCTGCCACAATCACAAAGAACCCTAAACAAGCAACATTTACACATAAAGTAAGCATAATTAAGGCCGATCGAGCACTCCGTTCGTCCGCACGATCTTCCGCAAGCACCAGCAGATAGGTAACGACGTAACGGAGGCTGTGCTCACAGCCCCACTGCGACAGGACCAGTCGCAAGCATAGAAAATCCATAAAAATAGTGAATACATGCGATGATAATGCTCGACAAAGGCCGAACAGCAAAACAACTCACCAAAATAGAAAACTAAGGTGAGCATGATGATCAGCGCATCGCCGCGATCATCGTGCTCACCTTCCCGAGCTTCGGGAGGCAACAGAGAGCAAACTACAAAGCATGCGGCCCAAAACCATGCCAAAAGCACCCTGGCCGGAGCAACTAGCTCCGGCCGGCTGCCGGCCGACATGCACGGTGCGCGACGGCCAGGGTTGGATGCGGGGGATGTGAGGAAGAGGGTGCTCACCTCAACCGGCGGCAGGAAGCGACGGCGGTGGCGCGGGGAGAAGAGGAGCTCTCGGGTTGGCTAGGGCACGGCGGCGCGGCAACAGACGGCGGCGCCGGCGGTCGGGACAGCGAGCACCGGCAAGAGGAGGTCGCCAGACGTCGGGTGGCCGGTGACCGCGACAACAAAACCCGGCGGCGGCGGCGGCGGAGGGTGCTCAGCCGCGGCTGCCCTTGCGGCCCAGGCTGAGTCCGCAGCGGCTGCGGCGGTGCTCCGGCGGCACGAGGGCGGCCTGGGAGGAAGGCGACGGCGCTGGAGAACCAGAGGGTGGCGGCACGCACCCTCCAAGGCGGCGGGAGGCGGCGGCGGCTCGGGTCCAGCAGCCTCGGCCCGCAGCTGCCCTAGCAGTAACTGGGAGCAGCTCGGCGGCGCTCGGCGGCGGTTCCCGGCGGCGGGGTTGGTCGCCGGCGGTCATGCCACCTCAGGGGAAGCTCAGGCATGGGTTCACCCTGGGTGCACACCGTAGGGAAGGAGAAGAAGAAGAAGAGGAAGAAGAAGAAGAAGAAGAAGAAGAAGAAAAGGGAGAGAGGGAGAGTGGCCGGAGTTGCGCCGGCCAGGGGAGGTCGGCGGCGGCCGGCGGCGCTCGGGGAGATGGCAGGGGAGCTGAGGAAGAGGAGAGGCTCCTGCTGGGAGCTGAGGGAGAAGTAGAGGGAAGAGTTTTCTCTCTCTCTCCACTCACACACACACAACACACATATACAAAATGTATTTTTGCACAAAGGCCCCTCAAACACAGCAATTAGCCCCTGGGTCCCTCACAGCAGGAACAAAATGCCCAGACACCCCTCCACATTCGAGCTCACGCGAAACGGTGCGAGAAACAGGGTCCAAATCGCCAAACAAAAAATGTACATTACGACCCCTCAGCGAAGAACATGTGATATCTCTCGATCCGTCCGTCGCATGTCGAAACGAATCGCGCCATCGCGTTCAGCACTGCCGAGACATCGAATCTACCATTTTGGATTGTCAGAAACGGACTCCGAATCACGTCGCAAACCATCCTCTCTCCGCAACAACAAACATAAAATAACATAATACACTAAAAACAATACATGTACATATATATATATACACTTACACCCACATATACATATATATATATATATATATATATATATATATATATATATATATATATATATATATATATATATATATATATATATATATATATATATATATATATATATACGTATACAGGTACCAAAAACACAGTAAAGGGAGAGAAACACGGAATTCAAATTCAAATATAAAAATTTACAAATTCGAATTCTCACAAAGGTCGACACTGTTGAACATGATATATACCATTTGAAGTGTGTATACATATATATATTCGAGCTATATCGAGCTGAGTATATTGGCGAACTGACCTCAACTTGTGTTCAGCTCATTAAGATTTCGACCTAAAAATTTTAGCTTGTGTTCAGCTTGTTTTTTAAATGAGCCAATCGATCTCCAGCTCATTTCGAGCCGAATACGAGCTAAATAGCAAGCTGGATTGCTAGCCCTACCCTAAACTATAGGCCATTTCTAAAATTCTTCCTCAACTTTAATATTTTTAAATTAACAGTTCTCTAACTTTTTTTTAAAAAAAATACTTAGTTAATAAGATTAAGAATTTTGTCTAATTATTGATAATTCCATCAAATTGAATAACTTTAAACACCATTTAGAAATAAAATTGAAACAATAATGACTAATAATTAATAATTAATAGAGTCATTAGATTTAATTAATTAAAATTTTAATATACCAATTAGAGTAACCCAAAAAAAAAAGGATATGCCGATTATAAAACATATCTTTAGACGAGTACCTTAAGTTTGAAAATTATGATTTGACTATTTAATTTTACAACGTATGACTTATATATTATCTCAAAGTAGTAACTTTAAATTCTTTTGATAAAAATTTTACTAAATAACGAATATTCATAATTTGTGGGAATATCCTTTAATTTTTTAGTGTAATGTATAAAATTCTAATATACTTTGAAAACTCATCAATTTTTTTTATGATTTTAAGAAACATAAATACAGTGGTCCATAGATTTTACTTAAAATTTATTAGTTAGTACTTCATTTTCATTAGATCTATCAATCATGTACTACACTATTAATTAATACTCATATTTTTATCATATTAATCAAAGCAAATTATACAGAAATTAATAGCTGTCATTTACAATTTTTAGTTATTTGGTGATTCAGAATAACTTTTTACTTTATTCCCAAACGTGTTATCAATCACTTTGAAATATATACAATAGCTTTAGATGGTTGGTAGCCAAACACTTTTTGTAATAAAGCTGTTTTACTCAGAACCAACTTTTAATCTTTAAAATTACTAACACCAAAATCAAATTTTAAATCAAAACGCAACGTAATCCCAAACAGGTCCTAAATCACATTTATTTTAGAAAGAGCTAAATTTAAACTTAGATTGTATTCGATTGAGAAAAAAAAATAAAAGTTGCCATAGAATATGAAAATTTAATTTGGGTGGACTCGAGGTGGTCTTTTTCTTTTCCCACCATCCCCGACCCGAATCTCTTTTTTTTTCCCACCATCCCCCACCCGAATCTATTTCGGATTATAAAAATACTGAAAGATGGGCAAAAGAGCATAGCCCTGTAGGGTTGTATTGATGATAATAAATAGTGTACAAGTTAACATATTATAGTAATATTACAACCGAGGAGATACCATAACTAGAGATACCATAACTGAAGATATCATATATCCTACACTGTATAAGGCAACAAATAATACAATACTAAATATATCCTAGCATACTAAAATATGTCGTAACATGCCCCCGCAAGCTAAGCATCTATTGGTCGGATGCGAAAATTGGTCCGTAGCAAGAAAAACTGAGAAGGGGACAAGGGTTTGGTGAAGATGTCCGCAAGCTGCTTATCAGATGATATATGAACTAAGTCCAAATCACCAGACTGGACTTTTTCCCGCAAGAACTGATGATCAAGCTCAATATGCTTTGTACGGGCGTGGAGAATAGGATTGGCGGCAAGATATGTGGTGCTGAGATTATCACAATAGATGCAAATAGGCCGCCATAAGGAAACACCAAGATCACGAAGCAGACGACGGATCCAAATCGTCTCGGCAAGCGTGTAAGCGACAGCCCTGTACTCCGCCTCAGAACTGGAACGAGAGATAGTAGGTTGTTTCTTAGCTGACCACGAAATAAGATTAGGCTCAAGAAATATGCAATATCTGGAAGTAGACCGTCGTGTATCTGGACAACCAGCCCAATCAGCATCGGAAAAAGCAACAAGTGAAGGATTGACACAGCTAGAGATAGGAATACCATATGACAGAGTGCCCCGAATATAACGAAGAAGACGTTTGACGGCTTGCATGTGAGGCTCACGAGGCGCATGAAGATATTGAGCAACCGAATTAACAGCATACGAAATATCGGGTCGTGTGAAAGTAAGATACTGTAAAGCACCAACTATCTGTCGATAAGTGTATGGATCCGCAAGAAGACGCCCCTCATGGGACGAAAGACGAGTGGTCGGAGACAAAGGCGTGGAGACAGGTTTGCTGTCAAGAAATCCATGACGCATAAGCAGTTGATGCGCATATTTCTTTTGAGTCAGATAAAGACCGGAATGAGAGTTATTAACCTCAATACCCAAAAAATAATGTAACGGTCCTAAGTCCTTCATGGCAAATTCCCGTCGCAAGGTGGCGAGAAAAGCTGCCAAGAGAGAAGAGGAGCTGCCAGTGACAATAATATCATCAACGTATAAAAAAAGAACAATAGTGCCAGAAGAAGAGCAACAGATAAACATCGAGGGATCGGCAGTGCTGCCAATAAAACCTAGTTCACAGAGAAATGAAGTAAAACGCTGAAACCAAGCCCGAGGCGCCTGTTTGAGACCATAGATCGCTTTACGTAGACGACAAACATGATAAGGAAAAGAAGGATGGACAAAACCCGGTGGTTGCCGCATATAAACTTCCTCAGAAAGAGAGCCATGAAGAAAGGCATTCTTCACATCAAGCTGCCGAAGTGGCCACCCAGATGAAAATGCAATAGAAAGCACCGTACGAATAGTAGTTGGCTTAACGACTGGAGAAAAAGTCTCATTAAATTCAATGCCGTGTTGCTGTTTGTAGTCCTGAGCCACGAGACGGGCCTTAAGACGTTCAAGAGAACCATCCGCCTTCTGCTTGACTTTGAACACCCACTTGCAGCCGATAAGATTGACAGAGGAGGGAGGAGGAACAAGGTCCCAAGTGGAGTTAGCCAATAAGGCATCAAACTCCTCAGCCATAGCAGCATGCCAACCTGGATCCTGAGAAGCCTCAGCAAAAGAGTTAGGCTCGGCAGGAAGAATAGAACTCTTAGAAGCCAGGAAAGTAGTAGACTCAGACAAACCCTGTGTCATGGACCGGGTGATCATGGAGTGGGTACGGGAAGGTAAAGGAGAGGCAATAGGTAAAGCAGCGGAGGGCACAACAGATAGGGTAGCAGCAGGCGGAGGGGAAGATGGAGGTTCAAAGTGTGAGGGTGCCGGATCGGTGGGTTCAATAGGCCGCAATGTATTTCGTCTGGTGTAGACCCGAAGTCCAGGCTGACTGGCAACGGAGGCATCATTCTCATTGTGAACCTGTCTGGCAGTATCATTCAAGGTGGTAGGAAAGGGAGATAATACCTCAGACGGTGAAACAGAGTGAGGAGCAACAGTACGAGACGAACCACCAGAACCATCAGTAGTAGAGGAGTGAGTGAAATAAAAACCAGCGATGGCATCAACAGTAGATGGACTCTCACCCAGTAACGGGGGATTAGAAAAAAAAAATTGAAACATATGAAAATTAGACTTAGTAGAAGCCGGTGCTGAAGAGGCGGAAAACTTTGAAAGACATGAATAAGGAAACACCGTTTCAACAAAAGTAACATGTCGAGAAATGAAAATTTTACCAGTGCTCGGATAGAGGCAACGAAAACCTTTATGCTGAGAAGAAAGTCCCAAGAAAACACAAGGAAGAGATCGCGGGGAGAGCTTGTGAGCAACAATGTCCTGTAGATCGGGATAACACAAACATCCAAACACTCGGACAAGTTGCAAGTCTGAAGGAACACAACCATGCAAAACAGTGTAAGGCGATTTTCCATTCAAAGTAGTAAGAGAAGGAGTACGATTCACAAGAAAAACAGCATTTGAATAGCATCATCCCAGAAACGAGGAGGTAAGCACGCTTGGAAAAGCAAACTCCTAACCACATTAGACAAGTGACGATGCTTTCTCTCGGCGATTCCATTTTGTTGAGGTGTGTGTGGACAAGAAAACCTTTGAATAATCCCATTTTGTGAACAAAGTGTCGAAAATTTTTCATTCACATATTCTTTTCTATTGTCAGATTGAAAAATTTTAATTTTGCTATGAAAAATGTTTTCAACCATTGACTTAAACTCTAGAAATTTGTCAAAAACCTCATGCTTAAACTTCAAAAGATAAAGCCAAGAATATCTAGAGTAATCATCAACAAAAATAACATAATATTTATATCCAAAAGCAGAATGAACGGGTGATTGCCAAACATCAGAATGAATAATTTGAAAAGGAAAAGTAGACTGAGATTCAGAATCATGAAAAGAAAGTTTCACATGTTTGCCTATATAACAAGCATTGCAAACAGATAATTTAATCGCCGAGTTATTATCAGAAACAACGTGATTATCATGAAGAAATTTAGAAAGGACAGGAAGACTAGGATGACCTAGTCGTCTATGCCAAATATCTCCACTAAACCTAGAGGCAACAAGACCTAACTGTTGCTTATTTCCTACACTTGCAACTTGAGAAGAAATTGAATAGAGTGATGTTCCCGAACTACGACATCTTAGAAGCTCCTTCCCCGTTTTCTTGTCCTTCACAGAAAAACCAGAAGAGTCAAACTCAAAAGAAGAGTTATTATCATGACAGAATTGACAAACATAAAGTAAATTTTTTTTAATAGAGGGAACAATAAGAATATTTTTTAGAGCAAAGGAGTTGGAAGATGTATTCAAATGTATTTCACCTGTCTGAGTAATATTCAGTAAATTTCCATTACCAACAAGAATTTTTTCTTGTCCACCATAAGGTTTAGAAGATGAGAGAATACCAGAGTTAGCCGTCATATGATTGGATGCTCCAGTATCTGGATACCATATTTCTTCACCAGGCTCATGAAGGCTCATAGCAGCAAAGGTCTGGGGAATTTCATTGGCAACAAAAGCATGATTAAAGCGTTGCCTGCACTAAAGAGCGGAATGCTTGAATTTTCCATAGATCTGACACTGTGTGTTAGATCGTGGAATATATGGTTGTTGGTTTGGTTGAGGAGTATTGGGTTGAGGATGTGGATAGTTGCCAGGAGGAGGTCCATGATTAGAGTATGAATTGTGTCTACCACGCTGTCCTCGACCACCGCGAGATCTACCTCCACGACCGCCACGAGCACCCCGTCCATTGCATAAAATGCTTCTGTATCAATAGTGGGAGTAATAGAGGATGTCGTCAAGATGGCACGACGGTGAACTTCTGTTTCTTCTTGCATTAAGAGTGGACGAAGTTGGTCGAAGGTAGGCTTTGTCCTATGTGTATTTAGCGCACTGACAAAACCTCTATATTCTTCAGGCAAGCCCAGAAGAACAGTCATGACCAAATTATGATCTGACTCATTTTCGCCGTTCGCCTGAAGAGCATCGCCTATGGACTTAATTTGTTGCATATATTCACTCATGCCCATTGATCCTTTCTTAATACTTCTCAATTCTGACTTAAGGGAAAAAGCAGTAGAAGCAGTTTTGTCCAGAAAATAGGCCTCAATAATTTTCCAGGCATCATGGGCTGTTTTAGGGGAACTAGATATAACCATTTGTAATATGCTAAGAGACAAAGTAGCATTAATCCAAGAAAGAATGGTGGTGTCTACTTTCTTCCAAACTAGATAATCCGGATTTGCAGTTATCTTTTTTTCAGTGATCTCAATTGTCTGAGAGGGAATAATACCTGATCCATCCACATGCATAGTCACACCAAAACTTTCTAAAATATTTAGAAACACTTGTTTCCACACTAGATATGTAGAATCAGTGAGTTCTAAAGGTATGAGAGTTTTAATGTTAACAACTGGTAGAGACGATATAGAGGAAGACATGTTTGCCACCGTAAAATAAAAAATTCACCACAAGAGGAAAAATAGATCACGAGTTATCGATAGATGAAAACAATATCACCAGAGTCAAGTAGGACCAAGCAGCAACAGGAGAAGAACCGAGCAACAAAAAGGTCACCGAGAGGCTGAAATTACTGCAGCAAAAATACTATAGCAGCGGGTACTATAGCGGGTACTGTAGCGGCGGTACTGTTACGGATTTTGTATTGGCATATTTCGTGAGTTTTTGAGTCGGAGTCTTGAAGGTCGAGTGCTTCGTGAACTTGTTGAAGAATCCGAGACTTCAAGCATAGACAACCATCGACTCACATGTTGAATCACGACGTGAAGGTAAGTTTTATTGTTTATATGGTGATTTATAGTTAATTATGGTATTGGAATCTTGTGTATCTTTAAAATCGGATTAAATGAGTTTTTAGGAACTTTAGATTCTTTGTTAAAACTATTTTAGTGGAATTCCGGACTCACATACCGGTATGCGTAAACTGATACCGGTATGCAAGTGTATTCCGGAATCCAAGTTGAAGTTCCTCAAAACAGAATATGAAAATCTGGTTTTTTTTTTTTATTGTATACCGGTACTGGACTTTTTAGTACCGGAATGCCTCTGCGGAAGTTTATGTTCCGTCACTGCATTCCGGTATCAGATTAGGTATACCGGTACTGATTCACAGTATACCGGTACTGGAGTGGTAGTACCGGAATGCGTCTTCGTAGGAAACTGTTTCCGTCATTGCATTCCGGTATCTGCCTACGTATACCGGTATACAGTGCCAGATTTGGTATGTTTTGATTTAATCCGAGTCTATTTGATTCCAACACCTATAAATAACCTATGGGGGTTTTCTCTAACCTTTGAACATCTCAGAATTCGTAATTGAGAAACCCTAGAGGCTAGGATTTTCGTTCTAAACCTGTTTCATGAAAATAGCCTCCGAGATCAATTCGAGATAGTTTTATTTTCTAGATCATATGTCGAATTGATCTCCTTCTTGCTTAGAACTTTTTCTACTGGTTCTTAATGGAATTCTAAGCAAGGAATCACCAGAATAAACCCTGAGATCGTGTTCCTCTTGGCGTCGTGGATTCGACGTGTTAAAAGGCGGTTCGTGGATTCGAATCGTGAAGGCTTCGTGGATTCGGAGCGAGGCGTCTCGTGGATTCGAGACGTGGCGTCTGTGGATTCAGACGTGAGGCGTGGACGGCCGTGAGTGCGCGAGATCCGCTGAAGACGAAGGAGAGGTTAAGTCCGGGGAGTCGGTAATCACCTTGTAATCCTTTAATCTTAGTGGATTGTTTTTCGCGTGTTGGTCCCGTGGGTTTTTCTCCAAAGTGGAGTTTCCCACGTAAATCTCAGTGTGCTGTTTTTATTTTCCGCATTATTTTTATTGCATTGAGATTTGTGTTTTTAGTTGTTACACCTATTCACCCCCCTCTAGGTGATAGATATACTCTAGATAGATCCTAGGGCACCCCTTATCTTACAATTGGTATCAGAGCGGGATCTAGGCTTTATCTATCATAATGGGTGAAGGAGGTAACATCTTTAGGCCACCATTTTTTGATGGAACCAATTACGCTTATTGGAAAGTCCAGATGAGAGCCTTCCTCATCGCAATTGATGAGCGTGTATGGCAAACCATTGAAGTCGGGTGGAAACATCCAACCGAAGTGGTTGATGACGTGACTATACTTAAGCCTCGGAATAAGTGGTCGAAGGATGAAATTGATTTATCGTCTTTTAATGGTAAGGGTATTAATGCGCTATTTAATGCCTTATCTCAAACTGAGTTTACACGTGTTTCAGCGTGTGAAACGGCTAAAGAAATTTGGGATACTCTACGAGTTACACATGAGGGTACTAGTCTAGTAAAAATACAAAAGCTTCAAATGCTTACGAGTCAATTTGATTCTATACGCATGGAGGAGCATGAATCATTTATTGATTATTTTACTAGACTTCAAGATGTCATTAATACATGTGCTAACTTGGGAGAGAAAATCCCGGAATCTAAAGTCGTGAGAAAAATCCTTCGAACACTTCCGGAGCGTTTTAGAGCTAAAGTCGCGGCTATTGAAACGATCAATCATCCGGATGAGATGAAAGTTGATGAATTAGTAGGCGCTTTACAAACTTATGAAATGACTTTTCCTACTAATCAATCTTCTTCCAAGTCTTTCTCTAAAAGTATAGGTGCTGCACTCAATACGACAAAGGAGGAAGATGAGGATACCGAATCCGACGATGAAGTTTCTCTTGAAAATTTCGAACATCAAATGGCACTTCTTACTAAGAAGTTTCGTCGGAAGTTTAGGAAGAATCACAACATTCAAGCTTCATCCTCAAATCGAAAGCCTTCTTTTAACGGATCTTCTCATTCTAAATATTCTAAAGAAAAGAAGCTTGGAAAGTCTTCTAAAGAAACGGATGAGTTTGTAGGTGAAATCCGATGCTACAAATGCCGAGGATATGGTCATATCGCCACAGTTTGTCCCTCGAAGAAATCCTATGATAAGAAGGCCTTACAAGCTAAAACTTGGGGTGATTCTACCTCAAACGATTCGAGCTCTAATGAAGAAGAAAATAATGATAATATTGCTTTATGTTCACATGTTTCTTCTTCTCCCTCTGTTTTTTGTTTATCATCTGTTATTGCTAACCCCTTTGCTTCTCCTTCTGTGCATGAAACGTCGAGCGAAAACGGCACTAGCGAGGGGGAGTCGGATGATGAAGATTTAGCCGATGCCTACAACCAACTTCTAATTGAATCGAAAAAATTGGCTAAGCTAAACAAGAAGCAATGGAGGCGGCTACTTGAGCTTGAAGGAGAAAACAATGAATTAAAAAATTCTACTAAAGCTCTTGCGGAGGAAAAGGATCAAATGCTAACAAGTAATAAAATCCTCCAAGAGAAGCTAGTTCAAGCGGAGGTATCGATCAAAGCGAATCAAGAAAAGGTTGGTTTTTTCGAACTACAATACAAGGAAATTTTTGCTTCCAACCAAGTTTTGACCAAACAAGTCCACCAACTTAAATCCGATATTCAAAAATTCTCCTCCGGATCAAAGAAACTTGATAACATGCTTGGACTTGGTCAAACGGATAAAATTGGAGTCGGATATGAAAGAACCCATGTTAAAAGGAGTGAAATTTCAGCATCTAAAACTCCATCCAAAGTAAAGGAGATTGTATGCCATAAATGTGGGATTCAAGGACATATTAAAAGGTTTTGTCGCAAAAGTGAAAAGAAAATGGCATCTTCAACAATCCGGCAACTCCCGAGGACTCAAAAGAAAATTCAAACGGGTCAAAATGCGAAGATCAACCTACTGTCTACGCCACAACAAAAGGAAAAATCTATGCGCAGATCAAGGGTTGCACAAAAGCCGAAGAGAGCGGAGCTTCATTCTAATAAACCAAGTCAACCGAGAATCCTACAAGTTTGGATTCGGAAAGGTGATATCTTTCCTTGTCTTAAGCATTAATATATTAGAAATTTTGCATTGATCCATATTTATTGCATATCCTATTTGATCATTGCTTTTCGTTACTTATTTTTATTATTTTAATGCTTTAAGACTGTGTCGACTTGTGTTTTTTTCCTTTCTACATTAATTTGTGCCTTAGATGTTTGTTGATTCACATTCATTCACTCTCTTTTTAAATCTCACGTTAATTATCGATTTTACTCCATCTTTATTATTTTTTTTGGAAATACTATATTGTGAGATTTCATAATTTTTATATTCATCAAATTTGCGTAATCATGTATAATCTCTAGAAGCTTAATCTATCTCGGTTGTGTGTGTTGAATTTGATGGATGGTTATTCTCTTACAGACTCTAATTTGTCACATGTATTTTCAATTAAGAGAGATTGCTAAAATAAGGGGGAATATTATTATATAAATATTGCTTGTAAGATGTGGAAAGAGTTACATCCTTTAAAGGAGTGTGAAAACTACCACCACATGGAGGAAAGAGCTACCACCCCGGTCGTCCGGTTAGTGTGTGCAGCTACCACATGAATTGATTGGCATATCCGAAAAAAAAATTTATGATTGCAAAAGCGTGCAATGGAAATATGTTTACATTTTTTTTTTGAGTCATAAGGTGGTCCTCATGCAAGTAAGATGCTCAAAGAGCCACCCCCTGTAATTAAAGTTTATCTCAAAATTTGAACATTTGTGCGACAAATAATTGTCTTTTTGATAAATTTCTTAAGTCATCTTCATAAACCGGTTACATCTTGATAGAATTTAAGTCTACAGATTATTAGTGATGACTTAATTTTGATTTATATATGATTACTGAAATTTTTTACACTATTGTATTTGCATCATGATAATTTTGGATTAAAATGTTTAATTTTCGTGAAATTATCAAGGGATGAATATTCTACATGTGAATTTTTCATGAAAAGGGCATACACTGTATTTTTCTCTCTGCATACCGGTATATATAAAAGGAATACCGGTATACCATGTTTTTCTGTTTTTAAACCGAGAACTGTTTTTCGGAAAATTTACATTGCATACCGGTATACGGTATCGCATACCGGTATGCGCCTGCAGAATCTGCTTATATTCCGGTATTTTGTTTTTTTCAAAACACATTGAAACGGTTTCAAAACTCTCTCTTTCTCTCTCTAAGAGCTCCCTGACGTGAATCTCCTCCAGATCTGTGTTTTTCACCTTGGATTTGTAAGTTTATCTTCTTGCATTCTCGAAACCCTAGTTTTTATCTATTTTTACATGTTTTTGTTGGGTTGACGATCGATCTTCGTTTTTACTGAAATTTCTTGAGGGTTCTACTCGTAGGGGAAGAGCTTCTTCTCCACCTCGTCGGAGCACCGGTGGTCCGGTTATTCGCGAACCGAGTGCAAAGGAACGTCGTACCAAACGGGGAGCAGATACTGGAGCTGTTTCCTCTACTCGGCAGATGGCTTATGCAGGCAAGGCTTGTCATGCGGAGCGTAATGTGAACTTCGGCGAGCTGTCACGTGAAGTTCCAGACTTCGCTCAACTACTTCAACGAGCTCCGATCGAACCAGTCGGTCGCCTTCCTGTTCGTGCCCCCTTTTGCGTGGAATTAATTCGGGAATTTTATCTGCATGGGCATGTTACTTATGAAGACTCTGAAACCGGAAATTATCAGTTTGAGACCATGGTTCGAGGTGTACGCGTGGTGGTCACTCCTTACACTGTTGGAGAGATTTTTGGTTTAAATGTGAGCACCACGGGGTTATCGTATACTCAAGGGCATATTCAACCGTCGTCGCATTGGGAGATCATGACAGATGCCTTATGCAAACCGGGCACATATACAAACCGTCTGTTTGTGGAATCAAGAGAATTGAAGCCCGAATATCACATTCTTTCGTTAATCGTCTGCTACAACATTGTGCCGACAGTTGGCACAAAACGCATCCGGTGGGACCGTTTAGTGCTTCTCTTTTTACTTGGTCATCCGGAGTATGCGGTGGGACTTAACATCAACATCCCTTTTCTGATGTGGCAGCGTATGGCTACTGTTATTCATGCTTCTGGACGTCGTGAGCTTCTACCATTTCCTATTCTGATCACACGTATTTTGGAAGCACATGGAGTAGATACGTCTTGCAACAAGTATGACTATGGCTTAGGACCTATTGATGGAGTTACCTTGGCTAAGTCGGTCAGCACTTTGAAGACGTTTCAACACGTTAAAGGCTACTCTACTACTACTCCTAGTACCGCGCCTCGTCCTGTTGAGCGTGGTGGGTCATCTAGCTCAGGGGGAGCAGCTACCGAGGTCTCTCTTCGTCATGAATTACGATCTTTCAAGAAGAGGGTTGAACGAGGCTTCAGAGCACTGGAGGACAGACTTAAGAATGTCGAGGATGGCGTGAAGAAGATTCTAGAGATTCTTAGTTGTCGTCATGATGACGTTGCTGGTGGTGCAGGTCCTAGTACTTCACATCCACCTGCTCCTTCCTCTTTTGAGCAGCATCTTCCGGGCACTGAGGGTGAAGGAGACGACGATGATGATCATAGTGATGACGGAGAGTGACGTGGTCTATCTCTTATCTTGTTTTCACTTTTCCACTATTTCATGATTGTCTTAGTTATCTGCTTGCTATTTCCTCTCTATTTTGGACTTGTCTCTCTGGACTAACTCTACTTGCTTAGTTATTGTTATTGTTATCTCTTTCTGTTTTTTATTGCAATTTTTGACAAAAGGGGGAGAGAATCATACTAAGGGGGAGAGAATCATACTAAGGGGGAGAGAATCATACTAAGGGGGAGAGAACTATACTAACAGGGAAAAGATGATGACATAACTTGCTTGTTTCTACCTATGTGTGTCTGAAGTTGTTTTTGCAGGATTTGTTTTAAGACTTCAAGACTCCAAGTCCTATGTCTTAGAGTTTGTCTTAGGAGGTTGAACCATCTGTAATTTTTGGTTTTATGTTTTGGATCGTACACGCGTGAGGTTCATTGTTTTGGTGATGACAATGGATTTTTTTTTTATCTTGGTTCGGGTAGAACTTGTATTTTAGGTTTTGTCACGAAATTGCCAAAGGGGGAGATTGTTACGGATTTTGTATTGGCATATTTCGTGAGTTTTTGAGTCGGAGTCTTGAAGGTCGAGTGCTTCGTGAACTTGTTGAAGAATCCGAGACTTCAAGCATAGACAACCATCGACTCACATGTTGAATCACGACGTGAAGGTAAGTTTTATTGTTTATATGGTGATTTATAGTTAATTATGGTATTGGAATCTTGTGTATCTTTAAAATCGGATTAAATGAGTTTTTAGGAACTTTAGATTCTTTGTTAAAACTATTTTAGTGGAATTCCGGACTCACATACCGGTATGCGTAAACTGATACCGGTATGCAAGTGTATTCCGGAATCCAAGTTGAAGTTCCTCAAAACAGAATATGAAAATCTGGTTTTTTTTTATTGTATACCGGTACTGGACTTTTTAGTACCGGAATGCCTCTGCGGAAGTTTATGTTCCGTCACTGCATTCCGGTATCAGATTAGGTATACCGGTACTGATTCACAGTATACCGGTACTGGAGTGGTAGTACCGGAATGCGTCTTCGTAGGAAACTGTTTCCGTCATTGCATTCCGGTATCTGCCTACGTATACCGGTATACAGTGCCAGATTTGGTATGTTTTGATTTAATCCGAGTCTATTTGATTCCAACACCTATAAATAACCTATGGGGGTTTTCTCTAACCTTTGAACATCTCAGAATTCGTAATTGAGAAACCCTAGAGGCTAGGATTTTCGTTCTAAACCTGTTTCATGAAAATAGCCTCCGAGATCAATTCGAGATAGTTTTATTTTCTAGATCATATGTCGAATTGATCTCCTTCTTGCTTAGAACTTTTTCTACTGGTTCTTAATGGAATTCTAAGCAAGGAATCACCAGAATAAACCCTGAGATCGTGTTCCTCTTGGCGTCGTGGATTCGACGTGTTAAAAGGCAGTTCGTGGATTCGAATCGTGAAGGCTTCGTGGATTCGGAGCGAGGCGTCTCGTGGATTCGAGACGTGGCGTCTGTGGATTCAGACGTGAGGCGTGGACGGCCGTGAGTGCGCGAGATCCGCTGAAGACGAAGGAGAGGTTAAGTCCGGGGAGTCGGTAATCACCTTGTAATCCTTTAATCTTAGTGGATTGTTTTTCGCGTGTTGGTCCCGTGGATTTTTCTCCAAAGTGGAGTTTCCCACGTAAATCTCAGTGTGCTGTTTTTATTTTCCGCATTATTTTTATTGCATTGAGATTTGTGTTTTTAGTTGTTACACCTATTCATCCCCCTCTAGGTGATAGATATACTCTAGATAGATCCTAGGGCACCCCCTATCTTACAGGTACTGTAGCGGCGGTACTGTAACGGGAAGATAGAAGTCCAAAAAGAAAAAAAACACCTATGGAAGAAGGTGAGACTTGTGGTGGATGGTGGCTATGGATCGATATCCCCAAACTAGGGTTCCCGCTCTGATACCATGAAAGATGGGCAAAAGAGTATAGCCCTGTAGGGTTGTATTGATGATAATAAATAGTGTACATGTTAACATATTATAGTAATATTACAACCGAGGAGATACCATAACTAGAGATACCATAACTGGAGATACCATATATCCTACACTGTATAAGGCAACAAATAATACAATACTAAATATATCCTAGCATACTAAAATATGTCGTAACAAATACTGAGATTGCTATGACTTTGTCTGACTCTCCGGACTTCCTAGGGGGTCACTCATCCTAGGACTACTTCCGTCCTAGCACGCTCAACCTCTTGGGCCTAGCCACCACCCAAAATATTTAAACCGGGTTAAGAGTTTTAGCCCTATTATATCTTTATATATAGGACTATCTGGGGCGTCACACTTTTTCTATTGGTCCCTATTTACTGCTCCATTTCCGCGGAAACTCCACCAACCCTGCCCTGCTAACTATGACCGATTTTGATCAGACTAGTTAAATCTCTAGAATTTTTATATCGCTACTTAATCTTTTATTCATTTGATGTGAGCCATTTAACGGATCATACCCTTCGAATTTGAATGCGTCATTTACTTTTAGGGATTTGATTAGTATAATTTACATAATTTATGTGAGTATTAATTCTATTAAAATAAATAATAGGTTCAATTTTTATACGGCAAAAATCATGAAATAGCTTAAATAAATTGGAAGATTAAATATCAAAATCAATATGGAGGAACTTCGAGGGCGATGGGGCAACATCCACAGGGCCATAATGCCCTCGGCAATCAGCTTCAGGGAGCCCTCGTATGAAACGCTGAAAGGAAAGAGACATAATCCATGAATAGTAATGACATAGAGGAAGGATAGGAAGAAGAAGTAGAGGGACAATAGTACGAGGAAGAAAGCGAGTTTAATAAAAAAGGAGTCAAAATGGTGGGGAAGAGCGATGTCGACTGACCAACTATTTTTTCAGCCTTTTCCAACACGAGGGTGGTAGGCAGAGAGACCCGCTGTCCGCTGTTTGCTGTCGTGAGGGGCGGACTTACTAACTAATATATATTTGAATGCCAAATCAAAAGCAGCAGCAAAAGAATAATAATAATTTAAAAAAACATGTCCCACCTGTCATGTGTGACACCCCAGATAGTCCTATATAAAAGATATAATAGGGCTAACCTCTCAACCCAGCTTAAGCATTTTGGGTGGTGACTAGGCCCAAGAGGTTGAGAGAGTTGAGTGTGCTAGGACGGGAGTAGTCCTAGGATGGGTGATCCCCTGGGAAGTCCGGGGCGTCACAGTTGGTATCAGAGCCAATTACCAGCCGGAAGTGTGAGATAAGTCTCGGCTGAGCCAGGTGTACAGCGGGAAGAGCGAGGCTCTCGTGTTGTTGACTGTTGTGGGTGGAGCGCGGCTCACCACAAAGTCGGTTTAGGCTAGCGAGACGAGTCTCACACCTCCTGGTACTTGTGTGTCTGAGACTGACGAAGACGTCAGGGCTTAAAGGGGGGGAGATTGTGAGACCCCAGATTAGTTCTATAAATGAGATATAATAGGGCTAAACTCTCAATCCGGCTTAAGCATTTTGGGTGGTGGCTAAGCCCAAGAGGTTGAGAGAGTTAAGCGTGCTAGGACGGGAGTAGTCCTAGGATGGGTGACTCCCTGGGAAGTCGGGGCGTCACATTTTGCCGATTTTGAACAACAATTAGCGCGTCTCACAAAGAAATTTTCTTGGAGTTTTAGGAAGAACAAACCCAATAAGACCTCTTCAATGAAACAAAAAACTTTTTCCAGAGGATCTTCAAATCCTAAATCTTCTAAAGAAAAGAAACTTGCAAAACCTTCTAAAAAAAAGATAATTTTGAAGGAAAAATCTAATGTTACAAATGCAAAGGCTACGGCTATATTTCTACGGATTGTCCCACTAAAAAATTCTATAAGAAGAAGGCTTTGCAAGCAAAAACTTGGGACGATTCTACTTCTGATGAATCGACCTCAAGTGACGAGGAAAAGAATAACGCTATTGCTTTATTTACTAATACTTCTTTACCTCCATCTTCAGTTGTGTGTTTATCATCTATTATTTCTGACTCTTTTCTTTCCCCTTCCTTGCATGAAACATCGAGTGACGATGGCGAGAGTGAGGGGGAGTCGGACAATGAAGGCTTAGTCGAGGCATACCAACAACTTCTTAAGGAATCCAAAAAGAAGGCTAAGCACAACTGTGAGAATTCGAATTTTAGAAATTTGAAATTCTGTGTTCCTCTCCCCTGATACTGCGTTTTTGATCAGTATACGTATATATATACAGGTATTTATATATATATATATGTATATAAGTGGTTTTTAGTGGTATTTAGTGTTTTTGGATTTTTGTCACGGAGAGTGAACGGCTTAACGGCGCGAACCGGAGTCTGATTCTGACGATCCAAAATGGTAAGTTCGATGTCTCGGCAGTGCTGAACGCGATGGCGCGATCCGTGTCGACATGCGACGAAAGGTTTGAGAGATCTTCCATCTTCTTCGCTGAGAGGTCGAATGTCACGTTTTTTTTGGTTTCGCGTTTTAGACCCTGTTCTCGCACCGTTTTGCGTGAGATTGCTTGTGGAGGGGTGTCTGGACATTTTGTGCTGGTGAGGGACTGAGGAGTGAATTGCTTTGTTTGGAGGGCTAAATTGCAATTGTGAGAGTGGTTGGAGAGTGGTTGGAGTGGTTGAACCACTCCCTCTCACTCCTCTCACTCCCTCTCTCACTTCCTCTCTTCCCCTCAGCTCCCAGAGGTGAGCACCAGCTCCCCCTGCCCCTTGGCCTCCTCCCCGAGCTCTGCCGGCCGCCGCCGGCCATCACCTGGCCGGAGCAACCCCGGCAACCTCTCCCCCTCACTTTCTTCTTCTTCTTCTTCTTCTTCTTCCCTGCGGTGTGCACCCAGGGGAAACCCATGCTTGGGCTTCCCCTGAGGTGGCACGACTGCTGGAGTCTTGCGCCGCCGCCGGGGACCGCCGCCTTGGGCCGCCGAGCTGCCGCAGCTGCTGCTAGGGCAGCTGCGGGCAGGGGGTTGGTGGCCCGAGCCGCCGCCGGTTCCCGCCGCCCCGCCGCCTTGGAGGGTGAGCGCCGTCACCCTCAGGTTTTCCGGTGCCATCGTCTCCTTCCCCGGCCGCCCCCCCGCCGCCGGAGCGCCGCCGCAGCCGCCGCGGCTGCCGCCTGTGCTCCTAAGGCACCCGCGGCTGTGAGCTTCCGGCCACCGCCGGCGTTGCCCGGAGTTGTCACGGTCGCCCCTTCCCCGACGTCCGCCGACCTCCTCTTGCCGGTGCTCGCGTCGCGGCCGGCCGCCGTCGCCGTCCGTTGCCGCGTCGCCGTGCCCTAGCCAACCCGAGAGCCGCCGCTCTCCCCGCGCCGCCGCTACTGCTCCCTGTTGCTGGCTGAGGTGAGCCCCCTCTTCCTTGCCTCCCCCGCAGCCGACCCTGGCCGCCGCTGGCCGTGCATGTCGGCAGGCAGCCGGCCGGAGCTGGTTGCTCCAGCCAGGGTCTGAGTTTTTGGGTTTTTGTGGTTGGTTGGTTGTTTGAGGTCCCTGTTGACTCCCAAAGCTCAGAAAGGTGAGCACGATGATCGCGGCGATGCGCTGATCATCATGCTCACCTTAGTTCTCTGTTTGGTTGAGCCGTTTGGGTGTTCAGCCTTTGTCAAGCCATTTCGCCTTACGTTTGCGCTGTTTTTATGCTTTTTCCCGGCCTGCGACTGTTCCTGTCACAGTGGGGCTGTGAGCATGGCCTCCGTTACGTCGTTGCCTATCCGCTGGTCTTTGCAGAAGGTCGTGCGGATGTACGGTTTGCTCGATCGGCCTTAGTTATGCTTGCTTTTGTGCTTGTGCTCACTGTTTTTATGGGATTTCCCGGCTTGCGACTAGTCCTGTCACAGGGGGACTGTGAGCACGGTTTCCGTGACGTCGTTACCTATCCGCTGGTGCTTGCGGAAGGTCGTGCGGACGTACGGTTTGCTCTAGCGGCTTCGTTTACTGCTTGTATGTTTGTATAAGTTGCTTGTTTGTGGACTTTGGCTTTCGTGGCAATGTTGCGGCGCTGTGGGCAGCAAGGGCTTGGTTCTTAGGGCCCTGTGGACTGGTTGTCCAACTCTCTCGCCCTTCGCGGAGTTTCGGATTCGTTTTCGACGCATTTTTCGATGAAATAATCGCGAAACGCGCGTTTCTTGTTGTGCGACTCGCTCGCTGATTTCGCAAGCGACTTGGCTTTGTCGTTTAGCCTTGTTGGCTGTTCCTCATCGCTGTCCCGAAGTTCCGAGGACAGCGGATGAGTGACGAGGGGTTCCGGTGCCAAATCGGCACTTTTCGGGAACCCGGGAAGCCGTGTCGGGTGCGTTTGTGTTCGTGGCACCCCGAGCTTGTGCTCGCTGTCCCGCCATCTTGTCGTGTGTGTTTGGGGGACAGCAGAGAACTTAGTTGGCTGTAGGTACCCCTCTGGGGCTTTGTGTGGTTTCGGGATCGTCCCGGTTGGTTTTCCGGGCGATCCGTCGATTCGGGATTGTGTGAGCTTGGTGTTTAGCGTCGACTTGGTGGACCTTGACCCTGTGAGTCTTTCGTAGGTCCTGTCGCGGTTCCCGAGAGCCGTCGGTGTTAGACTTGATCTTACCTACAGGTGGGTACTTCGATCCGGAGTCGGTTCAGTGGACTACGGTGATACCTTTATATCCCTTCTTTTGCATTTCAGTTATTAGTTCACTTGACTCCCGTTGACTCTACTTATATGCGTGTTTGGATAGTAGAGTAGTTGTGGTTTGCATGGTTCTTGAGATGACCCAGTTGGTCGGTGGTGATCGCCTGTTGTTCCGAGCAATCCTAGTTGTGGTTTGCATGGTTCTTGAGACGACCCAGTTGGTCGGTAGTGATCGTCTGTTGTTCCGTGCGATCCTCGTCGTGGTTTATTGGTTGCCTCTCGGCTCGTTGCCGTTCTGTGGATTGAGCATATGCATCGATCGTCACAGCTCCCTAGCACCTCACGTATGCCAACGGTCTGATCCACCGTTTGGGCTTCTTTTCCGGAAAAGGGTTGTGGAGAGCGGTCCCGACCCGTGAGCCTCGATGCAGTGCGTCGGGAAGGTTTGTGCCGGTGGTTGAGCAGGTTGTGACAGTGCCCGGGGTGCGTCCCGGTGGTTACAGATTGGGTTTACTTTGTGGTTATCTCCTTTGATGCATATACTAGTTGCTTACAGTAGCATAGTTGTTTCATTTGTATGTCAGCCTCATACTTACTTGTGCTACTGTATACCATATCTAGCTTTTGTTGACCCTCGTGCCGGTGTGTACACCTCGCCTTCGTCGGCTTGCGGTACCCACTGGGAGGGGAGACATGTTTACATGTTCTCACCCCCCGCCCTCGTTGTTGTTTTCAGGTGAGCAGGGTGGTGAGTGTCGGGACGCTGCGAGGCACGCCTAGATAGTAGTTCTAGAGGTTCCGACTTGTGAGGCTACTTCCCCAGATTTGGTTATCACCCTACCCTTATCTGATAGATGTGATTTGTGGTTCAGTTACCCTTTTGGATATATTCTAGCATGCTTATGTGTTGTGGACCTATTCTTTATTCTTATGTGATGATTGCATGCTTGGGCTAGTTGGTTGTATACATGTTCTAGATCGTTTCATTTATCGCATGTCTTGGTTTTTTTCTACCCCTCGTGGTAGCGCATTCAAATAAAGGTTTCCGTGTGGAAAATAATTTTCAAATGGATTTCTGATCGTTCGGCTTTTGTGATTTCAAAAGAGAGTTCTCGTGTGGAGAACAGTTTTCAAATGATTCTCGGATGATTGAAATTAGGGTTTCAAAGAAAGCTTCTGGGTAAGAAGCAGTTTTCTAGAATGACTGTTGCTTGTGCATCGCATCATCCTTCGCCTAAGGATTTGCTTAGATTCATACAGGTTTAAGGACTGCTAGCTGTATGAATCTCTTGTGTTGTTATGCTGTTGTGATGAATGAATGGTGGTTGTGATCCTGTTGTATGTTGTGGACGCCGTGCAAATACAGGGGAGGCTCTGTCCGTGTGTACAGTGGACCCTGTATTTGTGGCGGGTCTGTACGTGGCGCGGGCTAGGCTTTCAAAAAAAAAAAAAAATTGGCACGTTTTTTTGCATCTAGAACTAGCCCGGGGCTTGACAACAACAAAAGGCTAAGGAAGCAATTATTGGAACTTGAGAATGAAAACAAAACCTCGAAAGCAACGACTAAAACTCTTAAGGAGGAAAGAGAGTCAATATTGAAGAACAACAAAATCCTCCAAGAGAAGCTAGATCAATCGGAGATAACGGTCAAATCCTACCAAGAGAAGATTGGTTTTCTAAAACATCAATTCAAGAAAACTCATACTTCCAACCAAATTTTGACCAAACAAGTCCATCAACTCAAGTCCGACATACAAAAATTCTCCTCCGGATTGAAACAATTAGATCATATGCTCGGATTGGGTCAAACGAATAAATTTGGAGTTGGATATGAAAGGACACATATTGAGAAGGTTAAAAATTCAGCACCTAAAGTCTCAACAAATTTGAAGGATAAAGTATGTAATAGATGCGGGATAAAAGGTCATATTAAGAAGACATGCCCTAGAAACGGAAGGAAAACTCAACCGGCATCTTCTAAACATCTATCGGCTTCAACTTCAACTCGACAACCTTCACGAAGTCAAAAGCAATATCAATCGAGTCGAGTTTTTCGGATCAACCAAAAGTCAAATCCACAATGAACAATCCCTATAAAGCCGAATGCGACGCAGAGACCAAAGGTCGATCAAAAGCCAAAACAATCGGTGCTCAACCATAACAAACCAAGACAACCAACAATCCGACAAGTTTGGGTTCGAAAAGGTGATATCTTTTTTTATCTTAAATCTTAATTTGTTTTGACTTTGTGTAGTGCGTTGATTGGTTCTTATTGCATATCTCTTTATCATTGCATTACACATTTTGGTGATTTTATTGTTACGATTTTTGATTTTTAGGTTATTGTTTTTAAATTCATTGAATGATTGCTATATCAAATAGTGCCTTGAATATCAATAGGTTCACTTTCATTCGCTCCTAATTAATCTCATATTAATTATCGGTTTTACTTCATTTTCATTATTTATGAAGATAATTTATTATAAGAGTTCTTAACACTTATATTCATCAAATTTAGGTAATCATATGTGATCTTTAGGTACTTAACCTATATCGATTGTGTGTGTTGAATTTGATGAATATGCAATTGCTAATAAACTAAAACTTGTCAAATTTTCTTTGAAATAAGAGATTACATAATTAAAGGAGAGTTGTATATATATAAGAAAAAAAAAGGAGAAACACTCTAAGGGCATGTTTGATTCACCTATTTTAGACTATGGAATCGGAATGAGATTCATTGATTCCAATGATTGTTGTTTGTTTTAAAGGAATCGGATTCCAACTCCCATTCCACTTTGAAATGGGAATGACTAAATCTATTGATGGTCCAATCCGGCCTTGAATACCGGATTGGCACATTCCCAAGTAAACTACTAAAAATTCTCTTCCACCAACACCTCCCCTCCTCTCCCTTCATCACTTTCATCTCTCTTAATCAAAACACCCTCTCAAAAATTCTAGATTTTCATTCTGATACCCATTCCATTAATGAACCAAACGTCTTGGGATGATTCGTCATTCAATTTCCCATTCCAAAGCAATCCAATTTCATTTCCCATTCCTATTCCAATCGCGAACCAAACATGCCCTAAGTGCTTACAAGATGTAGAAAGAGTTACATCTTAAAGGGAGTGTGAAAACTACCACCACATGTAGGAAAGAGCTACCACTCCGGTCGTCCGGTAAGTGTGTGAAGCTACCACATGAATATTTAATGCATAACCGAAAGGGTTGACAAAGTGTGCATAACTTTTTAAAAAAAATTCGGAGTTATAAGGTGGTATAGTGAAAAGATGCTCAAAGAGCCATCCCCGATTCATTACTTGCTTGGTCTCAAATTTGAACATTTTTGCGATAAATTTATGTCATTTGGTGAATCTCCATAAGTCATTTTTATAAATTGTTACATCTTGATAGTTTTTGAGCCTCTAGATTATTTTTGATGACTTGATTTTGAAATTTATACGAATTAAGACATCTTGTAATATTTAATCTACATTGTGATGATTTTGTAGTAAAATTTTTAATTTTTGTGCAATTAACAAGGTTTGAAAGGAGTATATGTGAATTTATCATGTTCATACACTAACATTATTTTTACCGTGCAATCATCATATTTTGATATGTTTACAAGTGGTTTCATATTTTGATATGTTTACAAGTGGTTTCAAAATTGAAAATTTTTTTTAAACTTGTGTTTTATTTGATTTCTCTCTACACTCTCTCTATTTATTTTGGTGTTTTCTTCTTTGGCAATTTTTGACAAAAAAAGGGAGAGATGTGATGATATTAAAAACTTTATAAAAAAAGAGAAAGATTTTGAACTTAGACGCATGAACAAAGTGGGGTTGAAAATTTTATAAAAAAAACGAAAAGATTTTGAACTTAGACACATGAACAAAGGGGGAGAGATTTTGATATTTTTACTACTAACTTTGTTCGTGTAGAAATTTTTCTACAGGTCTTTGAAGATTTCAAGACTCCATTTGTATCTAAATCATAGAGTTTGTTTTAGAAGTTATGAAGTTGTAATTTTATTTTTATTTGGATCTTTCATGCGAGGAGTTTATTATTTTGGTGATGCCAATGAATTTTAATTTTACTTTTGGAGAGTTGAGCGTTGTGAGAATTTTTATGTAATTTTAAATTTTGTCACCTTGTAATCTTGAGGCGTGGGTCGTGGACAACCCGGCGGTGTGCGCGAGATCTACAGGAGATAAAGGAGAGATTAAGTCCGTGGAGTCGGTAATCACCTTGTAATCTTTTATTCTTAATGGATTATTTTTCATGTGTTGGTCCCGTGGGTTTTTCTCCAAATTGAATTTTTTTCACATAAATCTCGATGTGCTGATTTTTATTTTTCACATTTATTTTGATAGTATCGAGTTTGTGGTTTTGCCGTCATACCTATTCACCCCCTTCTAGGTATTAATAGTATCTAGATAGATCCTAGGATTCTCCATAACCTACATCGTTGACGTCTTAAACATCCAAACGAACAATCCGGCTCTGATACCGGTTTGTTAGAATTCGGAACAGCGAAAAATAGATCTAGAAAATAATGAATGCGGAAGAGAGAAAAGATAAGGAAAGAGCACACCGAAATTAACGTGGTTCGACCAACGGCCTATTTTCACGGGCGAAGACGGAGCAAAAAGTTTATTAATATCGAAGATGGAATACAAAGATCTCTCAAAGAACCCGAAAACCAAAAGAGAGATATATTCGACGCGCGTTACCGCATACGGCACCTCCTTAGCACGTCCATCCAATATATCTCGGGTTGGCTCACCAAGACAAGACGTAAGGCTCCACCTCGGCTGATGGTGTTTCTGCCACCGTACGGATCACCACATGCCACTTAATTAATTAGTGTATCACAACTCAGCCGCACCAATATTAATAGAATGAATGGTATATTTATAATAGTAGCTAAATTCTAATACAATTAAAAATACAAATTTACTAAGATTAGAAATATCTTAATTAGATTAGGCATAATTTAGACTTAACTTAATGGGATAATCAAAACAGAATATGATTAGAAAATCTTGCGGTTCCAAAATTTGAGACATATATAACAGAATGAATTATATTTAACAGAATGAATTATCGATTTGGATGCTATGTCCTCAAAAACGATTTATCATGAACACTGATGACTTTGTAATCATACGAGTATAGTAGTATTACTCTATCAGTAATATTTCAAAAGGAACTTTCCAAGGTGCATGTAGTATAACTCTAAAAGAGAATAAAAAATAATAAAGAGATCTAAGAAATACTAAGCTAACCAACTTATTGGCTATGCAGCATAAGACTAGTATTGCGTATGTACGGAAAATCTCATGAATTCTCTAAAAGGATATTTATTCAATAATCAAGACAAGCACATGGAAGGTGCTAAATATGTAACACACATTCAATAGTAGCTTTTATTTTCTCACATAATTGCTTAGGCATCTTAGAAGGTACTTCAACATAATACTGATAATAACTCAAATCACTTGCGAGCTATCACCATACAAAGCTAAATTATCAATTATATTCTGACATATTAAGCTGATACCTATAAAAATAGTACTTGATTTGAACGGAGAACTGGAGGATCAATGATAAATCTCAATGATAGAGCGTATTCCTAATGTGTGAACGATCTTATACTCCTTGTACCCTGCATTAGTGAATATTTTGCTCCATTCATTTTCACTTCTCTCCTTCCCCGGAGTTGCAACCATCATGTGTATGTCAAAAAAGAGTTGTGTTTCGTCCAACTCAGAACATGTACTCCCTTTACCCATCACTATATCGATGATAATAACTTTTCCTCCTTTTTCCTTTGGAGGAACGGCCTCTTTACAGTGTTTTAATATCTTCACGCAGTCATCGTCGCTCCAATCATGTAAGATCCACTGTATTTAAGTAACAATATACATAAATAAATTAGTTAACATCTTTAATTGGAGAAATAAATTAGGCATCCAGATGTGAGTAAAATTTACGAACAATCCTGCACTATATGAATGTAGACAACATACCGAAATATTTTTTGTTCTTGAGAATAATAAAAATTGTTCTTCAAAATTTAATTCTCAAAGCAAGCGGAGCCTAAAGAGATGAGATCTTGTGGTCCAAAACCAATCTGAATACATGAAAAAGCAAACCGAAACTGATGCAAAGTACTTTGAATTTGGTTGACCCAATCATTGCCAAATCAACTTTGCCCCTCCTACGTAAACAACATTTTTTCTTAAGCTTTTCAAACTATTAAGTTTTTGACTCAACTTTTCATCACGTATAATGTACGAATCTCAAACAATTTTTATAGTCTCCATATGAAACATTTCTTATTAAATTTTTGACCTAAAACATGTATAGAAGTTTCCTGAAATACGAGCCATTTTGAATTAATTACTTAATTTTTTTTAAATTTTTATTTTACTATTAAATGTTTAAATTTATTTGATTTAAGTGAGACAACGACGCTGTAACTTCAAATTTTGAATTTATTTATGTTTATAGATTTAATTAATATATTTTATACTTTCTTGTAATTATAAATTTATTAAAATAAATAATTGTACGTTTTTATCAACTTTTGATTAATAATACCTTGAGAAGTGCTGCATCTGCAGGAGGAACATATTCAAACATATCTCCCCCCACAAAAATTATCTTCCTATTTTCTTCCTTCAACTCTGCAACTACTTGCGGAAGATCGAAAACAGTGCAGTGTACGTGCGGAAACGCGTCGGCGATTGCACGCGCCATCGCGCCTGTGCCGCCTCCCACGTCCACCACCGACTGCGACCCCCGGAACACGTCCGCATACTCCGTCACAACTAGTTCGCCCGTCAAGCGTGCGTCGCTCGCCATACCCTCGTTGAGACGGCTGCTGAATCCTGCATTCTTGTCGGCGAACGTCCAGACGCAGTCTCCATGCGCTATTTCGAAGGCGGTCGACGCCTCTGGTCGCCGAAACCAATTGCTAAAGCTATGCCACGGCAGCATAAACGTGCCGTCGAGCATCGTGAGAAGAAACGGTGAAGCAGTTGCATTGCTTTCCTTTAGAAGAAGGGCAGAATTGATAGTGGGGAGAAAGAATTCGTCGTTCTCGCCGTCGCCCTTGCCCTCGCCCTTCTCGCTCTTTTGACGATCGAAGAAGCCCGAGTGTACGAGGAGGCGCATCAGGCGGCGCAGGCTGTCGATGTGTGCCGGGGGGATGGATAGCTTGTTCGCCAGCTCACGAAGGGAGATTGGCTCACCGCCGTTCGAGTGGACAGCGTCGGGGATGCCGAGCTCCACGGCACACTTTAGGGACATAGATTTTATGAAGCTAAAAATGTGGTTCCACACATGGGATTGAGCTTGCAACAAATCCTCCATAGCACTAGTTAATTACCTGTAGGAAAGATCGTTCTAAGTGTTTCTCTAGTTTGTGTACTGATGGGATCTTATTGGAGCTTAAATATTCAAAATAAATTGAAAGATATATATATGATCCGTGACATCACCTACAATATTGTAGTGTATATTAAATATAAATATATATAAATATCGTTCTCTAACAGCTTAAGCTTTTAGAGTACAACGATTGTTTCACATTATATCAGAGCAGGAGGTCCTGAGTTCGGATCACGCCAGGCTCCTTACATTATTAATTTTCTCCCATTTAATTCAAGCCCACGTCATGGGCCTTGCAAAAAGTTTCGAGCCCAGACGTGAGGGAGTATTAAATATAATTTAATTCAAGCCCACGTCATGGGCCTTGCAAAAAGTTTCGAGCCCAGACGTGAGGGAGTATTAAATATAATTTATATATAAACATCATTCTCTAACAGCTTAAGCTTCTAGAGTACAACGGTTGTTTCACAGGGCAAAATAAAAACCAAAAATGGGCACCTGCAAAAAATCGTTCCATCAAAAACAGTAGTTTGATTTGATTTGTAGCATACAAGTTGTACAGTATATAGATATATATATATATATATATATATAGAGAGAGAGAGAGAGAGAATTCGGCTACTATACTATCGATAGTACCAAAGTCTTGGTAGAGAGAGAGAGAATTCAGCTACTATACTATCGATAGTACCAAAGTCTTGGTACTATCCCGTTAGATCCACCCTTTGATCATTTCCACCCATTAGGTTATACTATTCAACCAACCATCCACTCAACCCCAGAGGACCACTATCATTCTAACTGCACATCCTTTCATCCAACGGCCAAAAACTCGATAGCACCAAGCGCTCGGTACTGTCGATAGTATAGTAGCATAATTATATATATATATATATATATATATATATATATATAGTTGAGCTAGAATACTATCGATAGCAAACGGGCACTTTTGTCACCCATTTATTTTCGATGATGGAGCTTCCAAATCGACGATCGGCACCGTTGAACATGATCTAGAGCATTTAAAGTAACTAAAAACCAAATTTCATGCTTTTTCGATATTATTTTCATGTCCTTCAAGTGGACACAAAAATGAATGGTTGAAAATAAATATCCTTTAAAAAGAGATGATAGGAGTTTTGTAATTAAGATCAAGAGTATAGATCTTATTTTAAATAGTTTAAAGAATTTTCTAACAAAAATTCAATTGATTTGGATATATTTACACCGTTAAACAAGAGAATGTCTTATATCAACCATTAAAAGCACTTTTGCCACCCATTTGTTTTCGATGATGGAGCTTCCAAATCGACGATCGGCATCGTTGAACATGATCTAGAGCATTTAAAGTATCTAGAAACAAAATTTCATAATTTTTCGACATCATTTACCAAGTGATCAATGGGTCTAAAAAATGATTACTTTAACGACCAATGTGACACGTTTGTAAGTTCAAACAGTGTAGAACAATCTAAATTGTATAAAACTTTAATAGAAAATTGTACTTAACACTAAGAGCAAGATCATTACTTATGATTTAAAATTTGTATATTTTTTTATTATTTTTTATGAGATTTTTATTTTAAGCCATTCAGTTTGAAACTGCTCGTTTACTAAGCAAACAAAATAGTTCCAACACTGTCGATCATGTCTAATGGAACTGATCGCCAAATCGGATGTTCTATCATCGAAAACAACTTACAAATATGAAGACCTCAATAGTTTCGAAAGCATAGGATCTCTCTCTCTCTCTCTCTCTCTCTATATATATATATATATATATATATATATATATATATATATGGAATAGTATAGTCTCCCATCATTATTGATCCCAATGATATTTAGTTTTTTATGGTATCTCAGACACAGTTAAACCGTTTTCATCTTTTACTTGCTTAATTAATTTCAGGAGATCTGTATTTGTTATCTCTTTTTCTTTTTGACTGGTGCGTCAATGTACCTAATATGGTTCACAGATGATTTGAGAGACTGGGACACCTGATGTGCTTATTATGTACGTAATAAGATATCGGATGCAAAATTTTAATAAAAAATTTTATTTATATAACAATAAAAATGCTGCTACTATTGCTTTATAGATTTAGTACAAATATTTATTTTGTTGCTAAGATTTAGCAATAGCTTAGAAAACAGTAATTGTTAAATTTGCTGTTTATAATTTTGGTAGCAAATTTTATAAGTTCTAGCAGCAATATACTCTAGAAATTTAGTCATTAGCGTCATTTTGTATGCTGCTAAAAGATCAATAAATACAATCAGTGGCATTAGAAACATGCCGCTAAAAGGATTCGTAATAAGCTAATTTTTAACTTGCATTAGTGGAATTAATATAATGCCGTTAATACAAGCACTTTTGGCAGCATTTTGTGGTGATGATAAAATTAATATTCTACTAATTAAAAATTTATTACGAAGTGTGTACAATATATTCATGCTAGCCAATTGCATTCACAATAATAAAAAAAATATTACCGGTATTTTATTGATCAATACCAAACATTCATAATTTTAAACCATAAAACAGAAATCACATCATGCATATTGTATGATATTGTTTCATGTACATATCACGCAAGGCACGTGCTTCAAAATACTAACGACTTAGCATAAGCAAACAAATAAATATATTTGTGTACATAGCTTATATAGTCGTTTAATTATCGCATTATGAACATGTCAAAATTAATGATAACTAAGTTGTTCTATATTCTTTTAGCTACAATAATCTCCAAAATGTATGGTTGATGAAATATGCATATCTCCAACCTTATTTGCGCTTAACCTGAAAACAGAGATCCACTAAATAAAAAAAATTAAATTTTTATACAATTTAGTAAGATATAAAATACTACAAATATTAAAAGGAAAAATTAATTTTTAATACTTACTCCTATGGCATCTCCAATGGTTTGGTATCTTTTGTATGATCTTGGCATGCAATAGATCAGTGCGCATAACTTTCTAACTGTGATCTCAACTCGGCCCCGCCTATTTGGTTGTTGCATTCTTACCCAAATGAGTATCCTATCTATACAAATATATTATTTGACAGTTCATTCAATCCACGTTGCAACCTCTACTTCCTCCTCTCTCTCTTGTCCTCCTTCAAAACTCTCTCTTTCTCTCTCTCAAATCTGTATCTACTTAATTATTTTACCTACCTCTCACCTCCAACAACTCTATTCTCTTCCTACGACATCAAAATCTCTTCCATATCTTTTGTCCTTCCTCATCTTTCTCCTCTCCTCCTGCCAAACTCTCTCTTTCTCTCTCTCAAATTTATATATACTTAATTATTAATTATACTTAACTCTCACCTCCAATAACTCTGTTATCTCTCTACGACATCAAAACCTCCCCCATATCTTTTCTCTTTCTTCCTCACTCTCCTTCTAGTACTCTCTCTCTCTCTCCTCCTCCTGCCAAACTCTCTCTTTTTCTCGCTCAAATCTATATCTAATTAATTATTACATCTACCTCTCACCTCCAACAACTCTATTTTCTTTCTACGACATCAAAATCTCTCACATATTTTTTCTATATCTTTTTTAAATCTTTATCATTATTCCTACTCTCTCTCCTCCTACAGCTCTCCTCTTCTCCTTCCTTTCTTTCCTACAATGCAACTTCCTTTCTTTCCTACAATGCAAGCCTAAATCTTTTCCAAATCTTTCCAATTATTATCTACTTCCTCCTCTCCTCCTCCAATTATTGCTCCTATATTCTCTCCTCTCCTATGGCACTCTTACATCCTCTCTCTTCCCCCCATAACTTAAATCTAGTCCCTCCACCGAACTTGCTGCCGACCTCACCGCCCTAAGCCTTCCTTTTACGATGCCGATACATGCTACTTTTTGTCCCTCAAGTCCTGCTCCGCCTCGCTTCCATGATGAGTTGCGTTGAGGAAACCGACACAAGCAAATCAGATTCGGCGGCATCGACAAAGGATTCGGGCAGAGGATGTAGTCGGTGCCATAGAGAGGAACTCAAGAATAGGAGCTACAGCTACGACGACGGAGGCGATCTTTGGCATTGGAACACAAAGCAACTCGGATTCGTCGTTGGTGATCTCCAACCCGCTAGTTTTTTTTTGTTCAAATTAATTATATATATAGAAAGAGAGAGAAAGGATTTGTATATATAAATAGAGAGTAAGGAATTATTTTTTTTATTTTCGTATAAGGTGGAGAGAGGTTTTTTTTGGGATACATATATATTTAATTAATTAGACTTCTCTTTTTATGCTAAGTGGTGCATCCTTTTTTATTACTTCTTCTAAATTACTGTATATTTACTTTTACTTTAGCTATGGTGGTGTATTCTTTTATTTTTTTAATTATGTTTTATGTTATGAATCGAATTTGTTTTTACTACTCTTCGTATGATGTCACTATTTTAGTTATGAATTTGCTTACAGCTGCTATTCTTTGAATTTTTCATATTATTGTTCTTTTTACTATCCTTGCCTTCTTTTTTCATTTCTTTTAGGCGATGATGACGTCAAAAAAAGAGCACTAAGAGCGGTGCATGGAGCACAATTTTTTTTTCTTTTTTTCTTTTTTTTTTTTGATGTTGTATTTAGATTTTTTATAATGTACATAATGCTACTTTATAGGGTCTTTTTTTGTATTTCTTAAGTTATAATTTTTTCAATCTTTAAATTTTAATAATATATATCTTAATTAGCTGAAATATTATCTATCCACCGCGAAGCGCGGGCTCTACACTAGTACTGCATTATTATGGGGACTTCCTTAGACTTCTCAAATATACTTCACTTTTGCCCTATCATTCTGTAGACAAGCAAGTAAAAATAACTAGAAAATACATTGATAGTGATAATTGACAAATAAATGTCGAGTATGGACTTTGTCGGTGCCCTATATCAGTAGAAAAGAACCTTAATCATTATCTGATGTAATCTGATTCTTCTTTGTGGATCGTAAGCGCTAACCAACTATTCCAAAAGCACGTGCTGATAGGAAGGACGCATCCATCGCACTTAAGGGCTCAGCCATAGCGCTCGCGGGATTTGACATGACTCAACCCACCTAGACGTTGGGTCTATTGTTGGGCCTCTTGCCGTTGGGTTTTTTGTGGATCACACCCCCACTCAACTTATTAGGCTCACCCAACTCAATATTAGTCTCCTGGGCCTATTGTCACGGGGCAGGAAGTTGGACCTATTTTAGCCCAATAATAAATAGTCAACATTCTTCACCCTTGATAAATATTCCTAAATTAGAGATATAAAGCATGATTGCTTATCAAGTTGGAACAAAGTATCACATAGTAGAGTCAAGATACTATACTTTTATGAGTATGGAGGCCTTTGTATTCATAAGTCGTTTTTAATGATGGAGCTTCGAAATCGACGATCCATAATATTAAATATGATTTAGAACATTTAAAACTTAAAAAAATTAATTTTCATATATTTTACAGCCCTCTGTCAGTTCTCTTCGCATAAGAGTCATATGTTCGAAAATTCTCACTTTTTATTTATGAAATGATAATTTTTTTGCAGGTTGTCCCTTTTTACTATTTTATTAAGATTATATTTTAGCTTCTCTGGTTCACAGTTTCTTATTCAAAACTCACTCACATGTGTGTTTTACACATAAGTCTCTTCGGCTGTGAAATTTCATAATTTGACATATAAAGTATCTCTCTTTCTACGTAAAAACTTTTTTTTATCGATTTCTCGCTCGACCATTTTTTATCTCTAAAACATCACTTTATTGCGCAAAATTATACGAAAATCTCTCTTATGACTTATAACACCACCAGACTACAAAAATGATGATTTTATTTTATTAAAAACTATCAAATTACATATATATATAATAATCTCCCATCTTTATAAAAATTACTGTGAAAAAAAAAAAGAACTTCGGGTTCTACAGTGGCGAGACAATTCCATTTAGGATGGGTTGTGGTAGGAGCTGCTAAACAAATCAGAACGGATCAAGTGAAGGAAGGGGTCCCCCGCCTCCCGCTGTAGTTCTGCAATAGATTAGGGCGGATTCTAAGCAAATTGTTATTTTTTTTTCCATATTTTTGCCTCCTACTTAATGCCTTATTCGGAGAGCGAGAGCTCCATCAACCTAGATTTGTTTGAATCCCTAACTTCGCAGCTAGGCATATGGTTTAGCTTGTTATAAGTAATACTCTATTTCATACTTTTTTTAAAATTTTAAAAGTTAAAAATAGGTTAGTGTTCATTTTTATAATGTTGATTTATCAATAATAATTATATTAAATAAACTTTCTCAGATACATGCACATGTAGAATATCATTTAGAAAAAAAAAAAAAAAGAAAAAAAAGATGAAAGATTCAACAACCAATGCAAGCGCAAAAATGGTGCTAAATATTCCACACTTAATTATGAACTTTTATTTCCTCATATAACTGTTTGGGCAACATATTTTATTATAACACTGATGAATCGGATTTTCAATGTGATATCAATTGAATACTAAGTCTAACAAGTCAAACCACTAATAACTTGCCATCCAATAAAAGTGACTCATCAATTACATTCTAATAAAATAGACTTATATACTAATATATAGTACTACTAGTTCTTATATATAGTGGAGAATTTGAGGATCAATAATAAACCTCAATAACAGACCGTAAGCCTAATGCATTTAGTATCTTATACTCCTTATAACCTGCATCAGTAAATATTTCGTTCCATTCCTTTTCATTTCTCTCTTTTCCTGAAGTTACAACCATCATGAGCATATCAAAGAAAAGTTGTGTTTCCTCGGACTTGAAATGCTCACTCTCCCTACTCATCACCATGTCAATGATAATAACTTTACCTCCCTTCTCTTTCGGAGGAACGACCTCCTTACAACGTTTTAATATCTTCACACAGTCCTCGTCACTCCAATCGTGTAAGATCCACTGTAAGAAATTAAATAATAATATATATACATGAATAAGCTATCATCTTTAATGAGAGAAGTAATTTTGGCATTAAAACAAGTGTAAAGTGTACGAACTAACTTAGTCCCTATACGATACATCTTATCTCTAACACGGTAAAGAGAAGCATGATATTTGAACCCCCTTTCACTTTAGCTCCTATTTTAATTACTCTCTTGCATTAAAATTACGCTAATTACCCTCTTGCTTTTTTTAATTATTATAAATAGATCAAAAAAAATTGGAATAATTGTTGAATTTAACTGTCAAATTTTGTAAAAATAAATTGGCAGGTGAAATAAGTTATAATTAACACAGTAAAATCATATAAAGGGAATAAAATTATTCAATAAAAATGTCAAAGTTTATAGTATTAGCAAAAAAGAAAAAAGATATTTTTTATCTGTTTCTTGAATTGGAAGAGTGACTACTCGGTTTAGTAAAGTTATACAACCCAATTCACTTAACTACTATTCCAAATTTTTTAACTATTCTGGGAAAATATAAAGCTCTAACTGACCTAATTTTTAGTACAAGAGATAAAATTGGACATGGCTTAAAGTGCAAGGGGAACTTTGCTTTCGTACTTAAGCCCAAAACTTGAGGGTCCAAAGGGTCATGTGATTAGGGATGTAAAACGGGCCGGGCGGCCCGCGGCACAATCTCGGGCTGGGCTGCAGCACGGCACGGGTACTGTAGTACCTGTGCCGGACCGGCCCGGCCCGATAATTCAGGCCATGCCGGGCCTCTTCTTTTTGGCCCGACGTCCCGGCACGGCCCGGCCCGTAATGAGTCTGGGCCGTGCCGGGCCCAGGACAGGCGGGCGGCCCGGCCCGGCACGGTCCGCTTGGGCTGTGCCAACCGGGCCAGCACGACCCAGACCCCGAGGCCCAAGGCAACTTGCCTTGGGCTTGGGGTTTGAGCTCCTTGGGAGAAGGGCTTGGCCCTTCTCCCCAGGAGATCTCCTCCCAAGGTCTGCAGTGGCAAACCTTGGGAGTAGACCTGGCAAGCGGGCGGGTTGGGTAACCCGAGGGCGGGTCATTTTACCCGCGGGTTATATGGGCATGGATAAAATTTACCTGCAAAATTTTGGGTAGCCAACATGTTTACCTATACCCGCCCGCGGGTTGGCGGGTGGGTATGTGGTTACCCGCAAATTTTTTTTTCTTTTTTGCTACTATACTTTCTAAATACAAAATACATACATATAATTTTTAAAAGCGTAACATAACTCATTGTTTAAAATATCACAACATACAATAAAAATATTTAAAGTTTTAAAGCGAATAAATTTCATAATATAAAAGACACGCGATAAGAAATTAGGGTTAGAATTTTTAGGATGGATAAACAAAAGAATATATATTTTTAATTAAAAATATATTTTTTTAATTAAAAAAAAATATATATAGGTACCCGTGGGTACCCGCGGGTTACCCAAAATGCCCACGACTTAATGGATACCCACCCGTTTTACCCATAATTTTTTTGGTAGGAAAATCTCGTACCCATACCTGTAAATTTACGGGTAACCCGTGGGTACCCGCGGGTATGGGTCGAGATTGCCAAGTCTACTTGGGAGGAGGCGTTTTGGTCCATTGGACCAAATTGTTTGGTCCGATGGACCAAAAGCCTTCTCAATCCATCTTTAAAAATATATATATAATAATAATAATTTATAAATAACTTAGAAAACTTTAAAATATTTATAAATTTGAAAATTTTCAGTTAAAAGTATAGACTTAAGTAGAAATACTTTATTAATCATAGTTTAAAATTTTATATTTTTTAAAAAATTAAGAAACAAAAATTTTAAGGGGCCGACCCGAGGCCCGGCACGGCCCGGCCCGGCCCGCACCTTCCGGGCCTGGGGGCCGTGCTCGGCCGGAGGGTTAGTAGCATCCGGCCCGGCACGGCACGGCCCGGATGCCAATAGGGGCCGGGCCGGGCCGACCCATGGCCCGTTTCGGCACGAAAAATGTGGGCCATGCACGGCCCACATTACACTCCTACATGTGATAATATGTTGTCCCAATTAAACTTTTAATCTGTTCGTACCTTGAGCAAGACAGCATCAGCCGGAGGAATGTACTCAAACATATCTCCACCTACAAAAACAATTCCTCCATTTTCTTCGCTCTTCAACCCTTCAACTACATGAGGAAGGTCGAAAACGGTGAACTGCACCTGCGGAAGGGCTTTCGCAATTGCTCGAGCCATCGTGCCTGTGCCGCCTCCGACGTCCACCACCGACCGCAACCCGCTGAACGTACTTGCGCACACCTTCGCAACCAATTTGCCCACCAAACTGGCGTCGCTCGCCATCCCCTCATTAAAGGATTCGCCGAAACTCGCATTTTTGTTGGTTACTCCCCAGAAGTGATCTCCGTGAGCTATTTCGAAGGCCGTCGGCACCTTCGATTGCCGAAACCACTCGCCAAGGTTATGCCATGGCAATGTAAGTATACGGTCGAGCATGACGAGCACGAACGGCGAAACACTGATGTCGCTTTCCTTCAAAAGGAGGGAAGAGTTGATGGTTGGGAGAAAGAGTTCGACGTCCCTCTCACCATCGCCGTCGCTCTTCTCAATCTTCTCACAGGTGAAGAAGCCCGAATGCACGAGGAGGCGCATCAGGCGGCGCAGGTCGTCGATACGGGTCGACGGAATGGATAGCTTGTTCGCCAGCTCGCGGAGCGAGACAGGGTTGCCGCCGTTCGAGTGCACCGCGTCGGGGATGCCGAGCTCTACGGCACATTTTAGGGACATTGAATTTATGAAGTTAAAGATGTGGTTCCACACATGGGATTGAGCTTGTAACAAATCCATAGATTCTACCGTGTATTCCATATATAGCACTAATTAACTATGTTGGTACGAAAGATATATCTCTTAGCAATATGAACTTGCACTTTATCTAGCTTGTGGAATATGGGACTCTTCTCGCTCCTTAAATAGCCAAAACAAATTGAAAGGCTTACGATCTTCAGCATCAGCTACAGAGTGTATGATAACAAATGAACATTGACAAATAAAAATGAGCATACATAAGTTTTTTCCCCGTGAAAAATGTGCTTTTGTCGTATTTTTGAGCTTGTCTATTGGCCGTCACACTAGTGTGAGATCGAACGCCGATCTGCTTAGTGGGTAACCAAAGTACCAATCATTTGCACTAGACAGTAGTGATCAAAAAATATTTGATAAAACATATTTGACTAGAGTAATATTTTGGTTAATATGGCATTCGACTAGATTTAAGACTTTTTCATTCATATAGATTTTGTGTTTAGTCCTTATAAATTTATATTCGTATATTTTTTCTGTTGACTCTTTAATCAATGCACATGGCATGTTGATAGAAAGACCATAGAAATAAATGTAAGCAAATGTCCAATATGAAAATTGAACATAAAACCTCTTGAAAGGAAGGGACCTAATACAATATCAATCAAATAGTGACTTGCACCACCAGTGCTTGAACATCACCTAATATTTATTTTAGTATTCGGACTTTCTAATTTGATATTTGAAATCCTAAACTTTTGACAATGTTTTATATTGGTCTGCACGTTGTGATAAAAATTGTAACTTGCTCCTGCTCCATTCATAGATAGTCCATGGCTCCACCATTTATCTCGTACTTTCAGTTAGATAGTTCAATTTTTAATTAAACAAAAAAGATTGTACCTTTACGATGGTAAGATTAATCAACCCTCTCTAGCGCAAGTTGCAAAAAGTTCGATGATTGATAACTGAGATTCCAAATTTGAATTTTGGTTACTTCATATTTAATTTCAGCTAAGTTCATTTTTATAAAAAAAAAAAAAAATGAAGTGGTAGTATGCTACCATTCTCTCTCTCAGAAAAAAAAGGTAAAATTAAGATATGAGATTAAATAAAAATAGATAAACGTATAACTACTGCATCAATGTACCGATGTGTTGTGTGTTAGTACTAATTTACCCTTTAATACCCAATAATATGCAAAGTACAATGAATATTTTAAACTTTTTTAGATTATGAGGTGGACATCAGAATCTTCATATTACGTACGTTTTGGGTCTATTTCAATAATGCTTGTTCAAAGGAACTCGAAATTCTAGTCAATGGAAATTGATTGGAACCAATAGTAGTAATTGATTTTTGTTGATTTCCTAATTATTGATCCTAATCATACATCGTGCTTTAATTATGAGAAGATCCCAATTATTTCCTAATTATTTAATCATTAAAAAATTGTGCTTTTGGGCTACTTTTGATCCTAAATAGCACGTTTGTTTTCAAATAATTATAAGACGTGTGACACTTTAGTCTGTAAATTTTAATTTATTATATATAATTTGTCTTGTTCGAATTTTCTAGATTGTTACAACCAGATCCAACAATACAATTTAGTTGGCTGAAAGAAAATTTATCGCTAATATTGTGACACTCCAGATAGTCCTATATAAAAGATATAATAGGGCTAACCTCTCAACCCGGCTTAAGCATTTTAGGTGGTGGCTAGGCCCAAGAGGTTGAGAGAGTTGAGCGTGCTAGGACGGGAGTAGTCCTAGGATGGGTGACCCCCTGGGAAGTCCGGGGCGTCACAGTTGGTATCAGAGCCAATTACCAGCCGAAAGTGTGAGATGAGTCGCAGCTGAGCCAGGTGTAGTTATGGATAGAGCATGGCTCCCCAGGGTTTATGAGTAGAGCGCGGCTCTCCCGGTTTAGGCTAGCGAGATGAGTCTCACACCGCCTGGTACTTGTGAGTCGGAGCCTGACGTGGACGTCAGGGCTTAAAGGGGGGGGAGATTGTGACACCCCAGGTAGTCCTATATAAAAGATATAATAGGGCTAACCTCTCAACCCGGCTTAAGCATTTTGGGTGGTGGCTAGGCCCAAGAGGCTGAGAGAGTTGAGCGTGCTAGGAAGGAAGTAGTGCTAGGATCTACAACCAAATTTTGTATCTTACAACCATTCAAATCCAATAGTCTTATTCTCTTCACAAGTCTTCTCACTTCTCTTTTTTAAAATTAAAAATAAAAAAATGGTTAGTAAATCTTACAACCTTTGGATAAGGGGCTGTAGGAATTACAATCCCCTTTGGCTGTAGACTTACGGCGTGTTTGGTTGCTCCTTTTTACCCTGGAATCCGAATTGGAATGGATGGTTCCGTTTGTGAGTGTTTCGCATAATAATAAGATAAATTTCACCACTTGTTTCTGTGTCAAATTTTATTTTAGTACTCGAACTTTTTTTTTTGATAATGCAAAATCCATGACATCCGAGCCAAAAACTTTCAATATGGTTTCAATTTGAACCCTAAATATTTAATAATGTTTAATTTTATACCATATAAATTTGAGGACTAACATGAACTTGTTCAACAATTCGGGGACTAACGGTGCAATTTACTCAATATTAATACCCAATTAAATATTTCTATGCTAAATAAAATAATACAAAAAGAAAATCTATCATTGACGAAAGCAAATCTATGATTGACAACTTTTTAAAATTGTTTGGTAAGTTTTCGCCATCACACATGCATGTTTCAACAAAATTGATTAAGTATAAATTTTATATAGAATCCCGTACGTGCTAGATAAAACTTTCTCATAAGAGATCCATAATTGGAGCGCTGAAAAGGAAATCAGAGAGTGACATGCAATTATTAAGTATTTTTTAATTGTATCTTCAATTTTTTATCTATTAATTATTCAACTGAAACTTTCTCATAAGAGATCCATAGGAGCAAAAAAGAGTTGCTTAACACGCAGGATTGACCGGAGCGAAAATGGGTAAAAACTTTCTCATAAGAGATTCATAGGAGCGAAAAGGGGTTGCTTAACACGCAGTATTGACCGGAGCGAAAAAGGGTTGCTTAACACGCAGGTTAATAAAAATGGTCGCTTTTGGTTGCATCATTATTTTTTTAAGAGAAAGGTAGCAAACTATTCACTTCATTTATGCTTTATAAGCAAGTAAGTTTCGAACCCGGGATCAAAAAATCAATCATCAAACACTAAGCCCACTATACTAGGTACAGTTGGTATGCTTGATTGCATCATTATTAGATCACATTGTATGTTTTGGGACAACTACAAATACATTCCTATAACTAAGGATATCGTATATTTATTCATCTAAATTTTAAAATATCATATATATTATCACAAAATTTTGTTAATATATATGTTGAATAGCTCAAAGTTTTTATCCATGAATTATTATTTTTCCAACAACCCTCACTAAATTCTAGGCATCCAATAACTAAAAGTAGACAGTAAATACTATTATCATATTATTAATAGTATTTTAGCTTCACTACATATATATAGAGAGAGAGTTGCACTATTAATAGTACATGTTATTTACTTTTTCACTCTTGGATCATTGCTATTAAACCAACCACCCACTCAACCCTATGTATTCAATGGTTAAAAATTTGATAACAAACACTATCTCCACACTATCAATAGTATTCTAAATCCACTATATATAGAGTAGAGCTAGAATGCTATCAATAGCAAACGAGCTCCATTGCCACCCATTTGTTTTTTATGATGGAGCCTCCAAAATCGACGATACGCATCGTTGAACATGATCTATAACATTTGAAGTATCTAGAAACCAAATTTCAAATCTTTCCGACATCATTGACCTAATGATCAAAAGGTTTCCAAATTTATAATTTTAATGGTCAATATGAGCATTTTCTCGTTTAACGGCATAAAGTATCCAAATTACTTGAATTTTGGCTGAAAAATTCTTTAAACTATTTAAAACAAAATTTATACTCTTGATCTTGATTACGAGATTTCTATCATTACTTTTAAAGGATATTTATTTTCAGCCGTTCATTTTTGTGTCCACTTGATATACAAGAGAACAATATTGGAAAAGTATAAAATTTGATCTCTAGATGTTTCAAGTGGTATAGATCATGTTCAACGGTGTCGATCGTCTATTTGGAGGCTTCATCATCGAAAACAAATTGGTGGCAACGGAATCCTTTTGCTACTAATAGCATTTTAACTCAACTCTACATAGACATATATAGAGTCCGGCTACTATACTCTTATGAGTATAGACCCATTTGTGCTCATAAGTTTTCGGCCGTTAAATCTACCACTTTGACCATTTTTACCTGTTAGATCATACTATTCAATCAACAATTCACTCAACCCTAAGGGACGACTATCATCCTAACCGGAGACCACTATCATCCTAACCGCACATCCCTTCATCCAATGACCGAAAATTTATATCGTTTGGTTCGAGTATAAGCAAGAATTGCTTATTACAGGGATATGTATAAATTTAGGTATAAGCAAGAACTAAACCAATTTTACATTTGGATGAAAATTAAGTTGTTCCCGAGAATAAGAAAAATAGCATTTGGATAGATAAGATGGAATAAGAAGAATAGTGGGTAGTTTATAAATAAAAATAATGATATTACGCCTCTCATTATATTTAAATTTGAATTTTTAAATTTTAAATTTATATTTTTAGATTTAAAATTTTAACTTTTAAATTTTCAAAATTTGAAAATAAAATTTAAATTTTAAAATCTCAAATTTTAAATTTCAAAATTTTAAATTTTAAATTTCAAACTTTAAATTTAAGATCAAATTTAAATTTGAAAAATACAAAATATCAAATTTTGTATTTGAAAATTTTAAAATATCAAATGTAAAATTTAGAATTTAGAATTTAAAATTTAGAACTTAAAATTATAAAATTTAATTTTTGAGATTACAAATTATAAATTTCAAAAATTTAAAATTTAAATTTAAATTTTTTAAATTTTAAATTTTAAAAATAAAAATAGGGGTGAGAACAGCTGTTCTCACCATTAGCGGGTTATCTAGGGATAATGATTTAATATTAATTACATTAATTATTATTTTAAAAATATTAATTAGATTAATTAATGATTTAATACTATAATTAAAATTAATTAGAGTTTAATTAATCTTGTTCTCGCTTAGTCCAGGGATAAGGGTGGAACATCAATTTTAGGCTTATACCGGATTATACCAGCTTATTCCAGATACCCGAGAACTACTATTCTCGGGTACGAAATTTGCGTTTGGGTATAAAGGGGGGATAAGGGGTTATCCTCCCCCTTATCCCCAAACCAAACAGGGTGTATGAGTACAAAGGGATTTATACTCATAAGAGTATAGTAGCCCTAGCCGACATATATATATGGTCTACCCGAAATGTTATTGATAGTAGATGAGTAGCGTCAACTATTAACTTTCCAACCCTTAAATCATTACTATTCCACCTAATCCCATTAAACCCTAGGCATCCAAGGAATATGAAGAAAGTAGCAAACACTACTCATATACTATGTGAGAATTCTGATTTATATATTGTTTTCTTTGATCTGCGAATTTGAATTATGTGTCTCTCACCCCTATTACTGTGCATCTGAGCTGTATGAGTATAGGTATACTTATATTAGTGTGTATAGGTGCATATATATATAGTATATATAGTGTATTATATGTATTTATGATTTTTGGATTTTTGGTTGCAGAGAGTGTACGGCTTAACAGCGGAATCCGGAGTCCGATCCTGACGATCCAAAATGGTAGATTCGATGTCTCGGCAGTGCTGAGCGCAATGGCGCGATCCGTGTCAACATGCGATAGATGGATTGAAAGTTATCACATGTTCTTCGCTGAGGGGTCGAATTGTACATTTATTGTTTCGCGATCTGGACCCCGTTTTTCGCACCGTTTCGCGTGAGTTCGAATGTGGAGGGGTGTCTGGGCTTTTGTACCTGCTGTGGGGGACCCAGGGGTGATTTGTGGGGCTTGAGGGGCTTTTGTGCAATTGTGCTAAGTGTTTATGTTGGCGTGTGTGTGTGTGAGTAGTGGTTGTGAGTAGTGGTTGAACCACTCTCTCTCTCTCTCTCTCTCTCTCTCTCTCTCTCTCTCTCTCTCTCTCTCTCTCTCTCTCTCTCTTTCTTCCTCAGCAACCCTAGCTGCGAGCCACCTCTCCCCCTGCCCCTTAGCATCCACCCCGAGCTCCTCCGGCCGCCGCCGACCACCCCTGGCCGGCGCTGCCCCCCGGCCATCTCCTTCTTCTTCTTCTTCTTCTTCCTCTCCTTCCCTGCAGTGTGCACCCAGGGGGGGGAACCACGCCGGAGCTCCACCAAGGTGGCACGACCGCCGGCGCCGACGCCGTGCCGCCGGGAGCCGCCGCCAAGCTGCTGCGGCCACTGCTTGGGCAGCAGCTAGCCGAGCCTTGTGAGCCCAGGCCGCCGCTGCCTCCCGCAGCCTTGGAAGGTGAGCTTCGCCACCCCCGTGACCTCCGGCACCGCCCCCTGCCTTCCCAGCCGCCGCCGTGCCGTCGGAGCGCCGCCGCAGCTGCCGTAAGCCTCGGTTGGACTGCTAGGGCAGCCGCGGCCGAGCCTGCTCCGCCGCCGCCACCCGTCGTCTTTTTTGTCGCGGTCACCGGCAGGACGACGTCCGGCGACCCCACTCTTGCCGGTGCTCGCGTCGCCGCCGGCCGCCGTCGCCGCCGTCGCCGTTGCCGCCGCGCCGCCGTGCCCTAGCCAACCCGAGGGCTACCGATTTCCCCGCGCCGCCGCCGCCGCTTCCCGCCGCCGGCTGAGGTGAGCCCCATCTTCCTTGCCACCTCTCCCCCTGCCCCTTAGCATCCTCCCCGAGCTCCTCCGGCCGCCGCCGACCACCCCTGGCCGGCGCTGCCCCCCGGCCATCTCCTTCTTCTTCTTCTTCTTCTTCTTCCTCTCCTTCCCTGCGGTGTGCACCCAGGGGGGGGACCCACGCCGAAGCTCCCCCGAGGTGGCACGACCGCCGGCGCCGACGCCGTGCCGCCGGGAGCCGACGCCAAGCTGCTGCGGCCACTGCTTGGGCAGCAGCTGGCCGAGCCTTGTGAGCCCAGGCCGCCGCCGCCTCCCGCAGCCTTGGAAGGTGAGCTTCGCCACCCCCGTGACCTCCGGCACCGCCCCCTGCCTCTCCGGCCACCGCCGTGCCACCGGAGCGCCGCCGCAGCCGCCGCAAGCCTCGGTTGGACTGCTAGGGCAGCCGCGGCCGAGCCTGCTCTGCCGCCGCCACCCGCCGTCTTTTTTGTCGCGGTCACCGGCAGGACGACGTCCGGCGACCCCCCTCTTGCCGGTGCTCGCGTCGCCGCCGGCCGCCATCGCCGCCCGTTGCCGCGCCGCCGTGCCCTAACCAACCCGAGGGCTACCGGTTTCCCCGCGCCGCCGCCGCCGCTTCCCGCCGCCGGCTGAGGTGATCCCCCTCTTCCTTGCCACCTCCTCTGCCGATCCTGGCCGCCGCTGGCCTTGCATGCCGGCCGGCAGCCAGCCGGAGCTGGTTGCTCCGGCCGAGGTCTTGTTTTGATGGATTTTGGCCGCGCAAGGTTATTTGAGCTCCCTGTTGCTTCCCGAAGTCTGGGAAGGTGAGCACGATGATCGCGGCGACGCGCTGATCATCATGCTCACCTTAGATGTGGTTTTGGTTGAGCCGTTTCGTCGTTCGGCCTTTGTCGAGCTATGTTATTGTATTTTTCACTATTTTTATGCAATTGCTGAGCTTGCGACTTGTCCTGTCGCAGTGGGGCTGTGAGCACGGTCTCCGTGACATCGTTACCTATCCGCTGGTGCTTGCGGAAGGTCATGCGGATGTACGTATTGCTCGAACGGCTTTGTTTTGTGCTTGTATGTATGTATTTGTGGCTTGTTTTGGGATTTCTGTGTTTGTGGCAGCGTTGCGACACTGTGGGCAGCAAGAGGATGGTCTTTGGGGCCCTATGGACTGGTTGTCCAACCCCTTCGCCCTTCGTGGAGTTTCGGATCCATTTCCGAACACGTTATTCGATGAAATAATCGGCGAAACGCGTGTTTTTGGTCGCGCGACTCACTTGATGTTTTCGCAAGTGACTTGGCTTCATCTTTTAGCCTTTTTGGCTGTTCCTCATCGCTGTCCCGAAGTTTCGAGGACAGCAGATGAGTGACGATGGGTTCCGGTGTCAAATCGGCACTTTTCGGGAACCCGGGAAGCCGTTTCGGGTGCGTTTGTGTTCGTGGCACCCCGAGCTTGTGCTCGCTGTTCCGCCACCTTGTTGTGTGTGTTTGGGGGACAGGGGAGGACTTGATTGGCTGTAGGTACCCCTCTGGGGCTTTGTGTGGTTTCGGGATCGTCCCGGTGGGTTTTTCGGGCGATCCGTCGATTCGGGATTGTGTGAGCTTGGTGTTTAGCGTCGACTTGGTGGACCTTGACCGTGTGAGTCTTTCGTAGGTCGTAGGTCCTGTCGCGTTTCCCGAGAGCCGTCGGAGTTAGGCTTGACCGTTTCTACAGGTGGGTACTTCGATCCGGAGTCGGTTCAGTGGACTACGGTGATATCTTTCTATCCCTTCTCTTGCATTTCAGTCATTAGTTCACTTGACTCCCGTTGACTCTATTTATGCGTGCTTGGATAGTAGAGTAGTTGTGGTTTGCATGATTATTGAGACGACCCAGTTGGTCGGCAGTGATCGCCTGTTGTTCCGTGCGATCCTCGTGGTAGTTTACCAGTTGCTTCACGGCTCGTTGCCGTTCTGTGGATTGAGCATTAGCATCGATCGTCACAGCTCTTCTAGCACTTCGCGTACAACAGCGGTTGATCCACCGCCTAGGGGTGTTCTTTTCCGGAAAAGGGTCGTTGAGTTTGTTCCGACCCGTGAGCCTTGATGCAGTGCGTCCAGAAGGTTTATGTGCCGAGTGTTGAGCAGGTGACAGTGCCAGGGATACGTCCCGGTGGCTATGGATTGGGTTTACCTTGTGGTTATCTCCATTGATGCATACACTAGTTGATTACAGTAGCATAGTTGTTCAGTTATATGTTGGCCTCATATTTACTTGTGCTACTGTTTACCTTATCTACCTATCTGTTGACCCTCGTGCCGGTGTGTACACCTCGCCTTCGTCGGCTTGCGGTACCCACTGGGAGGGGAGACATGTTTACATGTTCTCACCCCCCGCCCTCGTTGTTGTTTTCAGGTGAGCAGGGTGGTGGGAGTCGGGACGCAGCGAGGCACGCATAGATAGTGTGCTAGAGGTTCTGACCTGTGAGGCTTCTCCCCCAGATTTTTGGTTATTATCCTATCTCTTGACAGTTGGTTAGTTGTGGATGAGGCTCAGTTACATTTTGGATGTTTGTATTGCATGCTTATCTTCTGTGGTTTTGGTTTAGTTCCTATAAGTTGATTGCATGCTTAGACTCTTGGTTGAGTATTCTTCTAGATCTTTCATTTATCGCATACTTTGGTTTTCTACCCCTCGTGGTAGCGTTTTCAAAAGAAAGGTTCTCGTGTGGGGAACGGTCTTCAAAGGGTTTAAATGATTGGATCTAGGGTTTCAAAGAAAGCTTCTGGGTAAGGAGCAGATTTCTAGAATGATTGTTGTTTGTGCATCGCATCATCCTTCGCTTAAGGACTTGCTTAGATTCATACTGGTTTAAGGACGGTTAGCTGTATGAATCATGTTTGTTGTTGTTCTTGTTGGGTGTGATGAATGAGTAGTGATTGTGATCCTGTCGTTGTTGTTGTGTACGCCGTGCAAATACAGGGGAGGCTATGTCCGTGTGTACAGTGGTCCCTGTATTTGTGGCGGGTCTGTACGTGGCGCGGGCTAGGCTTTCAAAAAAATGGGCACGTATTTCCGCTTCTAAAACTAGCCCGGGGCGCACTACTAGAATTTTGACATACAGCGGCATTATTTGTTGCAATATTTAAGTAAATATTGCTAAATACAAAATTTATTGGCATTTATAAAAGATTGTTGCTAAATATATTATTTATCGATATTTATAAATTATTGCTGGTAAATAGGAATATTTAGCAATATTTAGTTTTAAATGCCGGTAAAAGATAGTTTAAATATCGGCAGTTAAAATTAATGCCACTAAGAAAATTTAATTACTAGCATTTAAAATTAAATGCCGCTAAAAATCTTAAATCCTCATTTATATCTAAATAATGTGGATTCCCAATACGCCTTATTAATTCTCCCCCCTCATTTATATCGGCAGTTATTTTCTTACAATTTTATTAAATAAAATTTATGCAATATTGATAATTTGATATAATTTTGATCTTATATGGTTGTTTAGAAATGCAATTTTATTTTATTTTTTTGCTTGTAGATTTTAAATTTTATCTAAATTACTTATTTAGTTTAATTTTAAATTTTAATAAATTTAATAATTTTATTTTCCTGTTTGTTTTTAATTGGTTTAATTTTATTTAACAAAAAATAAAAATATTAAAGATGGTTGAATCATTAATTAATTATTTTTTAATAATTTTTTTGACTAAATTAATAAATTAGATGTTAAAATAAAAAAAATTAAAAACAAAAAACAAAAAAAAAGAACTATTTTAAAGTAGATTATAAGTTGAAGGGATGTGAAAAAATTTTCCAAAATTTTTTCACATCCCGCCTAATATCCTCCTCCTCCACGCCGTACGGCGCCCCATCCCTCTCCTGTGTGCTTAAGGTTCATTCTAGGGTTAATTTTTTTACTCTCTATTTTTTATTTTTCTATTTATCTTCTCTCCAAGTAAAAAAAAAAAAAATTGCTCTTTCCATCTTCCAACCGCAGGATACAAGAAGAGGATTTTCTCCATTGTCTTCTATCAACAAGGAGCCCCACAAACAGGACCCTACCAAGAAAAAGGTAGGTTGATTTAGATTTTTTTTTTTTTATAAAAGTATTTGCTTAATTTCTTTACCTTGAAATAGATGGGTTGATTTAAATTTTCTGAAAAAAAAATTTATATTTTTTTATTTTAAAATTATTATTTAATAATAGATTTAATTATTTCTAGGTTGTATGATTATGTAAGAAAGTAAATAATATATAATAGTTATTTTTTCTCTAAAGACTAAATAAAAAATTAGATGGAACCCACATTTATTTATGTGCTTAAGTACAAAAAAAAGGACGAAGGTGACCTCCTCCCATCTACAATTTTTTATTTCTAAATATAATGGGAGAATTTGCAAAACAGTAAATTAAAATAAAATCGATAAACCTTTTAGAACAAATAAATCTAAAATTCATTGAAATTTACTGTAAAAAAAACTTAGATATATATATATATATATATATATATATATATATATATATATATATATATATATATATATATATATATATATATATATATATATATATATATATAGTGTCATAAGTTGAACGGAGGAAGCACCATCATCATCTCTTTATTTTTTAATATGGTAACTTCTATAAATTAGAAGACTAGTCTCTTTATATGGACTGTTGGTTATGATAAAAACTTTTCTATTTGCGAAAAAGAATTATTTGGATAGGTAATTAAATAAATTTTTGATTGATTTATCATTTAACAGGTGTTAGGTATCCTGGCATATTTTCTCAAAGGAATTAAGTTGAACCGAGAAACATAAATTGACTTTCTTGATCGAACTGGAAGGTATGTACTTTTATTCATTTTATATATTTTTTTTATTGCATGTTTTTTTTGTGAGACTCAAATTTTTGCTAATTGCTTTATAAAATTTCAGTCTAATAGTTTATATTTGCTAGTTGCTTCATGAATTATCTCAAAATAGCTTTCTCTCATTTACTTTCTTTTTGTAGGCTGCAATCAAAAAAATTTCATCTCATAATCTAGAAATTGCACAAAAAAATGCATCTCGAGATGATCTTTTAGTGATGGCTTTAGGAGAAGAAAAATGGGGAAATTATGTTCGTTGTTACTGGTTGGGTGCTGCTCCCTCAGAAGTCTTTGGCGCAAATCCAACTCGTGCTGAATGCTTGAGAATGCTCTTCGAAACTAAAAGGTTAGCCGAAGAGGAGAAACATACAATGCAAAAGGAGATTGTTGAAATGAGGCAAGAAATATCGATGATGAGGACAAAGTTGGAATCAATGGAAAAAAAATCACAAGACTTGAATATGATTGAAGATAGAGACATTCCATCTAATCCAGTAGGCACATCTAATCCAATAGGCAGTCCACAAGTAAACCCGAGTTGTACTTATATTTATTTTACTTTATAAAAATGATCATCTAATTATAATGAGATAAATCATCTAATCATGTTCTTCTTTTTTTTTTTGCAGAATGGTAATAATAATAACATTCTCTTTGAAGAACCGCCGAGTAACGAAATACAATCTTCTGAATCTAGCTTTGAAGTACCACGAAATCAGGTAGTTTTTTTTCTAATTAATTTATCTTAGTTTTCTTGTATAAAATTATATGCACTTAAGATCAACATAGATGTCCAACATATACTATATTTGAATGCAGGGTTATCGAGCAAAAGTTGTTGGAAAAGATATCCAAACTATGTTAGATAATGGGGTTATCTTCTATTACTTATTCTGATTCTTCTTATTGCTTATTTCTTATGCATATAAATCACAAGTTTTATTTTATTTTTTCAGTTATATTTTAATATTATTCCAATATACTTTTTATGTCATTAATAAAGAATGTTATTATGATCATATGATACTTGCTCACTAATGCAAATTAGTCTTAACTTTTTAACTGTATTTATTTATTTTTTCTCAATATTAGGGTGGAATTGAAGTATATTTGAAGAGTTTGAGAAAGCCTCACAAGTACATTGCGCAAGGTTCTTTGTTGAGTACAAACCCAACTACTAAAATAGGTGGCGTCGAGTTAGGATCACAATGCTGGGAGGTGCAAATAAATGTTCCAATAGAGCCTAACGAGCCGTTATTAAGATCATATGGAGGTTTTCAAACAATTGGAGATGCTGTGGGAGCAACTGTGGCTTGGCCATTTACATTTGTATAAGACTTATGTTTTTATCCTTCAATTGATTTTATCATTTAATATATAGACTTTTGACTCGTTGAAACTAACTCTTAACTTGTTCTTTTTTGACAGGTTCAACGCAAGTAATGATACATTTGGAATTCAAGAAAATCTAAATCATTTTATGCTATTTTGTTATGTTCGCAAACAACTTTTATGTCATGTGACCATTTTGTATTTGGATGTGTTAATTGTGTACGCAATAGTACTTTTGTGTTTAGAAAAATTTGTGGTATTTTGTTACTTTTTTGGATCTTGAATGGACTACACGATTTTAACTTATTTGTTTGTTTAATTGGAAATGAGCTTAGTAAATAATTTTTGTTATTTTGTTATGTATGACCTATGTTACTTACCATATGAAAATACTGAAATCTTATATTATTTATTGAAATTGAATTTTTTTAAAAAAATTGATAAGATTTAATTATTATATGATAGTGCAAATTATGATTTATATTATTTTTATTTGTTTAAAAGCATAATTTAAAAATATTTAGAATTAGCGGCATTTATTAATGCCGGAATCAATAATAGATTACCAACATTTGTATAATATTACAAATAAAATAATAATTACCGGTATTTATTAGTGCCGGAGATAATTAACAATACTGGCATTTAATAATGTCGCTAATAGGCACATCTATAACGGCATTTGTTTAATGTTACAAATTACTTAATTTTAACGGCAATCTATTTAAATGCCGGTAGAAGATTCACCAACACGAGTATAAGCGGCATTAAATTCTTAATGCCACTAATAGTTTCTACGGCAATTTTTGGACTTTAGGCGGCAATTACTGAATGCCGCTAAATCACCATTTTTTTGTAGTGGCGTGACGTACTATCAATAGAATTCCGGCTCCACTACATATATATATATATATAAGAGAGAGGGAGAGAGAGAGAGAGAGAGAGAGAGAGAGAGAGAGAGAGAGAGAGAGAGAGAGAGAGAGAGAGAGAGAGAGAGAGAGAGAGAGAGCAAACTAGTCTTGTGTGATTTTTGAAGCATCGCGACGTCCATACTATCGAGTCATTTTCGATACTGGGACTTCTGAACCGACGATCGACTTTATTAGATTGGATCTAGGGTATTTAAAGTATCTAGAAAATAAATTTTATAATTATTTGATTTTATTTTCCTAATAATTGAAGGAGCCCAAAATTAATAATTTTAATGGTCGTGGTAAGCCGTTTGCAAGTTTAACGGTACAGAAATATCTAAATCATGTAAATTTTTGATAAAAAATTCTTCATACTATATAAAATAAGATTAATATCTTTGGTCTAAAATTGTAATGTCATATCATCACTTTTGTGATACTTTTATTTTCAGCCATTGATTTTGAGCCCTTTGGATCACTACGTAAATGACTTCGAAAAATCACAAAATTGATTTTTTTGGTACTTCTAATACTCTAAATCAAGACTAATGGAGTAGATTGTCGATTCGGATGTCTCAGCATCAAAAACGACTTGATAGCACAAAGGCCACCATACTTTTAAAAACATCATAGCCGGACTCTACATACATACATACATACATACATACATACATACATACATACATACATACATACATACATACACACATACATACATACATACATACATACATATATATATATATATATATATATATATATATATATATATATATACATACATACATACTATATAAAAGCATGTATTTTAAATTTCGGTTCGTCGACAGACCCATTTTTTTTAAAAAAATATAAAGATAAGAATAGAATATAAGGATAAGAATATGAACCGGTGGGAATAGGTACGTAATGAAACAAACTTTAATTATAAAATAAAATAAACTTTTAGTTCTTCTTTTTTTCTTACGCAAGATAAGTAACGTAACAAAATAAACTTTTAATTTTTTTTCTCTCAAGGATAACCTTAGAAATATTTCATATATTTTCTTTTTAGGTGAATATTTTTAGATTATCTCAATTTTTTCTACTTGTGTATAGTTGTTATATTTACTTTTTATTGATTGCAAATAATAATCTAATTTGAATTTAGTTTCAAATATCTATTTATTTTTAATCTTATTTGATTTAAGTTTTTCTTTATATTAAAATCAGAGTTAAATTTTAATAATATATTGAATATTTTTGTATGTTTTTTGCATTTTAAAAAACTCAAAATTTAAGTATTTGTATTAAAATAAAAGTATCAAAATTTTAATATACCTTTAATTCAAAATTCAAAATTTATTTTTGATCCACTTAAATTAAAATTTTTAATTGTTAATTCGAATTTGATATTTAAAATTAAATTTAATTTCACGATTTAAACTTAAATTTTATAAAATAAATAATAGAACTATATAATTATTGTCAGCAACCATATTTAAACTTGAGTTAGAATATGGTATATACATTCTAATAGAATATAATATATGAATTTACTTTTTCAAATTTAAATTTCTATTTTGAACTTTTGAATAAATATGATGCACAAATTTATATTAATTTGAGATAGCTATTAAAATAATTGTTACGTTCATTTGCACATACACTTACCTATATATATATATATATATATATATATATATAGTACGTCTCCAGTGCTTTCGAAAGCACGGAGACCTCTGTGCTTGTAAGTTATTTTCGATGATGGGACATCTGATTTGATGATCGGGTCCGTTAAGTATGAACTACACTATTAGAACTATTTAGAAATCAAATTTCATAATTTTTCGACATCATTTACCAAGTGATCAAAGGGTCTCAAAAATGACTATTTTAATGGCCGATGTGGCTGTTTGCTGCTCCGAACGGCCTCGCCACGGGTATTTCTCCAGCAAGTAGTCATTCATGGTAGAGATTAAATCTATTTAAGTTTTATTTTGAAATCAGGATTATAGGTTCATAGCTTCCAATAGACTCAAGAATCTGTTGTTAACTATCCCACACTTTCAGTGTTAAGTAACCCTTGATTAAGAGACCGAATATAAATGCTGATAATAAAAGAGACTGAGGCATGAAAATAAAATTTTATTAATATAATTTTTTGTGTATATGGCTTAAGCAGGGGCATACCCCCACTGTATATGAATTTTGTAAAACTGAAATACTCAATTTATGGACTTGGTAGTCAAGTTGAATTGAAATTAAATTTAATTTGTTCGGTTTAGCGACTTGGCGATCAGATTGAGTTGAGTCTAAATTTAATTTGCTCAGTTTAAAAACTTAGCGATCAAATTTAGTTGAGTTTGAATTTAATTTGCTCAGTTTAACGACTTGATGGTCAAAATGGATTGAGTTTTAATTTACTTTGCTCAGTTTAACAACTTGGCAGTCAAAATGGGTTGAGTTTGAATTTAATTTGCTCAGTTTAACGACTTGGCGGTCGAAATAGGTTTGAATTTGGTTTGCTCAGTTTAATGACTTGACAGTCATTTGCTCAGTTTAACGACTTGACGGTCATTTGCTCAGTTTAACGACTTGACGATCATTTGCTCAGTTTAACGACTTGACGGTCATTTGCTCAGTTTAACGACTTGACGGTCATTTGCTCAGTTTATCGACTTGACGGTCATTTGCTCAGTTTAACGACTTGACGGTCATTTGTTTCCGGCTTACGAGTCGATTAAGTTGACTTAGCCGGTTAAGTTGAATTTAACTCACTTTGAACCGTTGATCTGTTTTGGATCGAGCGGAACTGGTTTATTTAATCTGGATCATCCCAATTGGGTTCGGGTTGAATTAATTTGAACCCGTTGTACTCGATTTGAGTTGGACCACCTTAGACTTGTTTGGCCCTTTTAATTTGGTTTGGATCGAACCGCTATACTTTGGTTTAGAATCCGTTGAAATTTAATTTAGAACGAACCCCTATAGTTTGGTTCAAGGCACTTCGTATTTGGTCCATATGAGTCTATAATGAAAGCTCATTATGGTGGAAGACCATCTTTGGTTCATGATAAAAATCATTTTTCGATTCATGATACGAGCCTCTGATGAAAGCTCCTTTTTTTTTATTCATAAAGGTAGTCCATGATAGCATCCCCTTTTTGATCCATGAAATTAATTCATGATAGAAGCTCATTTTGTTTCATGAAGTTAGTTCATGATAGAAGCTTATTTGGAAAGCCTATTTTGGTTCATGAAGTTAGTTCATGATAGAGGCCCATTTGGAAAGCTCATTTTGATTCATGAAATTAGTTAATGAGAACCCATTTTATTTATTTGGATAAATTTGGTTTGGGTTCATAATGTTAATTCATGATAAAAGCCCATTTTTGGTTTAGATAAATTTGGTTTAGGTTGGAGGCATTTGGATGATATGGGTTTGGTAGGTTTGGGCTTATACTTTTGGGTTTTGGTGATTTTGTAAATTGGATTTTATTTATGGACTAGATTGGGTTGGATTTTATTGTGGATTTTGGATATTATTTATAGCGTGAAATGGACTTTGGGTTTCATGGATTTTAGGCTCGAATTTGCATGTAGACGGGATGAGGAGACTTATTTATATGTGGACTGGATTCTGAATCTGATTCTGGACTTTATTAGCATGTGGGCTGAATCTGGAGCCTATATGTAAACTGGGCTTTATTTTTATGTGGACCGGATTCTCAATCCAGAAGCAAACTGGGCCTGCATTCTACACAGGCTGAATTCAGGGCCCGTGAGTAGATTGGGCCTGCATTGTATACGGGCTAGATTCAGAACCCGTGAGTAGACTGGGCCTGCATTTGCATACGGGCTAGATTCAGATTTAGTTTTATTGGTGGACTGGATATGGAATTTTGTTTATTGAACTCATAAGTAAATTGTAGATTGGGCTCCTTTAAATTAATTAATCCTAAACCGTTCATTTTTCCTCTTTTTTTTTGGATTCGATTTGAATTGATTTGGTCCGATTTAAAATTAATGACAAATTTATGAATCATCAATCTTTATATTGCACTCATAGGGCGTCGCTTAGACAACCCGTTCCAAACATAACGTTCGATTAAGTCAAGTTACCCTATCACGAAGATGGCATTTTGATCAAACATATGTCTATCATGAAGATGGCAATGTGGTAGAATCAAACCGTGCCTATCACAAAGATGTCATATAGTTTGAATAATGCCTATTACGAAGATGGCGAATTGATTGAGTCGAACCATGCCTATCACGAAGATGGCATATGGTTCGAATAGTGCCTATCACGAATATGACGAATTGATCGAGTCGAACCATGCCTATCACGAAGATGGCGAATGGTTCGAATAATGTCTATCACGAAGGTGGTGAATTAATCGAGTTGAACCGTGCCTATCACGAAGATGGCGAATGGTTCGAATAGTGCATATTACGAAGATTGCGAATCAAAGTATGCTCATTTTTTATTATTTATTAATTTTATTTTTTATTATATTTTTGTCTAAATACACGGGTTTGATCGTGTTGAGCCTACCACGAAGATGGCCGCTCGATCAACCCTTTGACCGTATCGAGCCTATCGCGAAGATGGCCGCTCGGTATAGGGATTAGCGAAATACGCGGATTTGATCGTGTCGAGCCTATCACGAAAATGGCCGCTCGATCAACCCAATGGAAAGAGTTCGATTTTTGAAATGCCGATTTTAACCGCGTCGAGCCTATCACGAAGATGGCCGCTCGGTATAGGGATTAGCGATACATACGCACGGTGAGAGTAGCGATTTAATATCGAATTTGATCGGTCGAGTCTATCACGAAGATGATCATGTTGATCAAACCAACAAAATAATCACACTTATACCGTTTATATGCACGCGTTACCCTTCATTGTCGTAAAAGTCACCGTCACTGTCGCCGTCGCCGTTGTCGTCATCGTCGCCACCGAATAAACGGGTTGAAGCTCTTTCATTTTTTAAAATTTTGGTACGGAGTAGGGAGGGGGAGGTGCGCATAGCACACCCCCCTCCCTTTGCTTGCTGCCAGTGCACCAAGGAGAGGAGTGGGTGGAGCTCTCCTGTACACACGTGTGGAAGGAAGTGGACAGAAGAAAAAAAAAGAATTTTTTTTTTACCTTTTTTTTTCTTACTATTCTTCTTCTCCTCTTTTTTTTTTCTCTTTTCCTCTAAAACTCTCTTTTTTTGTTTCTCTAAGAAAACCCTAGAACCCTCCTTTTGCAGGTTTTGATTATATTTTATAGGAGACTCAAAAATGATTCCCTTCGAAATAATTCAAAATAAAATAAAAAAAAGGAATACCAATATGTTGAGGAAGGAAACCTCAATCAAATAATTTATGCTAATTTTTTTTTTTACATATATCTTATTTTGAATACTTTCCTTTTTTTCGTTTTTTCTTTCTTTCTTCTTTTTGTGAAAGAAAGGGGAGGTGGGCTCATCTCCTCTTGTACGGATCAGAGGAGGTGAGGCCGCCACTTCTCCCCATTTATTTTTTTTTCTTTTCTTTTTTTTCTTCTCTTTTATTCTTTTATTCTTTTCTTTCCCTTATTATTATTATTACTTTTTATTATTTTAAAAAAATTTAAATCTAAGCAAACTAGGACTCCTATTCTAATTGTTTTACTTTTTTTGTTCTTATATAAATTTCCTCTTTCTTTTTTTACTCAAACAAAGTGCCCCCCACCTTTCCGGTGCGAGCCTTACGAGAGCAGGAGAAAAGTGTTATATTTTTTTTTCTCCTTCTTCTTCTTTTGGTTTCTTTTTTTTTTTTTAATAGAGGGAGAGAACCCAACTCCCTCTCTCTCTCTTTTCTTCTCTATGCGAAAGGAAGAAAGATGGAGGAAAGTGGGATTCTTCTAAGTTGTTTTTTTTTCGGTGGTCAAAGAGGGGACCCCACTCCCTTATTTTGGTTAAAGAAGAAGAAATAGAAGAGAAACTCCTCTCGATTTTTTTTTTTTTTTGGTGGGTTGTGAGAGACGAGATCCCAATTCCCTCTCTCTTTCTGTGTACGGACTAGAGAGAGGAGGAGGCGGGGATCCCTCCTCACGATGTCCTTCCTCTTTTTTTTTACTCTTTCTTTTTCTTTCTTTTCTCCTTTTTTTTCTTTTCTTTTTTTGCTTTTGCTCTTTTTTCCTTTTTTTTCTTTTTTTATTCCTTTTTTTGAGCTAGCCTTTTTTTTCTTTATCACACAAGGATTTTGTTTCGTACACATTTTTTACGCCTTTGTCAATTCATATAGCCGTTGAATTTAATCCTCTTTTTTTTTAGGCGTCTATGGAGGGCGTTCAAGAGTGCTACGCTTATGCTGGAGCTCCCACTTTTCGCACTCGCCCGCTTGTTGACTATAGCCTAAAAATCTTTATAAAGGGATTCCGTTGAACCAGTGGGTAATTATGCGTCCTTTTGCGATAGCCAATTTTATCTAGGGATACTTCATCGACGCTGGATCGGATTATGCTGTTTTATTAGAGCCCACGGGGAGTACAAGTGGAGCAGAGGATATGCACTGTTTGGATCTCTGCATCTTACAGGGTCACCCTAGTGGCGAGGCTTTCGAGCTCTAGGTGATGGGACTATCTTGAATAGCCTAATAGAGTGGAAGGATGATATAATTCAACGATTTAAGGTCACATTACATTTAGCTGATATCCTAGGAGGAATTATCGCCTTTGGAGATAAATATGAATTAGACTCAAGAATATTCAACGGTTTAGTAGCAGCTTGGTGTTCTGAGACTAATACTTTTCATTTTTCTTATGGCGAGATTGGCATTTCTCTTCGGGACATCAGAGTATTGGGAGGTATTCCTATTTTTGGAGAGGTGTATGAAGAGTTCGTACCAAGGAACTATGATCTTGATGCATATAATGCTAGTCTTACTTCATTGTTTATGGTATATGAGTAGCTTATTATCAGAAACCAGGGGGGTCTGGTGTACTATAATCACTGGATTGATTATTGGTATCGAGGTGATATCGCGTCTTCTTCTCAGCTCAAATCGCGTTTGATTAGCAATGATGAGCATCATACTAGTCCACCAATCAGGACAATGGTTATAGGACTGCATTCTTATCATTGTGGCTTTACAGATTCATTATGCCATCAGGCCAGAGAAATACGATTCGCCCAAAGGTCTTCGTTATGGCCTCCAGACTAGGCGAGGGAACCAAAGTCGCTCTAGCTCCTGCAGTGTTGTGCTCAATTCAAGTGGCTTTGGGTCACATGGCCTCTGGTCCGCGAGGACCTTCCAATTCTAGTATCGCTTTCCTATTCATTTTTTGGTGGCATGGGTTCATTTTCACTTCCGAGGGACTTGCACCCATATAAAATTCAATACTAAAGGTACAAGCGTGATGAATCACACACGAGTCCCAGAAATATTGCGATTTAAAGATGCAAGGATTACTTCTTATAATTCTAGAAAGCATCAACAGGATGCAAGGAGATCCATGATACATCTATGGCAACAGGATAAATTTGTTTGGCGTCCATTTCCATTCGCTCTTTTCAAAGAGGGTTGGGTTCATGAAATAATTAATTTGGCGGGGATGACGGAGTTCCCAGATAATATCAAGGAGTATCTAATGTCCATCCGTCATAGTATTATACCCCTTCGTGTGGGAAACGTACTCCACGCACAGCCTTACAATCCCCACAGATTCGCTTGTCAGTTCGGTTTTGACCAGCACTACATTAGGGATACTGATAATATAGCTAGAATTGCTATTTCAGCTGCTGTGTTGACAAGGTATTGGTCTCACTTTATAAGAGTTCGTTACTTTACTAGATTTTTTATCCTAGGTGCAAGTCGTATTGGAAAGCCAACTCGTTTGTATGCTCTTTGGTGGATGACTATGTTAGAGCCTTACTTTTCATTCGTATTAATTCTTTGGTTGAGCATGACTTAATCTGGAGAAAACTTGCAAGTCTACCATCCATATACCTTCAAGATCTCAAAGTAAAGTATGTGAGATGGGGTCGCCTTCTCATGCAAATATGCCAGACCCTATAGAAGGAGCTGCTAGGCCCATTTCTGAACCTTTACCCACAAAGCCTCAAAGTAAGACAGATGAAGAAGTCCCATCCTCTCATGCAGTTAGGCATAACCGCTTAGGAGGATTTGCTTAGGATATTTTCTCAAAAATAAATAACATCCCAAACTCATCTAGTCTATCCTTGCCTATGCATGATTTGTTAGGATCCGATCCGGTGAATAATCCGGCTAGCGAAAGGAGGAGGTATTCTAAAGATTTAAGTCCTGCAGTCCCGAAAAGACTTTGCATTGACGCGCCAGTGGCCATGACGAGCAGCATAGGAGAAGGAAGTGAGTAGTTATTGTGCATTATTTTCTTTCCCTTTCGTTTTCTCTCTCTCTTTTTTTATTTATTTCTCTCCTCTCTTTTTTTTCTTAATAAATCCACCTTAAGTTTGAACAAGGTGGGCTCCAAAGGAGAAACTACCAACACCGACACGCTCCGAAGGTATCCAATCTTCTTCTCCTCTCCCTCTTTTTTTACTCTAACTTTTTCGTCTTCTTTTTTTTTTTAATAGACCATTTTAATGAGAGGGATCTTGTCTTGACACCCAATACTTACTCTCCCATCATCAACAATGAGATAGAGCATCCTCTAGATCTTACTTCTCTTGAAGAGAGCAGTAAGTTTGTCCTTCCTGTTTCTTAACAAAATTATCGTTTCTTTTTGTTTATTTGCATATGTCTGTCTATGTAAGTCATGATCATATCCCTTCGATTCATATAAAGACTGTTGTGGCAGATCCTCATGACGTTGCCTCTCTCCAAAGTACTCATTCCTTCTTCTTTTGCTTATTATCTTAAAATATTGGCAGACTTCTTAACCTATTCCTTTTTACTCACAGAGGTTGAAGATAGTATCCCTTCTCGGTATAATTCTGAAGTTAATTATGATCCGTCTCCATCGGTTAGTAAAGACAATCCGGACTCGCCTCAGAATACGGTATAATTCCTCAAGACTTGCATACAAGTACCGTTGAATGTATTTCTCGTATGATAATCTATCTACTCTTCTTCTCTTTTTTGCAGCGGATAGTCAGTGAAGACATCTCTTATACAAATATGGTAGCTTCCGCGCATACTTTAATAGTAAATGAATCCAAGGACAATGATTATGATACAGCTGCAAAAAAAGATCTAGAGGTCAAGTCCACAAATAAGAATGACGAAATTTTGGGAGAGAACATGTTCTTGAAAGAAGACGGTGGCGCCTTGAAAATTTCACACATAGATCAACCTATAAGCATAGGTTGTCCAACATCTTTTGACCGGGTCATTGGACGGAAAAATAGGCCCACCTTGATAGATCATTTTTCGAGATAGTGAGGACTTTCAGTTATCACAGTTACCTCATCATTCAAGAGAAATTCACTGAGTATTATGGAATTCTATCCCGTATAGGGATCGATATTTCAGTCTTGAATAAGCACCTCCAGAAGTTGCTTAAGGAAGCAGAAGCTATTCGAGAGGTTGTAGCTCATCCGTCTTATGCTCCTTTAGCTCGTATATTTAAGGCCAGGGAGCACATGGATCAAGTCACTAATGAGCTCGAGGATTATGACTCTAGAAGGAGCTCTCTGATCCAAGCTAAGAAAAAGGCTTTGACCTCGCTTGATCAACAATGCTAGAAGATTGAAGATTTAGAGAAGACTCTTGCAAAAGAATGAGCAAAAAAAGCAGAATTTAGTGACGAGATTAATACTATAAATGAATGCATCCTCCGACTTGACTCAGACAAAGATGAAGCAATGGCGAAAGTGGAAGGAGCAATTGAAGAATTTAGAGCGGCTGAAAGTAGTCATAGCGCGATAGAGGAGTTCAATCATCTTTTCAATCTCATAAAGAATTTTAAATGTCACTGCAAGGAGTTTGATTTATAAGCCCCTCCTCTCGTGTAGAACTCCATTGCTTTTTCCTTCAGAGTTAGATCTCTCTTTAGTTTATGTTTTCATCGCAAGACAATAGCGACTTTCGGCCTTTCTCTTTTGCAATAATTTTATATATAAAAAAATTGTTATTCATACTTCTTCTTCTTCTTTTTTTGTCTTGGAGAGAAACTCAATTTATCGATGTCTGCTCATATATTCAACTCTGAAGGGTAAGTTAGCATTTCTTCCTCAAGAAGGTTTTGAGGAAAGTGTTTTGTTGAATTTGTTTGGCCTCCGGAAGCAATCTGGTGCATCGAGATTGCTGCGCATAACTGACCCTGAGTTAGCATTCCATCGTCGGCAGAAAAAAATAAAGAATTTTGTTGAATTTGTTTGGCCTCCGGAAGCAATCCAGTATATCGAGATTGCTATGCATAACCGACCCCAAAGGGTGAGTTAGCATTCCATCGTCGGCAGGAAAAATAAAGAATTTTGTTAAGTTTGTTTGGCCTCCGGAAGCAACTCGATATATCGAGATTGTTGTGCATAACCGACCCCAAAGAGTGAGTTAACATTCCATCGTAGGAAAAATAAGTGTGGATTTAATGTCATGGCGGTCGGCTTTAGACTGAGGTGCTCATTTTAATGACATGGTGGTCGACTTAAATTTAAGGTGCTCAGTTTAGCGACATGGCGGTCGGTTTGACGCTGAGGTGTCAGTTTAATGACATGACGGTCGACTTGAAGTTAAGGTGCTCAGTTTAGCGACGTGGCGGTCGATTTGAAATTGAGATTCTTTAGTTTAACGACTTTGCGGTCGTTTGAATTTGGATTGTCAGTTTAACGACATTGTGGTCATATGAATCTGGATTGTTAGTTTAACGACTTTGCGGTCATGTGAATTTGGGTTGTCTAGTTTAACAACTTTGCGGTCGTATGAATTTGGTTTGTTTAGTTTAACAACTTTGCGGTCGTTTGATTCTGGCTTGGAGTCGATTAAGTTGACTCAGTCAATTCAGTTCGGTTTGAATCCTTGTTCTGCTTCAATTCAGGTGGAGCCGGTTTACTTGATTTGGTTCATCCCTGAAGTTTGGTCTGAACTTTTGTTTAGATTGGATTCATGTTGAGTTGGTTTGAACCTTTTGTATTTGATTTGGGTTGAGCCGCCTCAGACTGCCCTTCTGAATTTGGTTTGGGCCGAACCCTTATTCTTTAGTTCAGGACCCGTTGAGACTTGGTTTAGGTCGAACACGTATGACTTAGTTTGAGATCCATTTGAGTTTGATTTGGGTCGAGTCCTTACGGTTTGACTCAACTTGGACCCTTTTATAGTTCAGTTTGGTTCGGGTTGAACTCTTATGATTCTCTTTAGCTTGAAATCCTTTTGCATTTGGTTTGGGTCGAATTGACATATGTCTCCCTCCAAATTCGATTTAGATTGAACCAGTTTATGCTCAGTTCAGCTTGGTTCGATCCTCCTGTGGTTCGGTTTGAGTTGAGCTTGCCCTTTGATTTTGATTTGGGATTAAACTAGTTCATGGTTCGGTTCAAGATGTGTAGTTTGCGTTGAACTGATATATAGTTCCGTCCAGGTTTGATTTAGGTTTAACTGGCTTATTGTTTGGTTCGGCTTGACTCGACCCTTCTCTAGTTCACTTCAGGTTGAACTAGCTTGTAGCTCGGTTTGGCTTCGCTCGAACCTCCTGTAGCTTCATTCTGCTTGAACCAGCTTGTAGTTTGGTGTGCCTCGGTTGGACCTTCTATAGTTTTGTTTGGGTTAAACCGACTTCGATTCAAGTTGAAGTAGTTCGGCTCATCTTGGCTCGGCTCGGACCTCTTGTACTTCTGTTTGAGTTGAACCCAACTTATGGTTTGGTTCGGCTTGACTCAATTCTCATGTGGTTCAGTTGGGATTGCACCGGTTTGTACTTCAAGTTGAATCCTTTATGGTTCGGTTAAGTCAAACCGACTTGTGGTTTGATTCTGTTTGGCTCAAGCATTCTGTGGTTCAATTTCGGTTGAACCAATTTGTAGCTTGGACATTGTAAGGACTGAGATTTTTGCTATGTAACTAAACTCTCCATTGATGATATTTTTGTTTGTATTTTAATTACATAATCACTCATCAAGTTTCAACCGAAACTTGACGCACGTTTTGCTCGCACTGTGAGGGACTCAGTAATAAATAATGGGTTTTGATGGACTTATGTGCAAATGAGCTTAGATATATATATATATATAGGCCTCTAGGGTTTCCTATGCCAAACACTAACCCTAAGCCCCCTCACCTCAGCTAAACCCTAGCCGACTCCCCTCCTCATGCTGAACACCCTGGGCGCCGCCATTGCCGCCGCCGACCGGAGCTGCTGCCGGCTGCTCCTCCATCTCCACCTTCCTCTCCTCCCTCAACTCCTTCTTTCTTCTTCTTCTTGTGTTTGATCTACCTGGGAAGGAGGGCCTTGATCTCTGCGGGTTGCCGGCGCCGCCACCGACCTCCGGCGTGCCGCATTGCCATCCCCAGCCATCCCCGGCGCCGCCGCTGCTCCTGCAGCCCGGCTAAACCGGCCTGGGCACGTGCGGGCTGGTGGTGACAGAGAGCCACCGCCGCCGCCTCCCGGGGCCCTTCGACAACCACCCTCGACCCTCCGGCACCGCCGCACCCGAACCGGACCACCACTGTTGCTGTCGCGGCCGCACCTTGGTCTGGTGCTGTTCGGGTGGCCGAGCTGGCTTGCGCGCTGCCACTGCAGCCCGAATCCTCCTCCCTCCTCTCCCTCTTGACCCCGGAGGACTCCCTACTGTCGCACGGCGCCGCCCCGTGGTCGCCGTCGCCGGAGGAAGCCGACCCGAGCTCCCTATGTTGCCTTGCGGGCTAGGGCATCACCGGCCGCCGCCGGCACCGTACCCCGCCGTCGTCTGTCGCCACTGCCGGTCGTCCCCGGCCGGCCGCACCCGCCCACCGCCGGCGCGCCCGTCGCCGGCCGGTGCCACCTCCATGCTCTCGAGTTCAGCCCGAGCTGGGGCCGCTTTTGGCCGCCTTGCCGTTTCGGCGATCCAGGCCACCTCTGTCGACCCCGTTGGTGAGCACGACCATACCGGGGTGCCGATTACCTCCGTGCTCACCTGTTCCGCAATCAGCAAGGCCTGAAATGGTTAGATCTCAAGCATTGCTCCCGGACCATCTTTCGATTGAGGTTCCGGTCGCTCCCGCGCGCTCCTCGGACGTTTGCTGTGCTCCTGACAGCGAGCGCGGCCTCCGCCTCGGCGAGAGCTATCAGGCTGTGTCTCGGCAGGCCTCGATAACGCTCAGATCGAGGTATCGGCCCGTAACTTCGTTAAATGCATGCTTATATTGCAATTATGTGCATGGTTAGGGGCTTATGTGCGATTTGATCACTGTGGACAGCGTGTACACGCTACGTGTGACCTGTGGACTGATTGTCCAAGGTTCGCTGCCCTCCGTTATTCCGAAAATGAGTTTCGGAGCGTTTCCCGATGAAATTCGTCGGCGGAACGTGGTATTCGACTCGAAAATTATCCGACGTGATATGTGCACTTTGCGGGCTGTCGCTGAGCCTTGTTGGCTGGTTATCGCGGCCGTCTCGAGTACCGGTGTCGAAATTGGAACTTCCGGGAACCCGGAATCGGAACGATCATCCGTGTAAGATCGTTTCGATGTTCGGTCTTGCGCTCGCTGCCAAGACATCCAAATGGGTGTGTTTTGGGGCAGCGGTTGACTCATGAGTTGAGTCGATGCCGTCCGGGACTTTTCGTGGGTCCCGGGGCATCCCGGTGCGATTTTGGGACTTCCGGCACTGTTTGGAGATCGGTTTTGGGGAACCGAGTCTCGAATTTGAGATTTATGTGTGATTACGTGGTTTCAGTCGTTTGAGGCCTATCTCTGACTCGGTGGACCTATCGTAGGTCCAGTTGATCTGCTTCGCGTCCCGGTTCCCGATCGACACGAGTGCAACAGGTGGGTGCTTCGAGCTTTTGGGGTTAGACTGTATCACTGCTCCCTATCTCTCGCTTGATATATCTCTCATTATGTCTCTACATGTCGATTCTTTCTTCACAGCATTCGTTCATTTATACTTACCTTACTTGCATAGTATATATGTGGTCTTGGACATGTAGAGCAGGATTGGACATTGATTATCTGTGGACTTCTTGTCCAGGAAACACATCGACCACCTTGTCGTGTGTTTCGATCTGATTGATCAGGATTCGGCGTTCATACACCTCTGTTGTGGCTTCGGCCAGGTTCAGGATTCGGCGTTCATACGCCTCAGATGTGGCTTCGGCCAGGTAACGGCTTCTTGCCGATTTTTGTATTGAGCATATCGCATGATCAGTCACAGCACTTGGAGTATTCATGACACCGGTCGGTTTGGCCACCGACCAGGGGTGTACTATCCGAATGAGTCGACCTGCGGGCGCATGATTGAGCTCAGTGTGGATCGGTGACAAAATACGCATGTGGTTTGCAGACCAATGCGGCAGGAATCAGATTGGGTATACCTGGTTTCACTCCCATTGAGGCATATACAGCTTAGTCTCCCTGTATAGTAGCAGTTCGATTATTTGCTCCTATTCATATCTGTTGCAGCTACTGTAATTTCCTTTGATTATACTTGTTTACTGTACCTCCTTTGTTTTTCAGTGATTACGACATGCCCTTGTGGCTCTGTCGTACCCACTGGGAAACCTCGTTGTGGTTTCTCATCCCCCATTTTCCCCAAGTGGCTCGAGCGAGGAGTTCGGTTCGTGGTACGACGTGAGGACGATCTAGCTAGACTGCATTAGTGGTCATCACCCTTGTTATTTTCCTTTATCTGCATTAGTCATTTAAATAATGAATTGGTTCAGTTAGATGATCACTGCTTTTGCTTGAATAATTATGGACTTGTATGCGATGATGATTTCCTTTATGCATGTACTCGAATTTGTTTTAATGATGAGTATTCGGATTTTTGGATTCATGCCTTATGGTTTTTTACCCCTCGTGGTAGATGGTTTTCAAAAGAATGAGTTCCGTATGGGAACGGTTTTATAAACGGTTTTCGTTCGATTTCATATATTGCTTATTAGAGTTCAAAAATAAAGCTTCCGGGTGGGAAGCATTTTAAAAAGGATGTCTGTTGTACTGTGCATCGCATCATCCTTCGCCTAAGGAGTGCTTGAGGCATGCATCATGATTAACGATGGCTAGCTGAATGAGAATACATGATGTGATTTCATGTGTGGATTGGTGAATGAAAGTGTGATTGTGATCCTGTTGTATAGCGATGGTACGCCGTGCAAATATAGGGGAGACTCTGTCCGTGTAGACAGAGGAGCATGTATTTGTGGTGGGTCTATGCGTCGCGCGGGCTAGGCTTTTCAAAAAAAAAAATTGACATGTTTTCCGCAAACTCTGACTTTTAGAAGATATAAAGACTTTTATTAAATCAGCCCCGGGGCATGACAGATTATGATGGTATCAGAGAATGAACAATCACAATTACATTCACAGGCTATCTAACTGAACCATGTGTTAGGTTGACCCTAGGAAGACCTAAGGCTTATAAGTACGTGAGAGCACGGGGTTGTGGGATTAAGTCCCGGTAAGTTGGTCGAGCTTTATTAACTCGAGGTTTATTGTTATTTTGTTACCCCGTGTTTATTTTGCAGTTACGGTGCAGACTTGTGCTTCTTCTGGGAGTGGTGGCGGATTACCAGGCATCGAGTGGTAGGGTGATGTGCACCAGGTAAAACCACTCGGGACAAATGTTGACATTGAGGATCCAGGCAATGGTATTTGCTAGGCCTTAGCTGACGGCTGAGCCGTGATTACCAGGCCCCACTTCCCATGTAGAGCACGAGGTCCACCGCGGGCATCTCTATGAGGCGGTACAGTGTGCGGTTACAACCGCGGCTATTTATGGGGCTGTACGAGTACAGCTCGAGGTTCTAAGTGCAATCGCTTGGGCGACTACAGTGCGGATGTCGTTTCCTCAGGCTCTGTGAGTTTGGCTATAGTGCCTACCCCTCCCTATTAGAGCTCATGTACGATTGCAGGCATCTCTGTGGTGATGATGATTTGTGCGGGGTTGACCACGAGTATTGCGTGGGCTGCTGGTGTGCGGCCCGAGGTTTGTTTACCGACCGCTCGTGCGGTTGCGGTATGGGTGGAGCTTCTTTACGTTTGGCGGGTAGAACCGTGGTGCCTACCCTACTTCTCTTTTCACTAATGGTAGCATAAGCCATGGAGAAAGGAGCGAACCGAGGTTTTGGATAGTCGAAGTAAATTGGCGATAGCTTACGGGATTTTTCCCATTCTTCTGATAAGTTATTGGCATGACCCCGATCTTTAGATTGGTTGGAGTGTATCGATGTTATTGTAGGGCTCTTTATAGAGCTTCATGCAAGGTATTAGATCCCGCGTGAGTATACCAGCGGAAATTCGCCTGACTCATGTAACTGAAGGATGTTCGTGCTGCGAAGCGAGATTAGAATGTCTTTTCCTCTTGAGTAGTATTGAAATGTCTTGTTGGTGGAATTATTAGTGCAACCGTTTTGATCTTCTTGCGATTTCTGCGCCTATTGGCGTAAACAAGGATTAGTTATGACACAGCTTCGATGTCAGGTCTTTGTGGTGCACATGTTGTGTGCGGCAGTTCCAACACCTAAATTAGTGTAGTTTGGGATAGCATGTGGTTATGTATGCTTATGGCATATAGGATGAGGCTCTATGGGATAATTGGAAAACCTTAAGGGTAAGTTGTTGAATTGTGTAAGGCTCGAAAATCGAGTTGTTGATCGCATTTAGCTTGGGCAGTTGGCGACTCTATGTCGCGGATAGTTCTTGTTTCTGTTGTTGGAGCCATAGAACTTCTAGGGAGTTGGCTCAATGGCTAGTCCAATCTCGAATACTGACTTCCATAGTCGATATTGATTAATGTTGTGGTGCACTCTGGTGCAGCATGGTGATATTGGGTGATTTAGTGCTGGTGTCACTTCTCCAACTTGGCGTTGGTGATGGATCTACGGTACTTCGCCTTTCCTTATGATAAATACGTTGGCTGCAGACAACGTATTGTCAAAAGTTAGGACGAAATGCCCTACCCCCTCTTTTGGGAGTAATTGGATTGGGTTAATATGTTTCCCTTGTAGATAACCTCTATAGTTGGTCTCGTGTGAAGGCTAGAGTCGTGGTCATCTCCGACCACGCTGTGTGTCCTGAGTTAGCCCTAGGCAAGTTATGTGTAGTAGTGATTTAACCTTACCGATGCTATATATTCCAGTGTAGATCTGGTTGCATATTAGCCCACTAGCCATGTCTTGCAAACTAATTAAGGGTTGAGTTAGGTGATGCGCTCTCGGATGCATTCTAAATTGCATTGCTAGAAAGTGTGAACTATGCTGGGCACGTGGACTGAGCCTGGTCGTTGGCTCAGAAGTAGATGCAGGTGATAGGAATACAAGGTACATGATGTGGTTAGACACGATTATTATTAGAGTGGAGTGCTTTTCTGGTCACTTGGTGATAGATGCATCTGGGTCTCGATGAGACCGGCATCTGGTGTGGCATGGAACATTGATCGCTAGGGTCCCTTGGGGACAGCAGCGAGGGTCTCGTAGAGACAGATGTTGAGCATCACTGATGGTTAAGATGGCAAGTTGCAATTGGTGACCCTGTGGCGGATACGCGTGGATTTTTATGTTGAATCGCATGTACCAGGAGTAGGCTAACTTGTCGAGCACAACTAGTTGTGGCAGCCTTAGACCTTTTGGTCTAGGCGGACGGTTTGGTCTTGGACCAAGGAATGTCAAATACCGCAAGTGGGTTTTCGATGCTAAGGGTTTGACTTCGATCTGTTTGTATTTCAAACTGGTGGGAGACTGTGGTCTCCAAGGTGAGAGTTATTGACGCAGGTTTTAGGACAACGATTCATATTCGCTCGTGGTGAGCTGGTTGACGTAGTTAGCTAGTCGGAGTGCGCCGTTTCGGCCTTTGAAAATATACTCCAGACTTGTTGTGTTGTCATGGGACTTTCCTGCGTGAACCTTCGACGTAGTTGAGTTGGTTACTGCTACGTGGACCAGTGTTGGGTGGACCTAGAGTTCCTGAGTAGGGAGTTATTATCCTAGTTTTGGACAGATATGGGATCGGATAGTCCTAGTTGCGGTACTGTTTTGTCCGCAGGTTATTGGATGGTGGAGATCCCGGTGGTTTTGGTCCATGGATTTTGGGTAGATATGTTCTTCACTCATCTCGTTTGGGTGGAACCGCACTTTCATCATCCCTTACTTTGAAGATTGATCATTCCAGATACGGGAAAATGTAATTGTCAATACCCAAAGGTGATATTCGAATTTGATTACGGTGGGTATGTAGTCAAGTTTCGCGGACGAAACTTCTTTAAAGGAGGAGATGATGTAAGGACTGAGATTTTTGCTATGTAACTAAACTCTCCGTTGACGATGTTTTTGTGTGTATTTTAATTACATAATCACTCGTCAAGTTTCGAAAGAAAATGAGTTAGAATGAAGAAGTTACGTGATCTTTACTAATCACTTAAAGTGAATAGTAACTCAAGTTTTTCGGAGAGACCAATGAATAGAGATGGCTTCAAGAGTGTATAGGACTCTGTTCATAGTGATGCAATAGCTCGTTTTCAACCGTCTGACTATTCTGGACTCGATGGCGCTGACGGATTTTGGATATGATGCACGGTTTCGAGAAAACTGGCTTTATCGCAAAGTGGACCTTTATTCTTCATTGCTTTTGCTTTGTAAAACTTACCGCGGCTCCGTTTTGCATGTGGACCCTCAGACGGGGACCATTCTGCGAGATAAAGTTTGTGTTGAGGGACTTAGGCTGCAAGTTCGCTAATCGAGGGGGATTGAAAGGTGATTATCAATTCTTATACAAGTAATGTGTTAATGGATCGGATAAAGAATGAGTGTGTCGCGAATCCGTGACCATATCGAACGAAAAAAAATTGTGAGTTCGATGTTTCGGCAGTGCTGAACGCGTTGGCGCAATTCGTTCGGAAATCCGACTAACGAATTGTCGGATATCACGCGTTTACCGAGGAAGGGTCAAATCGGCATTTTTGTATTTCGCGCGGAACACCCTATATTTTATGTATCGAATCGCACGGAATCGATCGTGGAGGTGTATGCGCGTGTTTTGCTCGCACTGTGAGGGACTCGGCAATAAATAATGGGTTTTGATGGACTTATGTGCAAATGAGCTTAGATATATATATATATATATATATATATATATATCTATATATATATATATATATATATATATATATATATAGGCCTCTAGGGTTTCCTATGCCAAACACTAACCCTAAGCCCCCTCACCTCAGCTAAACCCTAGCCGACTCCCTTCCTCGTGCTGAACACCCTGGGCACCGCCACTGCCGCCGCTGGTCTGCCGCCGCCGGCCGGAGCTGCTGCCGGCTGCTCCTCCATCTCCACCTTCCTCTCCTCCCTCAATTCCTTCTTTCTTCTTCTTCTCGTGTTTAATCTACCTGGGAAGGAGGGCACTTGACATCTGCGGGTTGCCGGCGCCGCCACCAACCTCCGGCGTGCTGCATTGCCATCCCTAGCCGTCCCCAGCGCCGCCGCTGCTCCTGCAGCTCGGCTGAACCGGCCTGGGCACGTGCGGGCTGCTGGTGACAGAGAGCCACCGCCGCCGCCTCCCGGGCCCTTCGACAACCGCCCTCGACCCTCCGGCACCGCCGCACCCGAACCGGACCACCACCGTCGTCGCCACGGCCGCACCTTGGTCTGGTGCTGTTCAGGCGGCCGAGCCGGCTTGCGCGCCGCCGCCGCAGCCCGGATCCTCCTCCCTCCTCTCCCTCTTGACCCCGGAGGACTCCCTACTGCCGCACGGTGCCGCCCCGTGGTCGCCGTCGCCGGAGGAAGCCTACTCGAGCTCCCTAGGTTGCCTTGCGGGCTAAGGGCATCACCGCCCGCCGCCGGCGCCGCACCCCGCCGCCGACGCCGCACCCCGCCGCCGGCTGTTGCTACTGCCGGTCGTCCCCGGCCGGCCACACCCGCCCACCGCCGGCGCGCCCGCCGCCGTGGCCGTCGCCGGCCAGTGCCCCCTCCATACTCTCGGGTTCAGCCCGAGCTAGGGCTGCTTTTGGCCGCCTTGCCGTTCCGGCGATCCGAGCCGCCTCCGTCGACCCCGTTGGGTATACTTGGTTTCACTCCCATTGAGGCATATACAGCTTAGTCTCCCTGTACAGTAGCAGTTCGATTATTTGCTCCTATCCATATCTGTTGCAGCTACTATAGTTTTCTTTGATTATACTTATTTACTGTACCTCCTTTGTTTTTCAGTGATTACGACATGCCCTTGTTGCTCTATCGTACCCACTGAAAAATCTCGTTGTGGTTTCTCATCCCCCATTTCCCCCAGGTGGCTCGGGCGAGGAGTTCGGTTCGTGGTACGATATAAGGACGATCTAGCTAGACCGCATTAGCGGTATTCACCCTGGTTATTTCCCTTTATCTGCATTAGTCATTTAAATAATGAATTGGTTCAGTTAGATGATCACTGCTTTTGCTGGAATAATCATAGACTTGTATGCGATGATGATTTTCTTTATGCATGTACTCGGATTTATTTTAATGATGAGTATTGGATTTTTGGATTCACGCCTTATGGTTTTCTACCCCTCGTGGTAGATGGTTTTCAAAAGAATGAGTTCCGTGTGGGAACGGTTTTATAAACGGTTTTCGTTCGATTTCATATATTGCTTATTAGAGTTCAAAAATAAAGTTTTCGGGTGGGAAGCATTTTAAATAGGATGTCTGTTGTACTGTGCATCGCATCATCCTTCGCCTAAGGATTGCTTAGAGGCATGCATCATGATTAAGGATGGCTAGCTGAATGAGAATACATTATGTGATTTCATGTGTGGATTGGTGAATTAAAGTGTGTTTGTGATCCTTTTTTATAGCGATGGTACGCCGTGCAAATACAGGGGAGACTCTGTCCGTGTAGACAGAGGAGCCTGTATTTGTGGCGGGTCTGTGCGTCGCGCGGGCTAGGCTTTTCAAAAAAAAAAAATTGACCTATTTTTTGCAAACTCTGACTTTCAGAAGATATAAAGACTTTTATTAAACCAGCCCCGGGGCGTGACAGACATGCTGTGATTCAGTTCGGGTTGAGACCACTTTGGTTCGAGTTGAATCCTTTATGGTTTGGTTTAGGTTGAACCGATTTGTAGTTCGGTTCAACATGGCTCGGCTCGGACCTTCTGGGGTTCAGTTCGAGTTGAACTCGTTTAAATTGAATCCTTTATGGTTTGATTTAGGTCGAACCGGCTATGAGCTTGGTCGGCTTAGCTTGAACCTCATATGGTTTAGTTTAGATAGAACCGGCTTGTAGTTCGCTTCAGGTCGAACTGGTACACTATTAGGTTTGGTTCAAAGCTCTCGAATCTCAATTCGATTTGAGTTGAACCGGCTTATGAGTCAATTTGGTTCATCGTTTTGGATTCGGTTCACCTTCTTAGGTTTGGTTCACCAAGTTGGGTTTAGTTTATTTTTGATCAATGTGTAACCACAGACATGGGTTTGGTTCAAGTTGAGTTTGTATCCAAACCGATTTGGCTTACACTCCGCTCTGACTTATTTATTTTCTCCCTTTTTGTTAAGTTCAAATTGAACTTATGCTTATGTTGGGCTGGGTTCAAACCAAGCATTTATGCAGTCGATTTGGTTTAACCGAGCCGGGTCAAACCTATCACGAAGACGGCGTGTGGATCAAATAGTGCCTATCACGAAGATGGCAAATCGATCGAGTCGAAGCGGGCCGATCACGAAGATGGCGTATGGTTCGAATGGTGCTTATCACGAAAATGGCAAATCGGTCGAGTCGAACCGAGCCTATCACGAAGATGGCGTATGGTTTGAAGGTGCCTATCACGAAGATGGCAAATCATTTTTTTTATTTCATTATTTTTTAATTTTTTAATTTTATTTTTTTGTCCAAATACGCGGGTTTGATCGTGTCGACCCAATCACGAAGATGGCCGCCTGATCAACCCATTGAGAAGGGTTCGATTTGAACCACTGGGTTTTTACTGTGTTGAGCCTATCGCGAAGATGACCGCTTGGTATAGGGATTAGCAATACATATGCACGGTGAAAATAGCGATCTAATGCCGGATTTGATCGATCGAGCCTATCGCGAAAATGGTCATGTTGATCAAAGCGACAAAAGAATCGTATTCACACCGTTTATATGCATGCGTCACCCTTCGTCGTTGGAGAAGAAGAAAGAAGAAAGAAGAGGCCATAAGGTCTCCTCGCACATCGTTGTCGTCGTCGGAGTCATCGCAACCGCCACCATCGTTATCGTGCCTTCAACCTTTTTTTTTCTTTCTCTTTCTTTTTTTTTCCTTTGCTTTTCTCTTTTTTTTTGGGTCTAAGAGAGGGGACCCAACTCCCTCCCTCTCTCTATATATGAACCAGAGAGAGAGGGAGAAGCGGGGCCCCTCCTCCTGACGTGCCCTCTTTTTTTCCCTTTTTTTTTTCTTTTTTTTCCTCTTCTTTTTCTCTCCAACCCCCTTTTTTGAATCCCCATCATCCAATTTATAGTGATCTTTGGACTACTTATTTTGGGAATCAATTCAAAAAAAATTAAAAATAAGGCAACACCATATATAATTATATCTTTCTTTATTGGTACATAATCTTCTAAGGAAAGTCGTAATCAAATCACATTTAATTTCTTACCTTCTATATTTTCAATTTGAATTTCAAATTTTCTTTTTTTTATCTGAACAGTGGCACGTTTCTAATTTCAACGGTTTAGAAGAATCCAAATTACATAAAACTTTAATAAAAAATTTTACTTAACATCAAGAGCAAAAACAATACTTCCAATTTGAAATTTGAGTGTTTTATCATTATTTTTATGAGATTTTTATTTTCAGCCGTTTATTTTGAGGCTAATCGTTAACTAAGCGAACGAAATCAAAAAATTACGAAATTTGGTTTCTAAATAGTTCTAATAGCTAGATTATGCCTAATGGAGCCGATCGTTGAATCGGATGTCCCATCATCGAAAACAACTTACAAGCACAGAAGTCTCCATACTTTCGAAAGCGTAGGAGCCTAGCTATATATATATATGTATCCGGCTATGGTGCTTTTAAAAGCACCAAGCACTTGGTGCTTGTAAGTTTTTCACTATTAGATCTATCCCTTTGACTAATTCTATCCTTTAGACTATGCTATTCCACTAACCACCTACTCAACTCTAGGGGACCACTATTATCTTAACCACACATCGCTTAATCTAAGGGCCAAAAACCTACAGGCACCAATGACTTGGTGCTTTTAAAAGCACCCTATTCTCTCTCTATAGAGTAGGACCACTATACTCTTATAAGTATAGAACCATTCGTATTCATAAGTTGTTTTTGATGAGGGAGCTTCCGAATTGACGATCCATACCATTAAATATGATCTAAGCATTTGAAACTTTTAGAAAAAATAAATTTTGTAATTTTTTTAAATTGTATTAAAGTCCATCAAGCGGGCATAAAATGAACGGTCAAAATTGAACGACATCATACAAATAGATGATCAAATTCTTCAATTTAAGATCTGAGTTATTAATCTTTATTTATATAGTGGATAGAATTTTCTATCAAAAATTCAACCAATTCTGATTCATTTACACCATTAAATTAGCCAGTGTCCCCCGACCATTAAAAATTGTTAATTTTAAGATCTTTTGATTGTAAGGTAAATACTCTAAATCATGTTTAGTGGTATGGATCGTCGATTCGGAAGCTCTATCACCAAAAACGACTTATCAGTACGAAGGCAATCGTACTTACAAGAGTATAGTAGCCGGACTCATATATATAGTTGAGCTAGAATACTATCGATAGCAAACGGGCACTTTTGCCACCCATTTGTTTTCGATGATGGAGTTTCCAAATCGACGATCAGCACCGTTGAACATGATCTAGAGCATTTAAAGTATCTAGAAAATAAATTTCATGCTTTTTCGATATTGTTTTCTTGTCCATCAAGTGGGTACAAAAATGAATGGTTGAAAATAAATATCCTTTAAAAAGTGATGATAGGAGTTTTGTAATCAAGATCAAGAGTATAGATCTTGTTTTAAATAGTTAAAAGAATTTTCTAACTAAAATTCAATTGATTTGAATATCTTTACACCGTTAAACAAGAAAACGTCTCATATCGACCATTAAAATTACAAAATTTGAAACCCTTTGATCATTAGGCCAATGATGTCGAAAAAGTATGAAATTTGGTTTCTAGATACTTTAAATGCTCTAGATCATGTTCAACGGTACCGATCGTCGATTTGGAAGCTCCATCATCGAAAATAAATGGATGGCAAAAGTGCCCGTTTGCTATCGATAGTATTCTAGCTCAACTCCTCATATATATATATATATATATATATGATGGAGCTAGAACACTATTGATAGTATTAGAATAATATTTCCTATAAACTTTTGACTATTGGATGTTTTGGTTTTAGTGGGGGTAGATCGAATAGTAATAATTTAAGGGTGAAAAAGTTGATAGTAAATACTAATCATATACTATTAATAGTACACTAGGTGATATATATATATATATATATATATATATAGTCATAGTCCTGCTGGGATGCTTCTACTAGCACCAAGCATTTGGTGCTACCAAATTTTCTACCATTAGATTTACCTTTTTGACCATTTTTATCCGTTAGATCATACTATTCAACCATAGGAGACTACTATCATCCTAACCGCACATCAATTCATCCAAGGGCCGAAAATCTAATAGCACCATTGATTTGGTGCTATTAGAAGCATTCTAGCCTAATTCTATATATATACACACACACATGGAATTATTAAGATTTTAACAATAACATGTGATTAATATCTTTCATTATACCTATGAACATTATTTTCCATATAAGAAGCAGTTGGTTACGCTGTAGGATTGAATTGCCTAGAATTTATTAAACATGTGATTAGGAGACCTAATGTATACCCTACAAATTAGGATGCTGCATTTTCATTCCTCCAACTATGTATAGAGAGAGTTAGGTTAGAATACACTTATGAGTATTTGAACTCTGATACTATATATTAAGTTATTTTTTGTGATGGAACGTCTGAATCGATGATCCATATCGTTCAAGATAATTTAAAATTTTGAACCTTATAAGAAAGACTCAGGATTTGTAATTTTTTAAAATCATTTAAGTTTCCATCAAGTAGTCTCTAAATTGAACAATTTTAATTAATGATTGTCATATTGTCTTTTCTTGTTTAACGGTGTACCACTTGCTGAATTAGTTAAAAATTTTACATATAATTTTTTAAACTATCTAAATTAAAATGAATAACACTGTTCGATTTCAATCATTCATTTTGCAGCCTCTTGATCAGCTAGAAAATGATTACGAAAATTAAGAAACATGATTTCTATAAGTTTCAAATACACTAAATAGAGTTGGCAATCTCAATCGAAAAGTATTTGAAAATCATAAGAACATAAAGAAAAGGAAAAAAGTACCTTGTGGTAACTATCATGCCCCGAAGTATAACGGAATCCCCAGCCGGAGTACGCCAACAGACCCGCCGCCGTATGCGCGGGGATGCACCCCCCATACACGAAGCGTCAAAACTACCAGTCTCAAATAGACATTTCTTGGAGTCCACAACTAAACAAAAATTCACATGTATCAAAGTATGTAGAAACTATACAAATATAACCATGTTGTACATAAATATCCATCATCCATACAACTAAAAATAGAAATAATATACAATACACTACTGGCCCAACCAATCCCAAAATGTATAGTGTGCTATACAACAAATCTAGCTCGGGTCCTCCTCTAGCTCAAGTACTTAGGTAGGAGATGCCATCTAGCTCGATATCCCCTTATCTCGATCAGATGCGGGCGCTAAGGGTTCTAAAATAGAAAAACAACAAAGGGAGGGCGTGAGAACTATTGAACAATAGTTTTCAGTGGGTCCAGTCGACGACAACGACGACCTACACCACTAGATCTACTAGAGGCAAAAATAGTGAATACCTAAGCGAGTAATAAAAAAATAAACTGAACTGAAAATAGAAATAACTATCATGCCTCTATGATAATAACTGTAAGTTGTAAATAGGCATCGCGCATCAACTAGTATAACTAAATAAAAAAATATCATATAACCTAATCTCACTGATCGACTCAACAGTCTGATCAAGTCTGCGCCACCTCGTGTGTCCAGCCCCTACCTATAATGGTCTTCTACACGCAGGCTATTGTCTAGCCTATGCTACTCGCACAACCCAACCTCCGAAGTGGCACTCGAGGGGTACGATCTCAGTCGAGTATCATATCATATATCACTGTCAAGCTTAATATAGCTCTGCAGGCTATGGCCATATATGATAATAAAAAAGATCATAATAGTACTATCCTTGAGCCACTACTATCCTGGCATCTCTGGCACTATCACAATATATCTGTCCAATATTGTCCAACTGCATGTGACACCCCAATAGTCCCACGTCGGATGGAAAAGCAGCTCTGATCGGGAATATAGCAGGTTGCGCACCCTAGTAATAATAACTGGGCTTAAGCATTTTGGACCGGTGGTTTTGACTCAACGAGCTATTATTGCTAGTAAGCCGGGTCGTTATGTTGCCCTATGGTGTAATCTCAGTATTACATAAAATAGTACATGATTTAAGTGTAATATAATCTCTGACAGTAGGAATACAAGACACTAGATATAAATCATGATTTTATCAATATTCAGTTCAACAGATAATATCACACATGGTCAAATAGGGGTCCAATATCATCTCTACCAATATAACAAATATTTCAAGAATCAACATGCTATAAAACTAGACATAGGAGGTAGTCCAGCGACTTCGACAACATGAAACCCACCTAAATATACTATTCCAAGGAAGGAAGAAGAAGCAAAACAGTGCAATCAACACCCCCTCATCACAGTACCAAAATCCAATGATATCCTTTATATCAAGTGGAAGAACAACCACTCGCTCGTCATCCTCCTTAGAGTCACCTTTTCTATCTCTCATTTTCTCTCTCTGTAGTAGTGTCACGCCCCGGACTAGTTTTAGATGCGGGAAACTTGTCTCTTTTTTTTTGAAAGCCTAGCCCGACCAACTTACAGACCCGCCACAAATACAGGTCCCTCTGTCCGCACGGACAGAGCCTCCCCTGTATTTGAACGGCGTACCACGAAACAATACAGGATCACAAGCACCATTCATTCATCCACACAAATAACAATCATTACATACAGCTAACCATCCTTAACACCTGCATGAATCTAAGCAAGTTCTTAGGCGAAGGATGATGCAATGCACAGTACACCAAATCATTCTAGAAAAGTGCTTCTCACCCAGAAGCTTTATTTTGAAACCCTAAGTTCAATCATTTAAATATCCTTTTTAAGAACTGTCCCCCACACGAGGACTCTCTTTTGGAAAACCAAAAGCCGAACGATCGAAAAGCCATTTGAAAACTGTTTCCCACACGGAAATCTTATTTTGAAAACCAACTACCGCGAAGGGTAGAAATCCATATAAACCAATATAACATAAGTCCACACAAAAAAAGGGTAAAAACCCGAATATCCAATATCATATTATACAAACATGCAGATAAACGAGCAACAGTGTAACTGAACCATAGCAAAACTACTAAATAAAGAGGGTCAGGGGATAACCAAATCTGCTGAAACACAGGTCGGAACCTCTAATGCAGCTAACTAATCGCGTCTCACCACATCCCGACTCCCACCACCCGACCCACCTGAAAAAAAACAACGATGGGGGGGGGGGGGGGGGGGGGGGGGGGGGGGGGGGGGGAGAACATGATAAACATGTCTCCCCTCCCAGTGGGTATCGCAAGCCGATGAAGGCGAGGTGTACACACCGGCACGAGGGTCAACAAAAGATGGGTAAACAAGAACAGTAGCACAGGTTAGCACAATATAACCAAATATGAATGACTAAGCTACTGCCAACAAATAACGTATGCATCAACTGTAAATAATCACAAACATACCCAATCACCACCAGGCCATAGGGACGGATCTCTGGCACTGGCACCGCATGCTCAACCATCGGCACATAACCTCTGCAGATGCACATGCCAAGAGGCTCACGGGTCGGAAGCGCACGACCCTTTTTCGAAAAAGAACACCCCAAGCGGTGGCCAAACCGCTGGTGTACGTGAACTGTTAGAAGAGCTGTGACGATCGATGCAGAATGCTCAATCCACAGAACGGCAACAAGCCGAGAATAGCAACTGATAACACAGATAACAAGGATCGCTCGGAACAACAGGCGATCTCCACCGACCAACCAGGTCGTCTCAATAAACATGCAACCACAATACTCTACTATTGGCAAGCTCAGACAAGTAGAGATAAAAGGGAGTCAGGTATACTATAAATCAACATGCACGAGAAAGGGGTAGAGATGTATCACCGCTGGTCCACCGAGCTGACTCCGGATCGAAGTACCCACCTGTAGAATGGAAGAGCCTAACACCGACGGCTCTCAGGGATGTCGATTGGACCTACGAAAGACTCACAAGGTCAAGACTCACCGAGTCGACACTAAACATAGAAGCTCACAAACCCGAACCCGTCGGAACGTTCGGAAGACCCACCGGAACGATTCCGAATCCAAACCAAGCCCCAGGGGCAACCCACAAGCAACCCAAGTCGCCCGCTATCCCCAAACACACCAAAGAAGGTGGTCAGACAGCGAAAACACATCCGGGGTGCCACAAGCACTAACGCGCCCGAAAACAGCTTCCCGGGTTCCCGAAAAGTGCCGATTTTGGCACCGGAACCCTCCGTCGCTCATCCGCTGCCCTCGAAACTTCGGGACAGCGATGAATAACAGCCAACAAGGCTATGCGACAAAGCCAGGTCGCCCACGAAGCCAACCAGTGGATCCAACGACTGAAACGTGCGTTTCGCTGACTATTTTGTTAGAAAACGCGCCGTAAATCAAACCGAATGTTCGCGAAGGGGCTACAATCCTGGACAACTAGTCCACAGGGCCTCAAGGGTCATGCCCTTGCTGCCTGCAGTGGCACTACACTGTCGCAAACCACAAAAGCCCTAAAACATGCATCTAAACACAATAAAATAGCATTAAATGTAAAGTTAGAGCAATCCGCTTGTCCGCACAACACTCCGTGAGTACCAGCGGATAGGAAACGACGCAACGGAGGCCGTGCTCATAGCCCCTCTGCGACAAAAATAGTCGCGGCCTCAAAAGACCCAAGAAAACACTAAAAGCATATAATAATAGGGCTCGACATACAAAAACCAGCGAAGCGGAGCACCGTTGCTGTCAACCGAGGTGAGCACGGCGATCAGCCCATTGCCGTGATCTCCGTGCTCACCTCCCCGAGGATCGGGAGGCAACGAGATGCTCAGATCCAAGCGTGCGGCCCCAAACAACCCAGAACCGAGCCCGGCCGGAGCAAGCAGGCTCCGGCCGGTAGCCGCGTCCAGACGGCGCGCGCGCGGCCACGACTAGGGTGCGGGGGAGGCAGGGAGGAGGGGGCTCACCTTGGCCGACGATGGAAAGCGGCGGCGGCGGCGCGAGGATTGAGTTAACTCTCGGGTTAGCCCGGGCACGGCTAGGGCTCGGCCGCACGGCAACGGGCGGCGGTGACAACGGCCGGGAAGGAGAGCACTGGCACGGGGAGGTTGCCGGACGCCGGAAGGGGGCGGCCGCGAAGGAAGAAGTCGTCGGCGGCGGCGGTTCGGAGCTCACGACCGCGGCAACCCGCACGAGCCTTAGCTCGGTCTCAGCGGTAGCGGCGGCGCTCCGACAGCACGGGGAAGGCCGGGGAAGGAGGCGACGGCGGCCGGCGGTGCTCCTGAGGCCGGCCGAGGGCTGCTGCGACGGCAGGAGGCGGCGGCGGCGGCTCGGATCCAGGCAATGCTGCCCACACCAGCAGCAGCAGCGGCAGCAGCAAGGGCACGGCGGCGCGCGGCGGCAACGCAGGGCCGGAGGGAGGCCGTCGGCGTCAGGGCACCCTCCAGAGGGAGACCCACACGCAGGGGGGTGGTCCACCCAGGGGTCTCGGCCACAAACAAGAAGAAGAGGGAGAAGAAGAATAAGACATGGAAGAAGAAAAGAGAGAGAGAGAGAGAGCTCTGGCCGGCCAGGGGCAGGCCGGCGGTGGTGGCGGCGCTCGGGGATGGAGCAGGAGGAGGAAGGGAAGTCGGATGTGGCTAGGGCATCTAGGGTTAGGGTTAGGTTAGCTCGCAATAAGCACCTGCACTATATACCCAAACGCACAATTGCACGCAAACCAGCAAAACTCTGGAATTTCTTCTCAAGTCCCCCACAGCGCGTGTAAAACACGCTGAAGCCCCTCCACGTCCGATTTCACGCAAATCGGCACATAAAATATGGGCCTTTTTGCGAAAAGATCAAAGAATGCAATTCCGACCTGTTGGCGATGATCTCGCGATATCTCGTGATTTGTCCGTCGGATTCACGAACAGATTGCGCCATCACGATCAGCACAGCCGAAACATCGAACTTGCGATTTTAGATCTCCAGAAACGGTCGCCGATTCATGACAAAACCTATCCCCTTCGCCTCCACAAGCACAACAACATATATATATATATATATATATATATATATATATATATATATCCACATATATATATATACATGTAAAGAGAGAGAAAAAGGAACTCAAATTCAAAATTCAAATCCTTAAAAATCAAGTTCTCACATCACTCCCACCTTACAAGAAGTTTCGTCCCCGAAACATACTCACACATCCTCTGCAAACACTGCGGGCATCACTCTCGCCTAGAACACTCCAGCTCAAGTCGACGACGCTCCTCCACCAAGCGCTCCTGCGATAACATCTTCAGCGGCGTCACCCTCAGGGTGAGACATGTTGTAGACACGTCCACCCGATGCGTGGTGTGTCCCCTCCTGCTGGCGCAAAGAAGAGGGACGCCCAGACGAAGCTGCAGCTGCTGGTGGCGGACTCCTGCGGTTCGATCTCTGAGTGGGTGGAGAGGAAGCAGTACTCTGAGCTGGTCCCATGGTGCACTGCTGTTGCATGTGTCCCTTTTGGTCATATCGGAAGTAGTGATCACGGCGCTGGGGGCAGGTGTGTGGCCGGTGACGTTGCCCACAGATGATACAGGTCAGGTTCTCCTGCAACTGGCTCCCAGATGGAGCGCTCATGGCTGACTGGCTCTGCTGATGCTTCGACGGTCTCTTCTCGGAGAAAGAGCCACCACTGGAACTCGGGTGGGAACGCTTCCGATCCGTGTTCCTCTCGGACTGATCTCGGTCGGCGCGCGTCTTCTCCGTCTCATATTGAACCATCTGGGCGCGCTCGTAGTACTCATCGTACGTCATCACTCCATGAGAGGCGATCAAAAGGCGGATGCTCGGCCTCAATCCTTTGGCGAATAGGCGCGCCTTGTGGTACTCATCTCGAGCAGTGAAGGGGATCAAGCCGATGATGCGGGAGAAGTCCTGCTCGTACTCCTCCACTGTGTGGTTCCCTTGCTTGAGGCGCTGCAGCTTGCGCTCCAAGCTTTGCTTCGTGCTCTCTCTGAAGTAGTGGCTGAAGATGAGCTCCCAGAACTCGCTCCACGTCGGATAGGCCACTACGAACTGGGTCCTCAGCAGACGCAACCACCAGTCGTAGGCCTCATCCTCAATACAGTGAGCGGCCAACGGGACCTTATCCTGCTCATCGATGCGAAAGTCGCGGAAGAGCTTCTCAATCTGTGCGACCCAACGCTCCACAGTACGTCCACCATCCTTCTTGCCCGCAAACTTGGGCGGATTGAACTTCCGGAATTCCGCCAATCGCGCTCGGATGTGGCCACCATCCCCAGTCACAAGATCGGCGTCCCCGCTCGGGACCGTCGACGTAGTCGCTGTCGTCGTCGCGATCGCGACCACAACCGGCGTGGGTGCCACGGGAGGGTCTGCATTCGCCGGGGCACTCGGCGGAGGAGGAGGGGCTGGAGCGATAGCCGCCGTAGCCTGCTACTGCAATAACTGCTGGAACATGTCGGAGAGGGCCGTCAACTGACCCCTCACCTCGGCCATCTCAGCCTCCAACTGCAGGGTACGGTTAACACCAGGCTGCTCGCCTCCTGCCGGCTCCTCGCTCGAACCAGCCGCAGTAGCCCGAGTCTGATCACCAGCAGACGGCTCCGCAGGCGCACACCCACCACCATGACCAGGACGGGGAGGTCTACCACGACCACGAACCATCTCTACAACAAAAAAACCTCGTAAGAAAAAGGGGTCGACAACACCCACAACACACCAGCCAAAACAAACCCTCGTACTCGCGCACCTATATATCTTAGGTCTTCCTATGGGTCAACCTAACCAATGGTTTAGTTACAATTTATGAATGAATGAGTGTTTGTAACATTTACTCTCTGATACCATCTTAATCTGTCATGCCCCGGACTAGTTTTAGATGCGAAAAATGTGTCTCTTTTTTTTTTGAAAGCCTAGCCCGAGCAACGTACAGACCCGCCACAAATACAGGTCCCTCTGTCCGCCCGGACAGAGCCTCCCCTGTATTTTCACGGCGTACCACGAAACAATATAGGATTACAAGCACCATTCATTCATCCACACAAACAACAATCATTACATACAGCTAACCATCCTTAACACCTGCATGAATCTAAGTAAGTCCTTAGGCGAAGGATGATGCAATGCACAGTACAACAAATCATTCTAGAAAAGTGCTTCTCACCCAGAAGCTTTATTTTGAAACCCTAAGTTCAAAAAATGCAATTCCGACATCTTGGCGATGATCTCGCGATATCTCGCGATCCGACCGTCGGATCCACGAACGGATTACGCTGTCGCGATCAGCACAGCCGAAACATCGAACCTGTGATTTTAGATCTCCAGAAACGATCGCCGATTCGCGACAAAACCCATCTCCTTCGCCTCCACAAGCACAACAACACACATATATATATACACACACACATATATATACATGTAAAGAGAGAGACAAAGGAACTCAAATTCAAAATTCAAATCCTTAAAAATCAAGTTCTCACAAGTAGACAGCAACAGGGCAAAGAAGAAGAAGAGAGAAAATCATAGCCCTCAGTTCAACTTTACATAGGTGCACAATAGCAAAAAAAAAACTCTCGGAATATCAAATAAACTCACCTCAGCCCAAAAACCATGTTTCTTGTGCCCGGAACTATCCTTCAGCCATCCAAAAATCCACAGCTGAGACAATTCGTGCATTCCCTTGTGCAACTGATCATTCGAATCCATCAAAGCTGCGCCCGCAAGTTTTCGGGCACCCGGACCTGTGCTAGAAAAATCATCGAGTCAGCCCGCGGAGTCATCTATTCACTATGTCGGTCACATCATTCACCAACTTCATTTCGAGTTGCTACTATAGAATCAGGCACCCAAAACACAAACCCGCACCATTCGGACTCACCCTCATTACACCCGAGAGTCCGCAACTCAGCTCCAAACTCACATCACCCAACTTGCCACATTCGGACATCCGAATCCACTTTTTGGCATCAGAAAATATTTCCAAAACACAAGTTGAGCTGATTTTACATTTCTGAGTCCGTTTTTGCATCTATTTTGCTCCAAAACAGCTCCAACTCAGTCCACCACATCAAACGAGTTGACTAGTATCTCAAACTTCAACCTTGTCTATTTGTCAAGATCCAGTACACTACATCCTCTCCCCCTACAAATAGTTTCGTCCTCGAAACTCAAAACTAAACATACCTCTTACTAGGTCTCAAACAGATAGGGGTAGGCCTGCCTCACCTCCTCCTTAAGTTCTTATGTCACTCGCTCTTCATGGTTGCTCTACAAGATCTTTACATACGAAAAAAACTCGATTTTGCAGTTCTTTCTATCACGCCCTGAGACTACCAATTTGGCCCGCTCGAGCAACGTGCAACAGACCCGCAAAATGAGCAAGGAGACCCCTTACCCCCACGAAGTGGCGACATTCCAACCTGTACAATCATATATGATATGGATATATGAAGTATCAGAGTAATACTACTAGCATATAAACTATTTTAACTTAAATTTAAACATAAAGTTTACATTATTCAACCATTCCAAAGTATTCCATTTTTTCTATTCAAATACAAAAGGGTACATCTAGACCACCTAGTCGGTCTAACTACCCCACAACACCTTTGTCGTGATCTCGCGCCTCACTGGTGATGATAGGATCTGAAAAAGGTAAACAACAACAAGATGAGAACTTTAAATAAGTTTTCAATGGGTGCAACCGCCGAAGGTGGCACTCTACACTCACTTGGTCCAAAAAAGCATTAGTAGATAATCTTGATAACAACAAAAATTTTTACAATAGAAATGCAATAACGTAAAATACAACAACAATGCCTCGATACATATCAATATGCCACTACGGCATTGACTACATGTTTACCAATTTTCCACTGTGCTACTATGTCATAGTTTTACTTTACTATTCATCTCATTTTATACTTTACCCAATTTATTAGTTTGGTTTCACTCTCTTAAATACAACTCATGTGTATATTCATTACACCACACATCTCTAACTATCTATTTGATTGGTTTCATTGCTCACTACACCTCATGGGGAGTCGAGGGTGATCAATATCCCTCCAATCGGTAGGCAATTGACGTCGAGGGTGATCAACGTCACCAAGTACAATATTCAATTGGAGTCGAAGGGGATCAACATCTCTAGGCACTACATAGGGAGTCGAAAATGATCAATATATTCTGGCACTGCCTAAGGAGTCGAAAGGGATCGACATCTCTCGTTACTGCATAAGTAGTCGAAATAATTGATATCTCCTACTTAACCATTCTGAAATGTCGCAACCTATGTCATTGTCACACCCTAAATTCTCATGACTTTTAGGGTTCCACTATGTCAAACACACATACAATTATTCCCTAACTTATGTTTAGCCTAGAGTTCTTATGTCACTAAGTTCCACCTTAGATTTCAACCTAGGTTATATGCCACTTGTTTTAACTATATAATAAGGTTCTCACAATGCTACATGCATACCACATACATTTTTTTTTTTTTTTTTACAATAATAGAGGTTATAAACTCTATTTCTCTAGGTTAAGTGCTTATTAGCTAACTTGACCATCAAAATCCGCTAACATGCAACTAAAATACTTTTAATCCATAACTTACTCATATTACTTGCATATGTCCATATGTATATTACATTTAATAAGTTAAAAATCCTAATTCCTCTAGCATGCAACTAAAATAATGTTTAGTTTAATTACTAACTATAATATATACTATTATTTCAAGAAAACTAAGAACAAAGGGGAAATCAAACCATTTCAGAGATATTTCCAACTTTTATTAAATTCCTCCACTAAAGAGATGGACTTGATCTCCTAGAACACCAAGAAAATTTCTAAAAAATGGTTCTAGCACAATTAGAACCCTCAAAATCCTCATTTGGAAAAATCATATAATTCAAATCTCTAATTACCAACTCTCCTCTTCTCGTTTTGTAAGCCAAATGTAGGTGACGAGAGATCTTCTCCTTTCTCTTAGCACTTCCTCTTGAAGCTCTCCACCTTTTCTAAGTTTTGGAGAAGAGGGATCCGAGCTCTGAGCTCCAATAATGGCGGATTGTTCGTTTCTTTTTCTAGAGAGAGAAAGAGAAGAGAGACAGAAAGTGTGAGGGAGAAGATAGCTGTGGATTAGGGTTTACTATAAGAAACCCTATTTAAAGGTTTGCTACAATAGTAACTTGAACTGCGACATTTTCTATTTGCATTAGACCATAAACATCCTGTGCGACGAGTTTCGGGCGCCTGCTCGACAATTCGAGCGTCCGAATAAAAGGTGTACCACACTCGATTTCACGTAGCTGCGCCAGGAAATTGTTCCGAGTGCCCGCTGACTCCGCCCGCTTTTCAATTCGGGCGCCCGCAGGACATTTTGGGTGTCCGAAAGGTCAAATCCTCGTGCAAAGGATACTCTCTGGAAAATGGATCCGAAATTCCTTCGGACGCCTACTTTGCACTGTCGGAAAGTGATTGCAGATGCCCGCAGGACAATTTAGGCATCCAAATCCTTTAGACAGTATAACCCCCTCTCGGGTTGGGAGTTCGAGTATTTTCCAGCCATCCGCAAAGAGGGCCTAAAATGATATTCGTACACCTGCAGGACTAACCAAGCACCCATAAACTGAGCTCTGCATATTCAGATCTTTGCACATGTGTCCAAAAGATTCGGGCACAGCAAGGGGCTGTCTGAAACCATTTCCAGGTGGTCGTATCCCTATTCCAGGACATTACATCCCTTCTTCCTTAAAAAGAATTTTGTCCATGAAACTAAAATGCAAGTCGATTTCCAAATTAGATGAGGAAAACTCTTCCGTTGTGGTGGCCTGAGCTTTCACGAGACTCATCATGTGAGCATGCCATCCCGTTACTAGGCCTACATGCTCCTAATCTCATATTGCTCAGTGGATCTAAGATTTAGCTTTTTCAAAGTGTCAAACCTCTTAATTCCACTTGTCAGCGACACTTTTAAGGAGACATAATCCCCTACTTGAATTTCCAACTCGCGTCAGCGCTTGTTCAAATAAGTCTATGTCGAACTTGTAGGATTTTACTAATCTTTTGTTCATATTTAGTTAAAAAATAGTGATAAGATTAGTGAAGAAAAAATATCCATTTGAATGGGATTATTGTGGAATTACAATTTGAAATGAGTTGTAACCAAGCGCACCTCTTACTGATAATTCATATAGTAAAACTCTAGTCAGGTCTATTGAAACCTAGAGAGAGAGAGAGAAGTTTCGGGCGAGTGGTGACGAGTGGTCGTGCTCCTGTGGTCTTGCCTTCCTCCTGATGGAGGGAGGCCCTCCTCCTGACCCTCCACCCTTGATGAAATCCTCTTCTCCGTCGCAAGCTCCGAAATATTCTGAATCATTGCCCCGATCTCGATCGTGGGCACAAGTTACTTCAGGTGTGGGAAGGGACATTGCTCATATAAATGCTAACTTTATTACTGCAGATCAACTTTCTAGAATTAAGTCTGCAACTACGGATCGTGTAGTTATTGATCCAATAGAGCTCCAGGAGAGTATAAATGAATGGCAGCTCTCATTAATTGTTCTCAAGCGAGCAAGCTATGCTATCAATCCTGTCAGCTAGCCCATGGACTGTGAGGGGTCTACCCTTTAATCTCATGCGATGGAGGCCAAATTTTAACCCAATGGAGGAGATGATCTCTACTGCTCCAGTATGGGTCCACTTCCACAATTTACCCATTGAGTACTGGAAGCAGCCTATTTTTTTGCAAATCGGTAGTCGGGTTGGTAGGCCGCTCAAGTTAGACGATACGATGCTTACTAGGGCCCGAGGTCAGTTCGCCCGCGTTTGCATTGAGATTGATCTCTCAAAACCACTATGTCAAGGATTATGGGTGGGTCCTCCTGAGAGGGAAGCTTATGTGCTTATTTCTTATGAGAATCTCCCTGTTGTCTGCTTCTGCTGTGGTCATGTAGGTCATCGGCCCACGGATTGTCCCACTAAAAAGTTGATGATAGTGAAGGATCCAATTAGAATGAGTGATTGTTTAAGTGAAGGGGAGCCTGGTGAGGAGAATTCAAGGCAACAGGGTAATGAGGATGATACATTTCTCTTTGGCCCCTGGATCCGGGTAAGACGTCGCTCTGATCGTCGTGGACGTAGCCGTCGTCGGTCAAGGTCGCAACAGTCCAAGATGATGAGCCCGGTTCCGACCACTGGCAGAGCTGTGGGTGACAACCCGGTTCAGCAAACTCGGGGGTTCATCGTGGGCCGAAGCGAACCGGTAACTAGAGACCGTTCTGGCCACTCACGTGATGGGGCTCTCAACGAGAAAAATCGCATTAATGAGCGTGTCAGATTTAGCCCATTAGTCTCCTCCATGAGTACTCCTACCTATAGAGGGGATGCTGCTACTTTAAATGTTGACCAGAGGGAGACCAATGTGAATAGGCCAACTAGCATGAGGTTAGCTATGGGCCCAATGGGCTTTGACAAATGGAAGGAAAGTGGTTTAAAACCTTCAAGTGCACGTGATGGGGTATTAGCGTGGACTAGTGGGACCCAAAAAATAGTGCATGGGGGGCCAAGTGAGTTGGTGGATCAAATTAAGCCTGTGAATTATGGTGTTCTTGAATCAAATGACGATCATATCGCAGCACATGGCGAGGCTATGTCCGTTGATCGGCATCCTCATAATGGGGATCGATGTATGGAAGAAGGTAACCATAGCGGGCTCTTGCAGCCGGCCAATTTTTTTCCGTCTTCATCTAACCCCAACCACCCCGACACCTCTGCCGGCGAGGGGTCATCTAGACCTCCCTCCCCAACGGAGATGCTAGCTCAGAAGGTCTCTATGGCCCTTGACGCCCTTCCCCCTCCTGCTCATCGACAGCCCCTTAGATCAAGTCTAGCTCGAAAACTGGCTAGGCTTGGCTCTAAAAGGGGTATTATGGAGGAGCTCGATTTGGGGGATCTTGCCCAAAAGTTGCCGGAGCTGCTAAAGGCCAAAATGAAAAGTGCGTCTCGACGATCTACAAAACGACAGCCCCAAAAGAAGGACTTCGAAGCAGCCTCAATGGCTGATGAGCTAGACTTGGAATCTTCTGTTTCCTTATGAAGCTGATTATCTGGAATGTGCGCGGGGCTTCCAAGAAGGAAGCCATGAATAGGGTAAAGGAATTCATACGACTTTATAAACCTTTTATCATTGTTTTGCTCGAAACTCGGATCTCTGCTTCTGCTGCTTTAAATTTTGCAGGTAGGTTAGGATGCCAATGGAAAGCTGAGACTGTGGCAAGCTGGGGGCTCTCTGGAGGCATTCTTTTTATGTGGAATGCTAATGAAGTTGACTGCCACCCTCGAGTTAGGTCGCGCCAGATTGTGCACGCCGCCATCTCTGTCGGCAACAGTGAACTTGTAGTACACTGAATTTCAGTGCGTCGTACCGAACTTCTATAAATTGTGGAGTTCCGGTGAGAAAGTAGCATGAGAGGCTACGTGAGCGGCTTCGGCCAAGTTTGGGGCTGGTGCGAAGTGTTTTCGGCGCAAATGAGGCGCGAAAACGGACTTCGAAAAGTTAAAACTGCTGAACTTGTAAAGTCTGCAGTGGATTCCGGTATGGATATGTCCATACCGGTACTGAAGCGATTAGTACCGGTATGGAGTCTGGTATACCGGAATGTGAGGGTTGAATTCGAGAATCCAGCTCTCGGGTTTTGCGGAATTCCTCGGGATATACCGGAACTAACACTCGTATACCGGTATACCAATGCGAATACCGATATACAGTGTTGAGAAATGCCAGCTTTGGCTGGTTGCTAGTGTTGAATGTGGGGAGGGGTAAAATGGTCATTTCGCATGAGGGGAGTTATGTATTGAGGGCTGAGGCTCTCTCCCTCACTTCTCTTCATCTTTCCCACTTCCCCTCCCTCTCCCTCACTTTCTCTCTCTAGAGATCTCTCCAAAGCTTGGAGAAGTCAAGGATTTGACCTTGGAAAAAGCTTCTAAGGTGGATTTGGAGCTTCTTGGTGCAAGAAGAAGCTTGGAGAACTCGTGGCTAAGATGAGTTCCTCACGATTCGGGTTCAAACCTTGGATTTAATCCTTTGTTATGAGATTTTTGAAAATCCTAGGCAATCTAAACCACAAAACGTGGAGATTGGCGAAGAAATTTTGAGGTTCTACATGCATGCATGTGAAACCTAGGTGAAATGAGGGTTTTTGCAATGTGAGGTTCTAAAAATATTTGGACCTTCGGGAATTGCAATTGAGGCATAGAAAATCATGTTAGAACACTTGATTTTATGTATTGAGTTGGTTTAAGGATTCGTAACGAGTAACGAACCATTTTCTTGTAGAAGCTTGGATTGAAGCAAGAACTCAAGACTTGGGGACTTAGGAGCTCAAAGAATTCAAAGAATTGGAAGCTCTTGAGGTAGGTTTGTGTTTACCGAAGTGATTAGGTCACTTCCATGTCTAGGGTAAATAACCATTTAAAAATAAAATGATGTGTAAATGTGAAACCCTAGAACTTGCATGTTGGCAAAATAAGAATCATGATAAATTGAGCCATGAGCTCCTCTTGCATGTTAAAGAATTCAAGTATATTTCTATTATCTATACTTGTTATGTGATTGCATGTATGAATTGGAACCTAGTGTCATTGAACATAGGTTGGAACATGAGAATGGAACCTAGTGTTATTGAACATAGGTGAGATTTAGTGACTTGAACCTAGGGCCATTGGACTTGGGTTGGCAAGTGTAAAATGTGAACAATGGGGTAAGCGACGATTTCGCTATCCCGGGTATGCGATGATTTCGCCACCCGTGCCATGAGTTGGCGGTGACGGATTGGGATATGCGACGATTTCGCTATCCTGGGTATGCGACGATTTCGCTACCCGTGCCACGTGATGGCGGTGTTGAAATGGGGTATGCGACGATTTCGCTATCCCGGGTATGCGACGATTTCGCTACCCGTGCCATGAGTTGGCGGTAACGGATTGGGATGTGCGACGATTTCGCTATCCCGGGTATGCGACGATTTCGCTACCCGTGCCACGTGATGGCGGTGTTGAAATGGGGTATGCGACGATTTCGCTATCCCGGGTATGCGACGATTTCACTACCCGAACACGGAGGTGACGATTTCACTCCTTGGATGTTGGAACTATTATGGTGTTGCGGCGATTCCGAAACCATAAGTTAATGACAAGTAGTTGAACTTGGTCAATGTGAAATATAGGATGAACCTAGGAGAAAATAAAAATGGACATTTTATTTGGTTGCATCCTTTATGTTTATTTACAAGCATGTAAATATTTGTTGCATAGTTATTTGTGATCTAACTTATGCATATGGTGTTTCTTTGGACCTGGTGGGTCGAGCTTCTCTCTTGGATGGCCTTACCCACTGGGAACTATGTTTATAGTTCTCACCCCACGTTTTTCAGGTCCTTCCGCGAGTGAGGTGGCGGAGCGAGGCAAGGGTTTGGCTCTATAGATAGCGGCCCTTCCATTTTGGTGTTACATAGAGTTGTACCCCTAGTCTTGGACATTGATAGTATAGGGGTTCTCATTAAATGTATGCAACTTGTATATTCCATAATTTTGGAACATGATGTATGGAATGGAAATGAAAGAAAAAAAAAATTTGGGCATGTATAATGTGCAAATGTGATGTAATATGAGTAGGACTTCTTTATGTTGATGCTTTCCTTGTGCAACTCTTGTGCTCCGTTCCTAGTAGCAACATCGTGGACATGCTTGTGTTGTGATGCCTTGGGCGGGTAGAAAAGACTCTATCCGTTCGGCGGGTCTGGGGCATGCGCCCGTGCGGTTTCCTTTCCACCTAGTTGGTGTTAAAGGCCCGACGGGGCGTGACAGAACCATGGTTAATATCGGCTATCTATGCTGGACAATTGACGGAGGACCGCAAGTACCTTCTTCAAGAATTGAGTAAGGTCTCTGAACTGGGTGCCCCTTGGCTGGTCATAGGTGACTTCAATATGATTACTTGTGCAGAGGAAGCTCGCGGAGGTAAGCAATTTCATGTTTCTAAATCTGTTAGGATGTTCCGTGAGTTTATCGCCTCTCACGACCTAGTTGATCTTGGTTTCTCCGGGCCGTCATTTACTTGGTGTAATAATAGATGCTGGGTTGAACGTATTTGGCGAAGGATTGATCGTGCTCTTGGAACTTCCTCGTGGCTACTCCTGTACCCCGAGTGCAGGGTTGATCATTTGCCTCGTACGGGATCAGATCATGCCCCCTTACTTGTGTCGTTGCATCAACATATCAGTAGGCATGCTCGAATCTTCCGGTTCAAACACTTCTGGATGGAGTATGCTACTGTTCAGGAGATTGTGGCATCTGTTTTCAATGAGGGCTCTATGCATAAACTGCATGACAACCTCTCCAAACTGCAGAGGGATGTCTTAAAGTGGAATAAGCTCTCTTTAGGAAAGCTTGAAAACATCTCTGATCTACTCAAGCAGGAAATCTCTACGCTTGAGCAGAGTGAGAGCGATGGCACAATCACTTCCCAACAGGTTGAAAGGCTTAGATCCCTTTATAACCATCATGCTGCGATTATGCGGCAGATTGAAACTAAATGGCGTACCAAGTCTAGGATTCGTTGGTTGAGAGATGGCGATCGAAACATTCATTTCTTCTATATGGCTACTCTTGTTAGAAGAAGGAAGAATCGAATTACCTCCTTGGTTCTTGACAATGGCGTTAGGATTAGTGATGAGCCCAATTTAATGATGGCCTTTTCTATGTTTTACACCAATTTGTGGGATTACAATTTTAATACTTTCTCTACTGATATGGACATAGAGGGTTTTCCCGCAATCTCCTCTGATGTGCATGATATGCTTGTGGCCCCATTTACCCTCGATGAGGTGAACGCGGCTCTTTGGTCCATGCCAACAGGGAAACCGCCGGGTCCGGATGGGTACCCGGTTGAATTTTATCGTCGCTATTGGGAAAATGTTGCACCCACCATTATGAGAGAATTGCACTCTTTCCAGTCCACAGGGTTGCTGCCTCTTGAGTGGGCTAGAACCTTTATCGTTCTCATTCCTAAAAAAGAGAATCCTGAACGTGTGTCGGACTATAGACCCATTTCCTTATGTAATGTTTGCTACCGGCTTTTAGCTAAAATTCTTGTTAATAGAATGAAATCACTCTTACCGAGCTTGATTGGTATTGAGCAAAGTGCTTTTGTTACGAGACGAAATATTAGTGACAACATTATGATCGTCCAAGAGATGTTTCATTCTATTAACACAGTGCGCAATGGCGACCCTATGATGTTTATTAAGTGTGACATGGAAAAGGCATATGACCGTATGGCCTGGCAAGCTATTTTATTTGCCATGCATCATATGAATTTTCCACAAAAATGGTTAATGTGGATTGAGGCGTGTATTTCCTCGCCAATGTACGCCTTGCTTGTCAACGGTAATCCCTCAAATTGGTTAAAACCCAAGTGTGGCCTTCGTCAAGGAGACCCGCTTTCTCCCTACTTGTTCATTTTAACTTCGCAATTGCTAACTCATATGCTTAATAAGAATTTGAGCACGGGCAAAATATCTGGATTCTGTATCGATAGTCGGAAAAGAATATCCCACCTCATGTATGCTGATGATCTGTTGATAGTAACTAAGGCTAAAATTCATGAATGCAGTGTAATTACTGAGACTCTTGAGTTTTATTCCTCTATCACCAACCAAAAGGTCAACCTGACCAAGTCCGCGGTCTATTTTCTGAACTGGATAAATATAGACTTGAAACGAAATATCCATCGAAAACTAGGCATGCAGGAAGGGTCTGTCCCTTTGACCTATCTTGGCATCAAATTGGGCTATGGTAAGCAACTTTTGAGAGATTATGATGACTTCGAAGCCAAGGTAGATAGCAGACTGGCCTCTTGGAAGAGAAATAGCTTGTCCCAGGCAGGCAGATCGGTACTCATCAATTCTGTCCTTGGGGCCATGCCTAATCACATATTTGCAAACTCTGTTGTTCCAAAAGGAGTGACGAATTCTCTCTCTAGGAAAATTCGCAATTTTCCTAGGGAAAAAAGGAATAATAAGAAGAGCCTGCATCTCCTTAAGTGGGATAGTGTTACTACTGCCCGTGTCAATGGTGGGCTTGGCATTTCTGACCCTAACATATCTCAGAAAGTTTTACTTGGGCCTAAAGTTTTCATGGTTCTAAATAACAATGAGCCCCTTTGGGTTAAGCTGGTGAGAGATAAGTATAGAGGATTCCACCCTTGGAAGTTCACCGATAGAAAGTATAAAAAGTGCTCCCCAATCTTTAAGGCCCTTAGAGTTACAATGCATGTGATTCGTGATGGGATGCGTAAGCTCATTGGTGATGGTAAGGATACTACCATCTGGGATGACCCATGGATCTTCTCTATACCTTTATCCTGGAAGCCTACTTACATTAATATGAATGTTCGGTTCGGCAAAAAGAAGGTTGCTAGACTCATTCGGGCAGGCAACTGGAATTATGATCGTGTGGTCGAGTGGTTTGGGCCAATTCTTGCTCATAATATTTGCAAAATTTTCTTAAGTCTTGATAATAGTTCTGATGAATGGATTTGGGCTCCTAAGAAGGATGGAAAGCCGTTGGTTAAATCCATATATCATCACATTAATCAAGGTTCCTATGTCCCTCAATCGACTAAGTGGAAAGTGTTGTGGTCCTTGCCGGTTGCTCCTCGCGTTAAGAACTTTTTATGGAAACTCCTCTGGAATAGACTACCGATCAATGAGCGATGTTACTCACTTAATTCAGCCCCGTCTCCTTTTTGCATTTATTGCTCGACTCCGGAAGATCATAACCATATCTTCTTGGATTGCATAAATGCTAGAAGAATCTGGGATGCCGTTATGTCGTCCACTGGCATTTTGTTTTCTTTCAACGGCGACTGGATTACCGAGGGGTGGATTGATGAGGGTAAAAATTTGGCGTCGGTCCAGCAACAATTTATCCGCGCCTTGATAGCCAACACTTTTTGGCAAATCTGGAAGGAACGAAATGCCAGACAATTCTCTAACAATTCCTCTTCGGTCCAGGTCATATTGCGCCACATCATGCATATGACTTTGGATTATATTACTAAAATCCCTTCGCACACTACTGAAAACTCGAACGTGAACAAATGGTGTCCGCCACCAGATGGGTGGATTAAAATTAACACTGATGCATCCTTCAAATCTGAAGAAGGCACTGCCGCTATTGGTTACATAGCTCGGACTAATTTATGCCATGTTGTATTTGCTGCAGGTAGGCCGATTGAGGCAAATTCAGTACTGGAAGCTGAGGCAAAGGCAATGAAGGAAGCTATTGAGAAGGCACATCAACATGGGCTTCGACGAGTGTGTTTGGAAAGTGACTCCTTTCTTCTTATACAGTGTCTGCAACAAGCCCAATCACCTCCATGGCCTCTGAGAGCTCTTATGCTTGGCATATCTAACACCATGAAGAAGTTTGCTGCTACCCAAGTCCTTTTTGTTAAAAGGGAGGCAAACATGGTAGCAGATTGGCTGGCTACCAGAACTAATTCGCCTCAACCTTCTTTATTTACTAATGCAAATCGGCATCCTGAGTTATTGCGCATGTTAGATAAGGATATAGAGCCTTTTTTGCTTTGCCGCTAACAAAGATGTATTTTCTTTTGAACTTTGCTCTGAACGCCTACACTTTGGTATTTTTTTTTGTACGGCTTCTTGCCATTTTTTGGTAATGAAAATTTAGTTTTTCTTTAAAAAAAAGAAGAAGATAATTCATATAGATATAATTTTTTAAAGTAAAATAGTCTCGTAGGTATTTCATTACAGCAGAGATTGATTGCATATAATTGCAAAAAGTTTTCGAAATATTTTATATGCAAACCCATGCAAAGATAGAGAAGTGAAAGAAAACAAAACTCCAAACCAGTAATGGAAGATGCCATGGACAGTTCTCAAACCTAAGTTAAAAAAAAATAAAAATGCAGAAATTGGATCCTAAGTTAAAAATAATAATTAAGCACATAAACATTAATTAGAGCTCAAGTTAAAAGAAAAAAAAAACCCATAGAATATATAAACTAGAGACAAAAGCAAACCCCAAGTGCAGAGTCTTATGATTAACTCCCATCTCACTCTACTACTATAGCATCATAGCTTCTGTTGAATCAAAATACTCATGAAGCTTATGCGGATGTCTGATGAAAATCAACAAAATAGTTAATGATGAAACGGATTGGAATGAGAAATAGCAAAAAGAAAGGTTATGCATCTTGATGATTGTGAGGAAGAAATTAGAGAATAAAGTAACAAAACACAAAAAAGATATACAAAAATAAGTGGAAAAAGAGATTGGATATATTTGAAATTAATTTTATTATACCATTTGAGATATGTAGTAAATTGAAATTTCTAATTTGAGGTAATAATGTAATTTTATACTAAAATTGTATTCTATAATTGCATGCAATATGGAAACTGTTGATTATATATTGTTATTCCTATTTGGTTGTGATAGAGATAGGAAAGAGTAACTCCTCACCCGCCTCACTTACCGTGCGTGTAAATTATTTCTTGCACCTAATATATCCGTACATACGCATCATGCACTGTATTTAATATCTATTTACATATATGAATTTAGGCTACATTTGGTTCGGTAATAATCAATATTAGAATAATTCTTTTCATCCCTGAAATAGCTTACTAGCTATTTCAAAATAGTCAAAAATAAAAGTAAAATAGTATTTGATTTGTAATGCTGCTATTCCTAAGAATAACTAAAATTGTATTTAGTTAATGTTATGAAATAGTAGAGAATATATAGTGAAAAAAAGTAATGCTTAAATTTGATATAAAATATAATTTGTTGTGACATCCCACTTTTCAGGAGGTTATCCATCGTAGGGCTACTCTAACCCTAGCACGCTTAATCCTCTTAACATCTTGGGTCTAACCACCACCCATAATGCTATAGTCGAGTTAAAAGATTTAGTCCTATTATATCTCGTATATAGGACTATTTCAATTCTTGGGATCTCACATTCTCCTTCCCTTTTAATTAAGACATTCTCGTCAAGCTCAGACTCGTCTCGCTAGCCTTAGTCGACCTTGTGGAGAGCCGCGCTTTGCCTGCTATACAAACCTGACTCAGTCTAGACTCATCTCACATTTCCGGCTGGTGATTGGCTTTGATACCAACTGTAACGTCCCACTTTTCAGATGTCACCCATCCTAGGACTACTCTAGTTCTAGCACGTTTAACTCTCTAAACCTCTTGGGCCTAGCTACCGTCCAAAATGCTATAGCCGGTTTATGAGGTTTAATCGTATTATACCTTATATATAGGACGATTCCAAATCTTGAAGTCTCATTATAAAAAAAAAAATTATAAAAATATTTCATAAAAATATTTTATAAAAATATTTTATAAAAATATTTTATTATAATATTTAATAAAAAATTTTATTATAAATTATGATTTAATAAAAATAATTTCTTATAGAAATAATATTCTTTTCAAATTCTATTTAAACTTAAATTTATTAAGAATAATTTATTATAATATTTTAAATATAATTTATTATAATATTTAAATATAAATAATATGTATTAATGTCACGCCCCGCCGGCCCTTTAACACCAAATAGATGGAAAGGATAACCGCACGGGCGCATGCCCAGACCCGCCGAACGGATAGAGTCCTTTCTACTCGCCCAAGGCGTCACAACACAAGCTTATCCACAATGTTCCAACTAGGAACGGAGTACAAGAGTTGCACAAGGAAAGCATCAACATAAAGAAGTTCTACTTCTATTACATCACATGGCACAATATACATGTCCAAATTTTTCTTTTCTTTCTTTTTCATTCCATACATTATGTTTCAAAATTATGGAATATACAATATTCATACAAGAATGTAAATCCCATATACTATCACATTCCAAAAATAGGGGTACAACTCTACATACAACCAAAATGGAAGGGCCGCTATCTAAAGAGCCAAACCCTTGCCTCGCTCCGCCGCCTCACTCGCGGAAGGACCTGAAAAATGTGGGGTGAGAACTATAAACATAGTTCCCAGTGGGTAAGGCCACCCAAGAGAGGAGCTCGACCCACCAGGTCCAAAGAAACACCATATGCATAAGTTAGATCACATATAACTATGCAACAATTACTTACATGCTTGTAAATAAACATAAAGGATGCAACCAAATGAAATAAAATTTATCATTCTCTCCTAGGTTCATCCTATGTCTCACAATGACTAAGTTCATTTACTTGTCATTTACTTATGGTTTCGGAATCGCCGTCTCACCATAATTATTCCAACATTCGAGGAGTGAACTCGTCACCTCCTAGTTCGAGTAGCGAACTCGTCGCATACTCGGGATAGCAAAATCGTCGCATACCCCGTCTCAAAACGGCCACCGCATGGCATGGGTAGCGAACTCGTCGCATACCCGGGATAGCAACCTCGTCGCACATCCCGTCTCGACACCGCCAACTCAAGGCTAGGTAGCGAAATCGTCGCCTACCCGGGATTGCAAACTCGTCGCACATCCCGTGTCGGTACGGCCAACTCATGGCATGGTAGCGAAATCGTCGCCTACCCGGGATAGCAAAATCGTCGCACATCCCGTTGTTCACGTTTTTCACTTGCCAACCTAAATCTCATGATCTTAGGTTCAAGTCACTAAGTCTCACCTAGGTTCAATAACACTAGGTTTACTTTCTCATTCTCAACCTAGGTTCCATGACTCTAGGTTTCATTTTCATGTCCAACCTATGTTCAATGACACTAGGTTTAAATCTCACATGTTCCAACCTATGTTCAACAACACTAGGTTTAAATCTCACATGTTCCAACCTATGTTCAACAACACTAGGTTTAAATCTCACATGTTCCAACCTATGTTCAACAACACTAGGTTTAAATCTCACATGTTCCAACCTATGTTCAATAACACTAGGTTTAAATCTCACATGTTCCAATCTATGTTCAACAACACTAGGTTTAAATCTCACATGCAACCATGCAACAAGTATCAATAATTGAATTGTACTTGAAATATCTATCATGCAATAGGAGTTCATTGTTCTACCTATCATGATTTTACCTTTGCCAACATGCAAAATGCTAGGGTTCTCAACACATACCATTTTATTTTTAAATGGATAATTACCCTAGACATAGAAGTGACCTAATCACTTCGGTAAACACAAACCCACCTCAAGAGCTTTCAAATCCTTGTATTCTTCAAGCTCCTAAGTGTCCAAGCTTTGAGTTCTTGCTTCAACCCAAGCTTCTACAAGAAAACGGTTCGTTACTCATTACGAACCCTAAATTCAACTCAACATGTGAAATCAAGTGTTCCAACATGATTTCCTATGCCTCAATTGCAATTCCCGAAGGTCCAAATATTTTTAGAACCTCACATTGCAAAAGCCCTCATTCTACCTAGGGTTTGCATGCATGAAAGCCAAACCCTAGATTTCATGGCCAAACACCCACCATTTGTGGTTTAGGTTGCCAAGGGTTCCCAAAAACCTCATTTGAAAAGATTAAATCCAAGGTTTGAACCCAAAACGTGAGGTACTAACCTTAATCACGAAATCCCCAAGCTCCTTCTTGCACCAAGAAGCTTCTTTTCTCCTTTGGAAGCTTTTTTCAAGATCCAATCCACCACTTCTCCAAGCTTTGGAGAGATCTCTAGAGAGAGAAAGTGAGGGAGAGGGAGAGGAGAAGTAGAGAGGAAAAAACAAATGAGAAGGGGAGAAGGTCTCAGCCATTCATACACCCCTAAGTCATGTGAAAAGACTATTTTGCCCCTCTCCACAAACAACACAACAACCAGCCAAAACTGGGCATTGTATACCGGTATGCGCATATGCATACCGGTATACCTCAGAAATCCCGCAGAATCCCGAGAGCTGGATTTACTGTTTCGGCCATCGCATACCGGTATCCCTCTTCGCATACCGGTATACTCCGAAAAATTCCGCAAACCCGAGAGCTGGGTTTTCGGTTTTAACACAGCATTCCGGTATACCATTTCTCATACCGGTATACCAAGCTCCAATTCTGGTATTGGAGGTCACATACCGGAATCCAGTGCAGACCTCCCAAGTTCGCAGTTTTGACTTTTCGAAGTCTATATTCGCGCCTCAATTGCGCCGAAAACACTTCGCACAAGCCCCGAACCTGGCCAAAGCCTCCCATATAGCCTCTCATGCTATTTTTCCACCGGAACTCTACCATTTGTAGAAGTTCGGTACGGTGCACTGAAATTCAGTGTACTACATTCCACCCCCCTTAAAGAGAGTTTCGGCCGCGAAACTAAATCATACCTCAGCTGGACTCAGCGAAGAGGTAAGGAAACCGCTCACTCATTGAGCTTTTCAATTCCCACGTAGCTTCGCGCTCACCGTGATTCGTCCATTGTACTTTTACATAAGGAATCTCACGGTTCCTCAAGCCTTTCACCTCGCGATCCATGATACACAAGGGAAACTCCTCATAAGTCATATCCTCATGAAGTTCCATAGGCACATACTCGAGGACGTGCGCCGGATCATACACATACTTGCGGAGGGTCGATACATGCAACACATTGTGTATCCCCGCAAGTTTCGGCGGCAAGGCTAGCCGATATGCCACGGATCCCACACGCTCCAAAACCTCATAAGGTCCAATGTAACGGGGACTCAACTTACCCCGCACACCAAATCGCTTCACCCCTCTCATGGGTGATACTTTCAAGAAGACGCGGTCTCCTACCGCGAATTTCAAATCTCGTCGACGTCGATCCGCATAACTTTTTTGTCTAGATTGCGCCGTCGATAAGCGTTCGCGTGCCAAGCGGACCTTTTCCTCCGCTTCACGCAACACGTCCGGTCCTAAGACCCTTTTCTCGCCGACTTCACTCCAATGAATAGGAGAGCGGCATTTCCTTCCATACAAGGCCTCAAAAGGTGCCATACCGATGCTAGATTGGTAGCTATTATTGTAAGCAAATTCAGCCATCGGCAAATGAGTAGGCCATGCTCCTTTGAAGTCCAACACACACGCTCGCAGCATATCCTCCAAAATCTGAATTGTTCTTTCCGATTGACCGTCAGTTTGAGGATGAAATGCTGAACTGAAATTGAGCCGTGTACCCAAAGCTTCTTGCAAGCTTTTCCAAAAATGCGATGTGAAACGGGGGTCTCGATCTGAAACTATCGAGGTCGGAACCCCGTGCAACCGCACAATCTCGTCCAGGTAGACTTGCGCTAACTTGTCCCCCGACCAAGTGGTGTGGATTGGCAAAAAGTGTGCCGACTTTGACAAACGATCCACCACCACCCAAATCGCGTCGTGGCCACCTAATGATCGAGGTAAGCCCACAACAAAATCCATCGCGATATTTTCCCACTTCCAAACCGGAATGGGCAATCCTTGCAATTTTCCCGCCGGAAAGCGACGCTCGGCCTTCACTTGTTGGCACACTAAGCATTGTACCACAAAGCGTCCCACATCAAGTTTCATCCCCGGCCACCAATAATGCAATTTGAGGTCCTTATACATTTTGGTGCCGCCCGGGTGAATCGCATAGGGAGAAGTGTGAGCTTCTTTCAAGATCTCCCTATGAATGTCCTCAACTTTCGGCACGCACAATCGATTTTGAAATCGAATTGCGCCCATCGAATCTACATGATAATCACCGGCGCGCCCGCTCTCGATAGCACTCCGCACCTTTTGGAGTTCCGGATCACCGGATTGCTTTTCTTTTATTTGCTCCAACAAGGTCGGCCATATCTCGAGATTCATAAGTCTAGCGGGGACGCCCGGGGCCACAATCTCCAAGTCAAATCGGCCCATTTCCTTGATTAACGGCATTTGTCCCGTCATCTCAATTGCGAAGTTCTCCACGGATTTTCTACTGAGCGCATCGGCCACCACATTGGCTCTACCGGGGTGGTACAAGATGGTCAAGTCGTAATCTTTTATCAACTCCAACCATCTCCGCTGCCTCAAGTTCAACTCTTTCTGAGTGAATAAATACTTTAAACTTTTGTGATCCGTGTACACCTCACAATGCTCCCCGTATAGGTAGTGTCTCCACAACTTAAGTGCGAAGACCACCGCCGCAAGTTCTAAGTCGTGGGTGGGATAATTCTGCTCATAGCTCTTCAGCTGTCGAGAGGCATATGCTATTACTTGTCCTCTTTGCATAAGCACACACCCAAGACCACGACGTGATGCATCACTATACACCACATAACCCTCCCCTGCAACCGGCAAGGCGAGAACCGGAGCCGAAGTCAACCTTTCCTTTAGCTCCTTAAAACTTTGGTCGCATTCCTCGCTCCAAATATATTTGGCCCCCTTGCGGGTAAGACGCGTTAGTGGACCGGAGATTTTTGAAAATCCCTCCACGAACCGCCGATAGTATCCCGCAAGACCCAAAAAGCTTCGTATTTCCGTGACATTGGTCGGGCGAGGCCAATCCTTGACTGCCTCTACTTTCATAGGGTCCACAGATACTCCTCCTGCGGAAATTACGTGACCCAAGAAAGCGACCTCACGGATCCAGAATTCGCACTTTTTCAACTTGGCGAATAACTCGTTCTCTCGAAGAACTTGAAGCACAATCCTCAGGTGCTCCCTATGTTCCTCTTCACTCCGAGAGTAGACAAGAATATCATCTATGAACACAACCACAAATTGATCCAATAGTGGTTTGAACACACGGTTCATTAAGTCCATGAACGCTGCCGGGGCATTGGTAAGCCCAAAAGGCATAACCGTGAATTCATAATGTCCATACCGCATCCTAAACGCGGTCTTATGCACGTCCTCCGGTTTGATCTTCAATTGGTGATAACCGGATTGCAAATCAATTTTTGAGTACACCCGAGACCCTTGTAACTGATCAAACAAGTCATCAATCCGGGGTAACGGGTACTTATTCTTGACGGTCACTTTGTTCAACTCGCGGTAATCCACACACAACCGCAGCGAACCGTCCTTTTTCCTCACAAATAGAACAGGGGCTCCCCAAGGTGACACACTTGGCTTTACGAAACCCTTGTCCATTAAATCTTGCAATTGTGCTTTCAATTCCTTTAGTTCCGCGGGTGCCATCCTGTACGGGGCCTTAGAGATCGGCGCCGTACCCGGGAGCAAATCAATCACGAATTCTATTTCCCGGTCCGGTGGCATTCCGGGCAACTCCGTCGGAAACACATCCGGGAACTCTTGGACTATAGGAATGTCCTCGAGCCCCAACACCTCCTTACGGTCATCCACTACCGTCGCCAAGTAGGCAATGCAACCACTAGCAATAAGCTTTCTTGCTTGCGACGTGGACACCATTGAAGCAAAGAGTGAACTCCTACATCCACGGTACACAAACTCTTTGTGCCCGGGTTCTCTAAACATCACTATCCGGCTCTCACAATCGATAGTAGCATGATACTTAGAGAGCCAATCCATTCCTAGGATCAAATCATATTCACTCATTCGATTTAATACCAGCAAGTCAGCTGGCATGATCCAGTTTTCAACCCTCACGGGGCAATCTACACATGCGTGATGTACGCAAAAGGTGTGTTCAGGTACTTGCACAGTTCTTGCGTGCGTGGCATCTATAATTTCTATTTCATGTGCAGTAGCAAATGATCGAGCAATGAATGAATGTGATGCACCAGTATCAAACAAAGCTCTACATCGAATGCCTTTAATTAACACAATACCTGCCACAACGTCATCCTGGGCAGAAGGCTCCTCCACCTGAGAGGCGAATACCCGTCCACTGGGTGCTGGTCGCTGGCCCTCCACTGGTCTCGGTGGCTGGGTACGGCCTGCCGACATCGCCGCGGGTGGGATGCCCGCAAGCTGCCTCGGTGGCGCAAACGCCGACGCCGACGACGGTGCTCGGCTATCATCCATCGGGCAGTTGTACCGCATATGCCCTTGCTGTCCGCACTTGTAGCACCGGCCCTCACGATAGTCACACTGCTGTGGGTGGTGGGGGCCGCTACAAATCGGGCACTGGGTTGCGGGTCGATTCCGTCGGAACCCTCGGGACTGATTCTGCGACTGCGAGTGCTTCGGGGGCCGCTTAGAGCTAGACTGCCCACCCGAGCCACTCGCCGACCGCTTCTTCCCTTTCTCTTTGTCTTTTTCTTTCTCCCAAGACTCGCGCTCCTCGCGCGCACATGCATTCCCGTGCTCCACCCAAAGAGCACGGTCCAAGACCTCCGCAAAGGTCCTAAGCTTGAGGGCGTGTACCGCCCTAAAGATTTCCGGTCGAAGTCCGCGCACGAAACAATCGACCTTGTCCAATTCTCCGCGGACAACGTGCGGTACGCAATTAATAATGTACGAGAACTCCCTCTCGTACTCGCGCACCGTACGGTTCCCTTGCTTCAACTTCCGGAACCTTTCTTGAAGCTTCCTTTTCTCGCTATCGGGGAAGTAGGTGGCGAACACCATACCCCGAAACTCCTCCCACATCGGTGGCGGAAGGCTAGGGAGTCGATCACGTCGGACTCCCTTCCACCACACCTTCGCCGATCGCTCCAAACAATGAACGGCGAGATGCACTTTGTCCCTCTCCAAGGTATAAAGATCCTCGAAGAGCGTTTCAATAGCATCGATCCATGTCTCTACATCCCACGGATCCACATTCTCCCCGCTAAAGATAGGCGGGTTGAACTTCTTGAACCTCATGAGAGCCGCAAGCGCGCGCTCTCGCTCCGCATCCTCCGTCTCGGAATCGGGTATAGGGGCACCCGACCCCTCGGCCACAACCGGTGGCGCAGGTGGCACCACGGCCGGCGCCGGTGTCACCTCCTCGGCCAGTGCCGAAGCAGAGGCCGGAGGTACTCCCGTCCTCTCCTCCCTAGTCGCAGCCGCCTGCTGCGCCATCTCATCTTGGAGCCTTTTAATTTGCTCCTCCTGTCGTTGCATGGCTTCGGCCTGTTGCCGAACCACGCCCATTAGCTCGGTCAACTCATTGCGAAGAGCCGAGTTCTCGCCCTCCCCAAGTTGTTCGGGAGCCGCGCTCGCTCTTCCGAGCCCGGCCCTCAAAGAAGGCCGTCCACGTACCATTATCCTGAAAACACAACGACTTTGGTCATTTCATGACATTCAAAGTCATTTGCGATATTATATTTCACGAAAATAAACGTGAACCCAATCTAGGCGAAAGTCACGCAAGGGTCCTTATTCCCCTCACTTGGTTTTCTTGTTGTCGGCCGCCAACATGAACACTCTTGGTGAAGAATAAGACACACCTCGAATCTACCTCTATTTCCAACTAGAGGCATAAGGACGTAACCCAATCACTTATCTTTCGCCACATCAAAGATCTCGTCACTCACGAGCCTACACTCCTAGGGTCTTTTCCATCCTAGGGTTTTTTAGGTCAATCTAGACCGTTTCTATGCTCTGATACCACCTCAGTCTGTCACGCCCCGCCGGCCCTTTAACACCAACTAGGTGGAAAGGATAACCGCACGGGCGCATGCCCCAGACCCGCCGAACGGATAGAGTCCTTTCTACCCGCCCAAGCGTCACAACACAAGCTTATCCACAATGTTCCAACTAGGAACGGAGTACAAGAGTTGCACAAGGAAAGCATCAACATAAAGAAGTTCTACTTCTATTACATCACATGGCACAATATACATGTCCAAAATTTTCTTTTCTTTCTTTTCCATTCCATACATTATGTTCCAAAATTATGGAATATACAACATTCATACAAGAATGTAAATCCCCTATACTATCACATTCCAAAAATAGGGGTACAACTCTACATACAACCAAAATGGAAGGGCCGCTATCTAAAGAGCCAAACCCTTGCCTCGCTCCGCCGCCTCACTCGCGGAAGGACCTGGAAAATGTGGGGTGAGAACTATAAACATAGTTCCCAGTGGGTAAGGCCACCCAAGAGAGGAGCTCGACCCACCAGGTCCAAAGAAACACCATATGCATAAGTTAGATCACATATAACTATGCAACAATTACTTACATGCTTGTAAATAAACATAAAGGATGCAACCAAATAAAATATAATTTATCATTCTCTCCTAGGTTCATCCTATGTCTCACAATGACTAAGTTCATTTACTTGTCATTTACTTATGGTTTCGGAATCGCCGTCTCACCATAATTATTCCAACATTCGAGGAATGAACTCGTCACCTCCTAGTTCGAGTAGCGAACTCGTCGCATACTCGGGATAGCAAAATCGTCGCATACACCGTCTCAACACGGCCACCGCATGGCATGGGTAGCGAACTCGTCGCATACCCGGGATAGCAACCTCGTCGCACATCCCCTCTCGACACCGCCAACTCAAGGCTAGGTAGCGAAATCGTCGCCTACCCGGGATTGCAAACTCGTCGCACATTCCGTGTCGGTACGGCCAACTCATGGCATGGTAGCGAAATCGTCGCCTACCCGGGATAGCAAAATCGTCGCACATCCCGTTGTTCACGTTTTTCACTTGCCAACCTAAATGTCATGATCTTAGGTTCAACTCACTAAGTCTCACCTAGGTTCAATAACACTAGGTTTACTTTCTCATTCTCAACCTAGGTTCCATGACTCTAGGTTTCATTTTCATGTCCAACCTATGTTCAATGACACTAGGTTTAAATCTCACATGTTCCAACCTATGTTCAACAACACTAGGTTTAAATCTCACATGTTCCAACCTATGTTCAACAACACTAGGTTTAAATCTCACATGTTCCAACCTATGTTCAACAACACTAGGTTTAAATCTCACATGTTCCAACCTATGTTCAATAACACTAGGTTTAAATCTCACATGTTCCAACCTATGTTCAACAACACTAGGTTTAAATCTCACATGCAACCATGCAACAAGTATCAATAATTGAATTGTACTTGAAATATCCATCATGCAATAGGAGTTCATTGTTCTACCTATCATGATTTTACCTTTGCCAACATGCAAAATGCTAGGGTTCTCAACACATACCATTTTGTTTTTAAATGGATAATTACCCTAGACATGGAAGTGACCTAATCACTTCGGTAAACACAAACCCACCTCAAGAGCTTTCAAATCCTTGTATTCTTCAAGCTCCTAAGTGTCCAAGCTTTGAGTTCTTGCTTCAACCCAAGCTTCTACAAGAAAACGGTTCGTTACTCATCATTACGAACCCTAAATTCAACTCAATATGTGAAATCAAGTGTTCCAACATGATTTCCTATGCCTCAATTGCAATTCCCGAAGGTCCAAATATTTTTAGAACCTCACATTGCAAAAGCCCTCATTCTACCTAGGGTTTGCATGCATGAAAGCCAAATCCTAGATTTCATGGCCAAACACCCACCATTTGTGGTTTAGGTTGCCAAGGGTTCCCAAAAACCTCATTTGAAAGGATTAAATCTAAGGTTTGAACCCAAAACGTGAGGTACTAACCTTAATCACGAAATCCCCAAGCTCCTTCTTGCACCAAGAAGCTTCTTTTCTCCTTTGGAAGCTTTTTTCAAGATCCAATCCACCACTTCTCCAAGCTTTGGAGAGATCTCTAGAGAGAGAAAGTGAGGGAGAGGGAGAGGAGAAGTAGAGAGGAAAAAACAAATGAGAAGGGGAGAAGGTCTCAACCATTCATACACCCCTAAGTCATGTGAAAAGACTATTTTGCCCCTCTCCACAAACAACACAACAACCAGCCAAAACTGGGCATTGTATACCGGTATGCGCATATGCATACCGGTATACCTCAGAAATCCCGCAGAATCCCGAGAGCTGGATTTACTGTTTCGGCCATCGCATACCGGTATCCCTCTTCGCATACCGGTATACTCGGGAAAATTCCGCAAACCCGAGAGCTGGGTTTTCGGTTTTAACACAGCATTCTGGTATACAATTTCTCATACCGGTATACCAAGCTCCAATTCCGGTATTGGAGGTCACATACCGGAATCCAGTGCAGACCTCCCAAGTTCGCAGTTTTGACTTTTCGAAGTCTATATTCGCGCCTCAATTGCGCCGAAAACACTTCGCACAAGCCCCGAACCTGGCCAAAGCCTCCCATATAGCCTCTCATGCTATTTTTCCACCGGAACTCTACCATTTGTAGAAGTTCGGTACGGTGCACTGAAATTCAGTGTACTACAATTAATCTAGTATAATTAATCATTTTATAATAAAAGTAATTTATTATAATAAATAAGATATTACTCTACATAATTTAGTTTTAATTCAATTTATAATCTTAAAAAAGTTGGTAATTAAATCTTGAAATAGCACTATTCCGCTAAAAGGGTGAAAAATTATATTCCAAACTATTTCTGAATAACCGAAAATAGCAAAGTTTGATCGGAATAAAATATCCTGACAAAAAGAATACCACGTTTGGTGGAATAGCGGCGATAACTTTTATTATACCTGTTTTATCCCTGAACCAAACGGGGCCTTAGAGATGGGATTAGCGTGACACTCTCCCCTTAATCCTCTCCCCTCTCTCTCATTCTTAACTATGAGAAATTATTGCATGCACCATTTCTACAGATAATAATATGAACTATTCTAATTTTTTAATAATAAATATAGTAAAATAAATCTAATCACACAGATACAATTTATATAATATTAAAAATTTATATATAAAAACAAAAATTGTAATTAAATTTTTATAATAGAATTTAAAGATACAGGGTATGAAATATAATATATACTTGGTGGACGAAATAATTTTTTATTTGCTATTCTATGTGCTCATTGCATTTTTATAATTTCTTTCTCTAATTCTTTTTCACAATTGACTTAAAAAAATTTAATTACTAATAAAAAAATAATTTTAATTACTAATAGTTCTTCATTTCTCCTATACTTTTTGTCTTTTTTTTCTAGCCGACATTATTTATGTTTTATTAAATCTATTACTTCTTATTTTCTATAGTTATAATTTTATAAACTTATCTAATTAATTATGAGTTTATGCACAAAAAAAATTAATACAAGTATTGTGATAAAATTACTTAATGAAATATTATTAATATATTTTGATCCTCAAACTATGAGGCGGGTGGTAATTTAGTCCTCAAACTTTAATTAGTTACAATTTTCGGCTCGAACTACGTAGTATGTGATATTTTAATCCTCAAACTTTTTAAATTGTACCAATATCCTATTTGATGATACAACAATAGTTAAAATGCTACATTATTTTGATATTAGTAATTCATCAAGAGAAGAGTTGTTGTGCTTTTAGGAGCATGGAAGTCTCTATGCTCCTAAACCATTTTTTGATGATGAAATTTTCGAATCGACGATCGGCTCCGTTAGACTTGATCTACTGTATTTGAAATTTTACGATTTTTCGATATCATTTACCTAGCGATCGAAAGGATTCAAAATCAATAATTTTTAATGATTAATTTCTACTATTTTTAAGTTTAACGGTATAGAAATATTCAAATCAAATAAAATTTTGATAGAAAATTCTTTATCTATCTACAGTAAGATCAATATCTTCGATCGAAAATTTTAGTAATATATCACCATTTTTTGTGAGATTTTTATTTTCAGCCGTTGATTTTGAATCCTTACAATCACTAAGTAAATGATATCGAAAAATTACAAAATTTATTTTTTAGATACATCAAATATGGTAAATCAAGTCTAACGGATCCGATTGTTGATTCGAAATTCTATCATCAAAAATGACTTAGAAGCATGAAGACTGCTTCTAAGAGTACAGCAGCCCTGCTCAATTCATCCATACATATTTAAAAAAGATAGGTTGTTGAACTGGATCAGAACAATTTAGAAAGTTTGAGGAGTAAAGTGTCATCGATCATTTTATGTTTTAATGATTTTAGTCTTTTAATACTCATATTATTATTCATTTACTATTACATATATTATTATTAATTAGTTACTCTTGTGAACATTTATTTCACACATGTATCAGTATAAATAATTTTTAATTAGATTAATATAATTGCATGTGGGAAATGCACCATTTCTATAAATATATCATATGAACCGATCTATATTTTTAATAATAAAATAGTAAAATTAAGGCCTGAACCAATAGAAGCTTGCCACATCTCTAAAAAAAAAATTGGATGCATTCATTGCATCATAAATCAACTCTAAAAGGTATATCAAAGATAAAATATTACTGTAGTACAATAAATCATTTAAGTATTTTATATTACATATATTATATCATATTATATTTTACAGTATTAATTATCAAATATTTCATCAATTATCTAATATTATGAACGTTGTATGGAGCATTGGTTTGCACCATGTGCAAGCAAAAATTTATCATCTCTGTTGGAATTATGTGTGTACCGCAATAAGCATTCTCTGCATCGGATGTATATATGTACATACACCACACGCTTAAAATTCTTTAATAGAGATTTTAAAATTAATTCATCAAACATTAGACTTTGTAGATTAGATATATTTAATTAAATTTTGATATTAGAACACTAGTCATCTAATATAAGTTATGGTATATGGATCGAGTATGAATATACACCAGGTGCTCCAATCAATTTTAATTAGGTAAGAACACCTCCGCCTATTCTTCAATTTAAAATAAGTTCTTCAACTTTAACTTTTTAGTTAAAAATTTTATTTATAGAATATCTATCACAACTATTAAGTTTGATTGAATTTTTAAATAAAATTATTAAAATAGTTTAACTCTACAAATACTGAAAGTAAAGAAAATATTAATGAAAAAAATTATTCTTATAATATACGTAAGACTACTTAATAAATTATTTTTAATATTTTTTTAATTATAATTTTTTTAATCTTAAAATTTAAATAATTATATATTTTAACTGACTGAAATACTATCTATCCGCCCGCCGCTGCGAAACGTGGGTTCTACATTAGTTTGATATTCAATGTCTCAAAAACAAACTCAAATCTAGTGCATCCGTACACACCCGCCAGGCTCCTGATGTTAGCCATCTTTGCCATCTGGTACTCTCATCTCTGCCGTCTATTGGACTTTCGGTTAAGGGATGAACGTGCCAGCTGAAGGCAATTTCTCTCAGCTTAAAAATTTTCGTATAAGCTACTCGAGCTGTCACTTGACCTCAAAGCATATACAGGTCTTATCTTAGCAAGTATGCGACAATCACGTGACTTTAAAGTATAGGTTTTATCTTTTCAATCTTGATAAAAAATTATAAAGACTAAAGATTCTAGCCGTCAGCAAAAGCTAGCGAAGGTGACTTCTTGCACAAATCTATAAATTAAAAAACTAAAAATACACCGAGTTCGAAGTTTAATTATTTTATATTTTCTAACTGAGATTACTTTTAAAAAATAAATAAAATAGATATCTGATAATAAAATAAACCATTAGAAGTTACGAAAGGTAGAATTGTGGTCGGACATCTGCAAATGTGTGATTATCTAGGGGACCCAAAGTATCTATTTTCGTACTGAATTAACAATCAAAAAGTAAATAATTGGATGGTTGAATTGAAAGTATACTTTGGAAAAGTGCATCCGCATAGATTAAGATGCTACACCTAGTGCAATTACTAATTTCACGCCCGTTTTCTCTTGGAGTAAACAATCAAAGCATTTAGCTGAATGGTTGAATTGAAAAATTAATTAGATTCAGGATTATGCGCCTGCACAGATTGACATGGTACACCTGGTGCAGTACTAATTATTTCTCACCCTTCTTAAACTCTCTCTTTCTCTCTTCCACTATATATATATATATATATATAGAAGGTATAGGTGGAGCTCTTGCACACAATATTATTGCTCGGCAAGTTTAATGGTGAACTCATTCCTTGGGAGTCTTATGGCTTGGTTAGCACTGTTTCTTTGGGTGCTATGGATAGGATTGCACCCATGTGTTAATGCCTCAGATGGTTTGTCCTCAACAACATATATATATATATGTGGTTCATGATTTATCTCTGTAATTAGTTTTTGTATTATTCTTGTCATTATTTGTATTAGATGAATGGGGTTTTTATGTGTTGCGCGTTGCATGCAGAGGGAACACAGTATTATGACTATACTGCATATACGGAGGTAAATATTTTCTCTTCTCAAATTGGTTGCTTTTGTGCACCTCTCATTAAGTTCTATGATTGCTCAATCAAAAATGTTTAATTGTTATTATATATGTAATGTACAAGTATAACTATTAACCAATATCCTATTTGGATTGTTTCGGGAATATTTTAATTAGTAATCATACTAGCTAGCTCCAATTTGAAACTTGTGGTTTATTCCTACCAAAAAAAAAAAAAATTAAGGGCCTTGAGAAAAGGTCATACAAATTTATTACCTCTTAATTACTTTGGAGCCTGTTTGTCCAAGATTATATGAAAATCACTTATTATTCGAGAAGTGATTCTTATAAGCAACAAACTAATCCTACGACTTTTACCCATTAATTGCTTCTGCAAAAGTAGCTGCATCATGCATGCATATATACCAAACACTCTGCACGAAACAAGCTATTTATTGAGCATTTTGTGAAGTGGGCTTTGAGTCTGAGGAAAGCGCGCATGAGAGAGAGAGAGAGAGAGAGAGAGAGAGAGCAGGGCTGCTGTGCTCTCAGGAGCACGGAGTCCTCCATGCTCCTAAGCCATTTTTGATTATGGAACTCCCGAATCGACCACCGGCTCCGTTAGACTTGATCTACCATATTTGAAGTATCTAGAAATTTTTTTTTGTGACTTTTCGATATCGTTTAGTTAGTGATCGAAAAGGTTCAAAATTAATGGCTAAAAATAAAAATTTCATAAAAATTAGTGATATTATACCAAAATTTTTTATCAGAGATATTGAGCTTGCTGTAGATAGTATAAAAAATTTTCTATCAAAATTTCATATGATTTGAATACTTCTACACCGTCAAACTTGAAACAGCAGATATCAATCATTAAAAGTTGTTGATTTTAAACCATTTAGATTGCTATGTAAATGATATAAAAAAACAACAAAATTTATTTTTTACATATTTCAAATATGCTAGATCAAGTCTAATAGAGCCGATCGTCGATTCAGGAGTTCCATCATCGAAAACAGCTCAGGAGCACGGAGGCCTCCATTCTCCTGAGAGCATACAAGACCTACTATATATATATATATATGAACTAACTTATATCTTCTTCGCTGCAGTGTAAATCATGCCCAGAAGCTCCCCTTTACAATGGAGGAATTCTAGGTGAAAATGGTGGAGATAGTGAAGTGACATACTATAAATCCGAAACTGGTGCATACTCTCCTGCTTTTGTGCTATACAACCTCACCGAGTCAACTAGATACACATTTTCTTGTAAGTTCCTTTCTTATTTTCACATTTATTCTCCTACATATTCAACAAGGTTTTTTTTCTTCTAAATATTATTTGTTACACTTTAATATATATATTCGTATATATATTTCTTTAGAATTTGAACACAAATTTGTTGTGATCTTACATAGAGAATAGAATAGCTGTACCCAGCAGTGCAACGCTCTTTTGATGGATAAATAGATTAATTCCAACAAGAAGACAAATTCCAAGATTGATTCTTTTCTTCTTCATCTGTCAGAATATTATTAAAAAAAAAAAATTGTTGTTAGTGCATGACAAAACTGCTTTTCAATTTCGCATACAATTAACCATCAAACCATGCAATTTTTAGAGATACAATAACGTCTCTTAATTACCACGCAATTTTTATACTAAATAATCGAACTCTGTTCACTTAATCTTATTTATTTAATACATTACCTAGAAGAACCTTTCAAACATATAATATATATATTAACATGCAAAAAAATTTGTCTTGATATTTCTCACACAGACATCTATATAAGAAAACCGACTATTTATATGCTTCATTTTAATTTTGAAATTAATTTATTTAAATTGTAATGCAAATAAAAGCATGCATAACGTTCTTCGTGAAATTAAGCTTCATTCCAATTAATTACGAAATTTACTTCAAATAAAATCTCTAGCTAATAACTAAATTTTGTTTTCAAGTTAATTACGTGATTAAAAAGTTGAAATGCACCGTTAGGCGAGCCTTCATAAATTATGTATCATTAGTGCATGCTTCACGTCGAAATACAAATTAATGAGTGTCTGATATCGAATTTAATTATAGGGTTAATTTTATATAGGTCCCTGAAAGGTATCAAATAATAATTAAAAATATCCGCGCAAAACTTGAGTTAACAGATTTATCCTTTTGAAAATTCTCCGGTTTGCAAGTACATCCCTACAAAAATTTTGGTTCATTCATATATGTTCCTGTCAGTTGATTCACCAAATTAGTTTTTTTACAGTGAATCCGTAAAATAACTATTTCGCCCTTTACAAATTTGTCCCTATAAAAAGATATCTTTCTTTCTCTCTCTCCTGTCCTTCGCTGCGGCACGTATGACATACCTCATTTTTGCCATTATCAAGGGCCTCACTTTCAACGTCGCTATGGATGAAGAGAAGAAGGTAAGAAAGATGACGGTGATAGAACTTTATCGATATGTTAAACAATAATAAATAATAAATACATACCAAAATTTAGAATCATAAGCAAAATAAAATTACTCACAGAGCGCTATAGAGAAGAAATTTTTCTGATCAATCAGTGGAAGCGAGAAGTCCGGCAGTAATCTGAAAGTCACCAACCGAATTCGGATAATTTGGTTTCTCCTCCTATCTCAGGCATTCTTCTTTTTGGTGTAGAACCGATGGTAATTCTCACCGGAAGTAAAAAAGTTATTTTATTTTTTAGCTTTTTTACTTCGTGGTTATCTAAATTTTGGTAACAGAAGGATATATTAGTAGACGGAATTATGACTTTTGGAGAGATAAATTTGATAACTTAATTAGTTTTATTGTAATATATTTGCTATTTGATATCTTTGCAGGGAACCATGTATAATTATTCCTTTAATTATTCCATATATTTTGCAGGTTGGATGAAAGTTAGGGGGACAAAGTCAAGTGCAGTTGTGAAGGCAAGGTTAAGTACTGAAAACACAACATTGAATTGCATTGGGAGTACACTTGCAAGAAGTGGATGCTGGTCTTTTCTCAAGGGAGGTTTTGTGCTTGACTCTTCTTCCGATCTCTCAGTTCTCTACTTCCAGGTGCTTTGATTTCTTAAAAATAATAATACTAAATATTCATATTTAATTTTGATCAAATTCAGCTGAACTTTTAAATTTCGTCCGCACAGTTTCACTTCGCGTTAAAATTTGGCTACACTTCAATTTGCGCACCTATGGATTATTTTCGCTTTGCTATCCTGTGGTTTGTATGGTTTTCTCTTTTTGTCCTGTAAGGACCTGGCAATTTAATAAAATAATAAAATGCTACAATTTAGAAATCATAAGGTTATAAAGTGATATATTCTATAAACTATAAGATGTCAAAATATAGTATTTTGTTAATCCAGACTTTTCACTTAGCCATATTGTGCTTAAAAAAAAAAATATTGCTTTATAATTCTAACTAACGACAGATCCTTACGATGAAACAAAAATAAAACCACAGAGTAACAATGAAATTAAACTCTTTAAATCACAGGGTCGTAAAGTGAAATGTGCTAAACCACATGGGGAGTAATCGAAGTTTATCCTAAAAATTAAGTTTTTTTGTTAATCTACCATACGAAAATTTTAAATTTAAATCTTGAGGACAAAAATAAAGTTACAATAATTAACTTCCAGTATAAAATTGTTAAATAATTTGAAATATCTAACAACTGAACCAAAGATATCCAAATTAAGCCCAGTGCAGATTGTGAAAATGCGCTTTTTATATTTGAAGTCAAGTGACAATAATTAATTGTTGGCATAAATGGGCCAGCATCCTGATTTGTGGCGGGAGGTCATGTTGGGCCGAGTCAAGTTCGAAATGGCGTGAGGCTAGGTGGGCCGAGTCATGTTAGAAGTGACGTGAGGCTGGTGGGGCCGAATACAATCGAGACCCATGGGGGCTGTATCTGTATGCTTTAAATGAATTGGTTGCGTATTTCTAACAGCTGATCAAGCTTTTGGGATTAATGGTTAGCGCCAACGATCTGACATTAATATCCGCACTAAACTTGAGAGAATTAATTTGGAATTAAACCACTTTAAGAAGTATATCCGCACTAAACTTGAGAGAATTAATTTGGAATTAAACCACTTTAAGAAGTGGTATTATGTTTTCAGATGATTATCCTCATTACAAATTACACAAGACCTTACAAACATTGAGTACGTAGCTGCGAGCTTTGATCAGATTTAACATTTTTAACTATTAATTGGCCATGCATTAATTGTAATAAATTTCATGCAGAGTGCTGACATAAATACGACAATAATCTCTATCAAAAGTGCTTCTTTGCAACCATTTTCAGTGGACCAGTGGAATCAGCAGCAACAGGATAGTATTCAACAGGTCCTCCTCACTTCATGATCTTCCTTGGAAAGCAATATTTATACTTGTAGTTGTTGTTGCTGCTTTGTTGTTTGAAAATCAAATTATGTTGTATATATCTTTTCGGAAAACTAATATGGAGCTAAGATGAATTTTGAGTGATAAATATTAAACTATTATTGGTTTCCCAGATTATTATTGTTATATATTATATATTGTTGACACATTGACATATACAATGTTGGATTTTTTTAGTTGGCTTGTGTACATAGTCAAAAGTAACGTATTGTTTAGTTACATCAACAATATTGTAAAGAATCCTTTGTGGAGGCTCCAAAGCAGTTTCTCAATTTTTAAAGATTATTTAGCCATTTTAAAACGAATCAAAATTCAAGTTACATTTTGATGACTTGTTTTTTGAAATTAAGGTTTCTAATACCAATAAAGATTTATTTCGTTGGCAGAATCGGAAGCGGAATGCTATTGTTCATGTATCTGATACCGAAGGAAACCGCATCAGTGGAGCAACAGTCTCAATACAACAACTAGCAAAAGATTTTCCCTTTGGCTCCGCAATTGCAAAAACCATCATTGGAAACAAACCGTACCAGGTGATCTTTTAGCGGTATTTTATGAGTGTGTTTGAGATTGCAGCAATATACTATAGTATCACTAGTTCGATTGAAAATATGAGATCTAGCTATAGTACTATTTGGAAACAGAGAAGCATATCCTTATATACTATTTTCAACTGATACTGTACGTTGTCTAAATTGGTACTAGGAATGGTTCGTGAAGCGGTTTAATGCAGCAGTTTTCGAGAACGAGCTTAAGTGGTACGCAACCGAGCCCATGCCCGGGCAGCTCAACTACACAACACCCGATGAGATGCTAGAGTTCATTCGCGCGAACCAGATCACAGTTCGGGGCCACAACATCTTCTGGGAGGACCCTTTGTACACCCCCTCGTGGGTTCGTAATCTCACTGGAGACGCCCTGCGAGCTGCAGTCGATGCTCGCATCACGAGCCTACTGTCGAGGTACAAAGGCGATTTCGTGCATTGGGACGTGAGCAACGAGATGCTACATTTCGACTTCTACGAGCAGCGGCTCGGACCCAATGCGTCCTTAGGGTTCTTCGACACGGCCCGAAAGATCGATCCCCTAGCGACATTGTTCATGAACGACTTCAATGTGATCGAGACGTGCGGCGATGTCGAATCGACGGTCGATAACTACATAGTGAGGTTGAAGGAACTTAATGAAGGAGGGGGAATTTTAGAAGGGATTGGATTAGAGGGGCATTTTGGTAAACCTAACATTCCTTTGATGAGAGCTGTGCTTGATAAATTGGCTACTCTACAGCTTCCAATTTGGCTCACAGAGATCGACATTAGCAAGACCTTCGATCAGCAAACACAGGTGAAAATTTTCTTTCTGAGAAAAATTAATAATTTATTTCTACGAAGTTTAAAAATTATTTAAATCCATTACTCCAATGCTTACAATCTCATTTATCTAGCACTCTAATTTTAGAAGTTTGCAATCGAACCTCTGAGTTATCAATATTGAACTTTTTTTTTTTTTTTTTGAAAGCAGAAAGGTAGCGTGCTACGTACCCGCTTCATTTATTTCTTCAGAAATAAACTTAGTAGAAATGTGAATCAATTAGGATTCGAACTTGGGACCTTGGGAACCAACCACCAAATCCTTTGCCACTTGCGCTAGGAACAGTCAGTTGAACTTTAATTGTTCGAATGAATATTTTGTGCTTGCAAATGCATACGTCCACACAATTTTTGAATGGGGTAGTATACATAAGGGAAGGGTTTCGAATTGATAAAAATAAATATAAATTCGTACAAAACTTACGTAAATTATAGACTATCTTAATTTGGCTATGCAATTTTTTAAAACTTTGATTTCACTACCCAACCTTTTAATTTATTTGATTTGAGTCGGTCAACGACAATTTAATTTTAAAATTTGAGCAAATTATTTTACTTTAATGATTTATAGTTGCGAGAATTGCATTAAATATGCTAATTAAACCTGTAAAGATCAACAATCGATGAATTCAAATTTTAAAGTGAAAGTACAATTGACTGACATAAATCAAATAAATTAAAAAGTTAGATAGTAAAATCAGCATTTTGAAAGGTTGGTAGCGAAATGAAAATGATTCATAATTCGAATAAATTTTGTACATTTTACCTAAAAACTAACATGTGTGGACATAGATACAGAGAAGTTGGAGATGAAAAGCATTTTTAGAAAAATTTAAGGATAAAATGGTCATCTTATGGGAGAAAAAAAAAAGTCAACATCAAAGGGTTTAACCAAGTTAACCAACACAAGTTGATTAAATTCTATGAATGTTTAAACTTTAGGACAATAAGCTTATGATACGTCAAAATTTGGAAGGATAAAGGTAATATCTTAGTAAGTTTTTTGCCTTCTGTATTATTACACAATTTTTTATTTAGATAAAGGTAGCATAGTACCCGCTTCGTCTATTTTATTTTTAGAAATAAATTTAGCTGAAAATATGAAGCAACTAGGCTTCGAACCTGCGACCTCGGGTACCAACCACTAAGACCTTTACCACTTGCGCTAGGAACAGTTGGTTCTTTATTATTACGCACTGATAAGATTTTTGTTATAATTCCATTTTATGCTATATTTTGTTAGGCTGAATATTTGGAGGAGGTTTTACGAGAAGGATTTTCCCATCCATCTGTGAACGGAATAATGCTGTGGACCGCATTCAGTCCGAAGGGGTGCTACCAAATGTGCCTGACCGACGGTGATTTCAAGAACCTTCCCGCCGGGGACGTGGTGGACAAGCTCTTGCAAGAGTGGGAAACAGAAGAGATCCAAGGAACAACTGATGACCATGGATCGTGTAGCTTCGATGGATTCCTCGGCGAGTACAAGGTGTCGGTGAGTGTCGGAAATCGATCGACGGAGGCAACGTTTTCGTTAGGTCGTAGCGACGAGACGGAGCATCTCAACATTCAACTATGAGACTGATCGATATATGTGAAGCCTCACTTCCCAGGAGGTCATCCATCTTAGGACTACTCTAGTCCTAGCATACGTAACTCTCTTAACCCATTGCGTCTATCCATCACCCAAAATGCTATAGTTGTGCTAAGAGCTTTAGCCCTATTATATCTTATATAGAAAATTACCTGGAGTCTCACAATATATATAAGATAATGTTAGCGTTAAGATCTTCTTAAAAGTGCAGCTCATGAATGAAGCTAATTAGTTTCTTATTTTCTCTTTAGAAGATGAAATATGAAGAATTATAGAACTAGTTGTATGGTATTGTATTGTTAATTTGTTACAAATGAACATACATATTTATTGTTCTATCGTAGTTGATCTTCTCTTTTTCACATGAGAACTATTATTTACTCGTTGACCCGAACCTTTGGCACGTAGTATTTGGGTAAGGAAATGTTATCTTGATGATAGAATTTAATAAGTTTAGTGAAATTTTATTTAAAATATTATATTTATTTTCTTTAGTTAAGGATAGGGCAATTCCTCCAAAAACTATATCTTAGTAATAGTGAGAGTTTGTGGTTAAATTCCGGGATTTTGTTAAATTTCATTGTGTTTGGTACGATCATTATTAGCCATCTAATCAATGACTTGAGACGAACATAAAAATAAATTTATAAAAAAAAAAAATCAGATAAAAATTTCATCAAAAAATTTGCATGGGACAAATTTTCTTTGACCAAACCGAAATAAGGTTGAGTCCTTATTCGGAGAAATAAGGTTAATTACTTGGTTTCACACTAATATATTTAAATAACAAAGTTAACACTAAAAACGTATAAGAATCGGTTAATGTATATTATTATATGCTCCTCTGATATACAGGACTAGGAAAGAATAAACTTTTTTTTCCCTATCACTTCGCTCACCGTTTCATTCTTCATAAATTTGTCAATTTATTTATTTTTATGTTAATGCAAATTTTAATTGAATATATAACTTTCTTTTTTTTTTCTCCCAACAATTGGGTGAGAGTGGGATCAAATCTGGTCTAAATTTGGACATTCTCGTTCAAATCGGTTAATTTGGACTGAAGAAGGATACGATAATGGATAAAACTTTAATGGAGAGCTTCCGAACGATGTCTCTTTAGGGAGCTTCCTATTTATCCAAGGATTTGTCGGGTATTTTTTAACACTAAAATCTAAAGAAAATTTTTAAACCCTCGAGAAGAGAATTATAATATTTGAATAAAGACAAAACTAACAAATGACAGTAAATTTGAGATCTTCAACGAGACTTTTTTGAAAAGCTCTCCACGAAATTTTTTTTCCTGCAACAACTACACATGACTTCTGACCATTAGTCAACCCAATATTTATTAAGATTATTTTTGGCATGGTATTTAAACCACTCTTAAATTGCTTAAGCCAAATCTCTTATTATGTTGTCTTCTCGCTGCCTCTCCACCCCGAACATGTCATTTCCAATGAGATTGGACTTTTGCCACTAGGGGTGTAATGTAGGCCGTGCTGGGCCGGCACGGCCCACATTAGCCTGGCCGAAATGGGCCAGGGGACTGCCCGGCACGACACGAATTTTTAAATTCGGGCCGTGCCGTGCTGGGCCCGAGCTACCCAGACTCTGGCCTAGCACGGCCCTTCGGCCCGTTTTCCTTCCGGGCCGGCCCTTTAAAGTATTTATTTTTTAAAATATTTTAAAAATCTATATAAAATTTAAAAATATAAATAACGAATTATTTCTATTTAAATTGATATTTTGATTAACAAATTTAAAATTTATAGAAATAATTATAAAATAACAAATATTTAAATCTTTTTAAAAATAAATAAATGTATATTATTTTTTTTGAAAAAAAAAATTGGGATGGATTTTGTTTGGTCCCATTGGACCAAAAACACTCCTCCCAAGGTCTGCCCAGCAGCAGACCTTGGGAGGTGAGCTCCTAGGAGCTCAGACCGCAAGGCCCAAAGCAAATTGCCTTAAGCCTTGAGGTCCGGGCCGTGCTGGCCCGGCTGGCACGGCACAGACCGGTTTCTCTCCGTGCCGTGCCGGGCGTCGGGCCCCAGATGCGAGGCCCAGCACGGCCCGGAAGTCTGGGCCGGACCGGCCCGGCACGAATGCTACAGTATTCATGCCGTGCTGTAGCCCGGCCCGCGACCGTGCCGGCCGCCCGGCCCGTTTTACACCCCTATTGCCACCCTTAGCTAGGGGATCATAACATAGCAGCCCCTCTAAGATTTGGAGACAATTTATAAATTATTGGTTCAAATGGTATACAAAAACATAAATGCATGTGGCCAATGAATGTCCTTTTTCTTAAAAAATAATAATAAAGTATAAAATGAAAATCATTTTCTTTACGTCGCCTCCACAATTTTTTGTCCACATTTCTGTTAAAAATATTTACCTAATTAAATATAGGAGTCTATGTGAACACATAAATTTGGGGCTCGACCAAACTGAAAAAGTGAAAACAGAAATGTATATTTTGTATGTCTACATGTATAATATTTAATAATAAGCTATTATTTGATTTACTTAGCCGATCTAAAATGTCAACTCGTAATTAATTTAAACCAGTTAAACTAATATTCAAATTGATAAATTATTTGGTTAATTTGGTTTTAGCTTTAATTTTATAAAACTGATTTAGATTGTTTCGTTTTCAATTACGCCTATGTGTACTAGACGTGGCTTCCATTATTAGCAAATGGGAGGATTAAACATGCATTTAACTATATATTAGTTAGTCTAATTAACTTGTATGTTTGTTAATTACTAGGTGTCTTATTAACTCTTTATAAATTGTCAACAAGAATTATAATTAGGCTCTTTTTTAATATTTTCTTAATGATATTCTTTTGCATTTTGTTAGCACAACCTATTGTACGCACGTACGCACCCTTGCTTACTATTTGTGTATTACTAATATTTTGATTTGAATAAAATAAAGCTTCGCCATATTTCGATTTGAATATAGTAAATAGCTTCGCTAGATCTCCTATTGTACTCGTTTCGTGCGAGTGGTCTATTCAAATGTCCTTTTTTTTATAAAATAATATTTGCTTAAGACCAAAATAATTAAGTAATTAATAACTTTAATTGAAAATAGGTGTCCACTGAACTATATATTTGATAGAGTTTAAGGGATCTAATTAATTACCAAAATTAAAATTTCAAACACCTGTTTACAAAAAATGCTAAAGTTCAGGGAGTCTTTCTACATTTTTTCCTACAATTTATAATAACTGTTCCTATCATTATTTAGGTGCGAACACAATTCGGTTTAAATTGAATTACTATAAATCCAACTAGATTACTTTTGATTAATTTAGTTTAATTTCATTTATAATTCTGCTTGATTTAATTTTACGTATCAAGATCAAATTGAAGAAACTGAATAAAACAATTTAAGCTAATTTATAAGAATTTGCTATATGAATTATTCTTTAGATGATGTTAGAATAACAAAAGTGTTTAACCATTACTATCATGGCACTAAAACTTTGAAAATAAGATTAAATCATTATTGTTGTTTGATTAATTTATTTCATATTCTAACAAAAAAAAAAAAACTACTGAACTGAATCAATTTATTTTGAGTTTTTTTTTTTTTTTTTTTAAACCGTGTCGTTTCAAGCTGCTTAATTACTCAAGTTGACCAGATTTGCTTAATTAATTACATGTTACAAAATTATTTTTAGCCTGTATATATATATATATGCTGGCAAAAATTCCTTCTTAAATTGTTTTTATAATTTTGTTATTTAATTATGACTTGAAAAATATTTTTTAAAAAAACTCGGTTAGCTGTAGCCTGTGGAAAGAAGCTCTATTCAACTTGTCCATTCAAATCATATTTACATGCATAATTGAGAGAGTGGTGGGAGAATGATAACCAAGTGGTATTAAAATTATAAAAGAGTAGTTTTTATATATGTACAACTTGGTGACAAAGTAGAACTACATGCATTATTTGAAAAATCGAAATAAAGAATATGCTTTTAGGGCGCTTTATTGCATATTAACTGTAAGTACGTGTAGCCTGATAGAAAATACTTGCAGCTAAATATAGCGGCCAACGCTAAAACGGTTTAGCGATGGGATTGTAGCAACGGAGCAGCGATGACGAATTTCGATCCTATAAGAACGTATGTTGTTGGTCGTAAAAAGCCTACGTATTACAATTGTAATATAACAGTAACTATATATAACTAGGGGTGGCAATCCAGCTCGCTATTCGCGAGCCAGCTCGTATTCGGCTCGAAATGAGCTCGAGATCGAATCGCACGTTTAGTAAACGAGCCGAACACAAGCTGAAATTTTAAGCTCGTTTAATAAACGAGCCGAACACGAGCTGGGGTCAGCATGCTCGTGTTCGGCTCGATAATAGTTCGAATATATATATTTTATATTTATATAATTATATAAAGCCCAACTAAATAATTATATAAAGCCCAACTATTTATATAATTATATTTATATTTATATTTGCATATATAACTAATAATTATATATATAATATAAATTTTTATTATTTAATTTTTAGCATAACCTAAATATAAAGCCCAACTCAATTATTAAAAGGCCTATTTATATGTAAAGTTTCAACAATTAGGTTATCTAATTGATAAAATCTTATAAATTTATTTTCTATATAGATCTTTTCTAATCCTTTTAATTATTTGTTGTTCGTGAGCCGGCTCGTGTTCGGCTCGTTAACAAAATAAACAAGCCGAAAACGAGCTGAATTTTTCGGCTCGATACTTTAACGAGGCCGCTCGTGTTCGGCTCGTTTATGAAACGAGCCGAATACGAGCCGGCCCCAGCTCACTCATGTTCGGCTCGTCGACAGCCCTATATGTCACCAGACAGCACCTTAGTGCGCACTAAGGTGCTCCGAGAGAGAAGTTCAAACTACACTTCAAGAAGATTCATCCTTAAGGAGCGAAGATTCCAATAAAAAAAAATCCACGGGCTCAAGAAGAATAATCTGCAAGAAAAATATTTAAAAATAAATCGTTAAAAAATTATTGACAAATATGCTAAGAAAATATATTTAGAATTTACAAAATTTTATAGATAACCATACAACTAGATTTATAGAAAACCTGCACCATGAGCTAGCTAAGAATGACTATACAAACAAACACACAAATATGCAATAAGCAAGAGCATGCAATTGCTATTTTTAACTGCTACAACAATGAACATCCAAAGTAACACATCTATAATTGCCGGTATAGAGTAGTTTGAATATATGATTTTATGGGCAATATATTTTGCTTTTAGTGGCCGCCTTTATAATTGCCGGTATAGAGTAGTTTTTAGCGGCAATTGTTTTGCTCTTTACCGGCCGCCAAATAATTGCCGCTAGACCTTTAGCGACTTCATCTATAACGGCAATTATAACAATTGCCGGTAAACAGATTAGCGGCAATTATAATCGCCGCTAATTTATGAGATAAATGCCGCTAAAAGGTAATTTTGTTGTAGCGTGCCAACAACGCCAATTTCTAGCTGTAGAATGTGTTCATACAGTTGGAAGCTCTACTCCATACAGCTTCCTTATGAAAGATATTATACAAGGGTTAGTTTTAGAAGCGCGCTTATGGTATGAACATAGCACTCTATACGTAATTTCAAATCAGGATTTGATGCGCTTTAAGTTAAAATTAAAAAGGAAAATTACTCGGCATATATCTTGGTGCATGTTTGTTCAATTGGATATATAGTACTCTTCGATCGTCAACTATATATTACGTTCAAATTTGGGAATAAGTGGACAGAATACAACAAAAGAACAGTGCTAAAAGAGAGAGAAAGTTAATTTAGCGAGTTAATTAGAAGCATCAAGATGACTAATGTTTTCGAAATGCAATATCCTCTTCGGACTCAAACTCTTTCTTTACGATTTGATAAACTCATCTTAGCATGATTATTTCTTTACGATTTGATAAACTCATCTTACGATTTGATAAACTCATCTAGATGACTAATGTTTTTAAAACTACCTTTGTTTGACGCCATTAATTCTAATACTTTTTTTATTTTTATTTTATCTTATTCCATTCAATCTAATTCCGAAAACAAAAAATATATATATCCTTAATTCCTAACCATTCCATTGAACTATATATATATTTTTTCTGTACATAAATTACTTACTTCTTAATAACATAAGTTTTAATGCTGGAAATTTACATGTTAATTAGTGAAATAAAGACTAATATCCAACCCCGGCCGCCTCTACAGGCTAATATATATATATATATATCTGCTTTGGGTTGTTCAGACCCAAAACATATATATATATATATATATATATATATATATATATATATATATATATATATATATATATATATATATATATATATATATTCCATAAAGAGTTCACCACCCCGGTCTCCATCTCCCGCTTCATAAAACTCTCCTTCTCTTTCTCTTTCTCCCTCACAAGAAGCTCTGGAGATAAAGAGAGAGTGCTCTTATATCCACCATTATATGTTAAAATTATCAGGTTAGTTTTGTTCTACAATGAGAGACCCGTCCAATGGAGTTCATGTAATTTGGCATCTCCTTACGCTTATACTCTTATTCAACTTGCACCTTATTATTGTTGCTGATGAAATCCAGTACGACTATACAGCTTATACAGAGGTAACTTTTTTTGATCTTTTCTCTATATTATTTCATTAGTGGTTTGATATATGTTCTATCCACTACAAGAAAGTCTCCTTATAAGAGGCGTCTTTTTTTACGATGCTTGGGAAAAGCATCCCGCTATATAGCAAATAACTATACTTCAAAAAGCGTCATTATATGAATGATCAATTTTTTTTCTGTGCTCTTTATTGTGTCAAATTAATTTTTTGAAGCATAAATTACATTACTATTTTTAATTTTTCAACGTTTTAAAGTGTCTGAATTTTAAAAACAATTCAGACACTTTAAAGCGTTAGAATATATCTCACCGACGCTGCAACGCATGGCATAAGCGCCGGTATATATATGTAGCGATTCGTTAATTATTTGCCGACGATATTGCCGATAATTTTTTTTTTGAGAAAAAAGGTAGCATGCTACCCGCTTCATTCAATAAGAATATGAACTAGGCTAATTAGTGAGGCAACAGGGCCTCGGAAAGAGAGGCAAAAGAGAGGGAGAGAGAGAAACAACAAACGGCAGACAAAAAAAAAAAATCCCAAAATCAAAAATAAAACCTACAATTTGAGAAATGTGATATATCAACTGCCTTCAGCTACAATGATATTGTCGATATATTTTACTGTAAATTGCCGACATTTTTTACTGTAACGATAGATGATTTAATTGGGATGCTTTTAAGCATAATAAGTTACCGAAAGAAGCGTTCTTAAATGTTAATTTTTATTGTAATAGTGATCATAATTTTTTTCATTGCATAACATCTAGCAAACTGTTTATTTATTTGTATTCTGAGTTGGTCAAAACCCTTTAACACGATGAAACACTTGATGATGATTGATTAATTTATGTCATTTTTTGACAGTGCAAATCTGAACCTGAAGCGCCATTATACAACGGGGGGATTCTAATGGATGGTTCTGCGTATACTCAGCTAACATCATTTAAAACTGCAACGGGTTTTTACTCTCCTGCTTTTCTATTTTACAACCTCACAGAGTCTACTAGATACAGCTTTTCATGTAAGTCCCTTTGTCTATTCATGATCTCCTCTTAATTCACATTTCTATTAATCTTTAATTTGATGTCTTTTACAGTAACAATTGAAACTAATTATTCTTGGTCTTGAAACAGTTTCTTGTATTAACTTGCTATATATCAAATAAAACTTGTTGTGACCGACCATAGAATGACAAAACTGACTAACCGTCTTTAGCGCCGGTGGCAAAAAGTTTGATGATTGGTACCCGAGATCTCAAGCTCGAAGCCTAGTTGCTTATATTTCTAGCTAAGTTCGAATCTAATAAACATAAACTTACCTCCACATGCTACCTTTTTCACAGTAAGAAAGAAAAGGAAGGACAAAACTGAGTAGTAATATTGCCTTTATTTATTTATTGATTAAGCCCAGTTTGGGATTGAAAACCATTTAATGTTATTTAATAAAATAAAGTTAGGGACAAAAGTACGTAGGGATATGCTTTTTCGTTTTTGGATGGGATCGCAGAAAATATATCGTAATTGGCTCGCCACGATATGCGCAACATAATATCACGTACCAAAACAAAGAAGATATTTCTCAATGATATGTTCTCACTGTATGTACGTAGTACAATCTTCCCACAGTCCTAAGCAGAGCCAAATAGTTAAATATACCCACATTTGTTTCTCTAAACACAAACAAATTATGCAAGTATAGGTGCCAACTTTTGCTGAAAAATTTCTATAGATTTTTCACAAGCTTAATCGATCCTATTTATAAAAGGCAAATGTATGTAATTTCTTTTTCCTTTTCAATTAAGTTTCATTTAGACTCCTACTGCAAAATAAAACATAAAGATTATCTACATGCATGCATTATAAAAATCAATGCCATTATAATATCAACAAAAACATGTATAAGCTTGTTGTAAATTTAACATGAACAAACTTTTTTTTTTCCCCCAGGTTGGGTGAAAATTGGCTCAACAAATTCAACTGTTGTGAAGGCAAGGTTAACTTCGGATAATAAAACATCGAATTGTATTGGAACAACAATTGCGCAAAGTGGTTGTTGGTCCTTTCTCAAGGGAGGTTTTGTCTTTGATGCATCTTCAAAAACATCAGTTATCTACTTTCAGGTAATTAAACATGAATACTAACCAATAATTCCAAAGAAGGAATGCTAACAATGATCATTTTGATATATATATATATATATATATATATATAACTAGGCTATTATACTATTAATAGCACTAAGTCATTAGTGATATTAGGTTTTCGGTCCTTGGATGAAAGGATGTACGATTAGGATGATAGTGGGGTTGAGTGGGTGGTTGGTTGAATAGTATGATCTAACAGCTGTAAATGATCAACAGGATAGATCTAACGACGGAAAACTTGGTAGCACCAAGTGCTTGGTGCTATTGATAGCATAGTAGCCAGATTCTACATATATAGATCCATTAAGAATTCTTCTTTTGATTGATACGTTCTTAACATTTGATTCTTTTGGTGTTCATGCAGAACACAAACTTTACACAAAATTCAACCGTAATCGCCGTCAAAAGTGTTTCGTTGCAGCAGTTTTCAGAGGAGCAGTGGAATCTGCACCAAGAAGATAGCATTCGGCAGGTCCTTCACATCTCTCTTCCTACAAAAAGAAAAATTTGTAGACATTAGTTATGGCCCGTAAGAAAATGAAAATATCTACTAATAATCAAACTTGTTTAGGCAGAATAGGAAGCGATCGGTCGTTGTTCATGTGGCCGGCGTTCAAGGGGGTCGTATTGCAGGAGCAAACATCTCGATCCAACAGATCTCAAAAGATTTTCCATTTGGTTCAGCAATAGCTAAAACAATCTTAGGAAACCAATCCTATCAGGTTCTCTGCACTACTCTTTTAAACACTTTTCGATTGAAAAGTCGTGCTAAAAATGATGTGAACGAAGCCGTTATTGTCTCTGACAAAGCAGTCCAATGAAGCTAATCAGTATTCGCATGGCAGATTAACCAGCTAATTCAATGGACCTGCTCTATCATATTTAAATACATGTTTTGTCAATAACAATTTATATTGGTTTAGTATCATTGCTTAGTCTCAATGGTTTCTGAACTCTCATAATAATACTAGAATGAATGGATGCAGGAATGGTTTGTCGAGCGCTTTAATGCAGCAGTTTTCGAGAACGAGCTCAAGTGGTACGCAACCGAGCCTGTTCGTGGAAAGGTGAACTACACAATAGCAGACATGATGTTAGAATTCATCCACAAAAACCAAATCACAGTTCGAGGCCACAATATATTCTGGGAGAACCCCAAAGTTACTCCGTCGTGGGTTCGAAATCTTACGGGCGATGACCTACGAGCGGCCGTCGAATCTCGCATCCAAAGCCTACTGTCGAGATACAAAGGAGATTTCGTGCACTGGGACGTGAACAACGAGATGCTTCATTTCAATTTTTACGAGCAACGGCTGGGACCCAATGCTACCTTAGACTTCTTTCGAACAGCCATGAAGGTCGATCCCCTCGCGACCTTGTTCATGAACGAATTCAGCGTCGTCGAGACGTGCGAAGATGTCGAATCAACGGTCGATTCCTACATAATGAAGTTGAAGGAGCTGAATGATGGACCTGGACCAGGCTTCTTAGAGGGGATTGGACTGCAAGGGCACTTTGCAAAACCAAACATACCATTGATGAGAGCAATTCTGGATAAATTGGCCACTCTACAGCTTCCCATATGGCTAACTGAGGTTGACATAAGCAAGAAATTTGATCAACTAACCCAGGTATTTAAAAATTGGGTGGTTACTTCCAAAAACAAGTCCCAAAATTTTGACTCAAATTTCATTTTCATCTTTAGAGTTTCTCGAAGTATTGTAGTATCATCCATTAAGTTTCAATTCCAAGCAATATAGTTACGGAAGTTTGGCCCCAGATTCAATATCATCCTCAAATTTTCAATTTTAACAAAGGCCCAAAATATCTAAAGATGGTGTTGTTGTGCGTTTTTTAGATAAATTTATGCGGAACGAAATTCAGGGACTAAATTGTAAAAGGTTAATTTCATATAGGTCCCTGTAAAGATATGAAATAGCAAATATATCCCTTCAAAAGTTTTAGTTCATTCATATATGTTTCTGCCATTTGATTCAACGTTAGTTTTTTAACTGCGGGTGCATAAAATAACTATTTTGCCCTTATAAATTTGTCCCTGCAAAAAATTATCTTTCTTTCTCTCTCTCTCCTCGCCTTCGCCGTGGCACGTGCGGCGTACCTTAATTTTGCTGCGACTGAGGGCCTCGCCTTCGACACCGCCGCCGCTATAGGTCTCGCCGTCGCCATGGATAAAGAGGAGAGGGTGAGAAATATGACAAGACTCAACATTAGAATACAAATTATATATATATATATATATATATATATATATATATATATATATGAGGTAAAAGGGTCATTTTACTTTTTTGGCTAGCTTTTTTAACTCATGATTATCTAAATTTTGACAATAGAAGAATATATTTGCAGACGGAGGGATTTTTTGAGGGATAAATATGATAACGTAAGTTTTGTAAGGATATATTTGCTATTTGATACCTTTGCAAGGAGCCATATGCAATTATCCCAAATTTTAAAATATTAGAAACAAAGTGAGGAGAATTGAAATTTATTGGAATATATTTTTGGTATGATAATTTTCTCAATCTTTTAAAGGCTATATACCTAGAAGAGGTATTGCGAGAAGGATTTTCTCATCCATCTGTAAGTGGTATAATTCTATGGACTCCGTTCCACGAACACGGATGCTACCAAATGTGCCTTACTGATGGAAGTTTCAAGAACCTTCCGGCAGGTGATGTCGTCGATAGGCTCTTACGCGAATGGCAAACGGAAGAGATAAAAGAAACAACTGACGATCATGGTTCGTTTAACTTCACCGGATTCTTAGGCGAGTATAAGGTGACCGTGACCGACGGGAACATGTCGACCACCGCTACGTTCTCTTTAGACCGCAGTGACGAGACCAAGCACATCAACATTCAAATGTGAGCAAAAAAGAAATAAATAAATAAATTCCTTTTCATGCTTAATAGTAAATATCTATTACACTTTTATTACTTAGTAATAAAAATTTTCTCATTTTTGTTCGCGCAGGAGCATGACTATGTCAGGATCGGCGAAAAGCTTGGAACCATTGGGGTACTGCTTCTGCTATTTGTTATTGATTGGCTTCTTGAAACTTTTTGTTTTGTAATTCCGATTATCTAAAATTTTGTTGTGCGAACTTATTGAGGTGATCTTAATTTGTGCAGTGTGATTAATTCGATTTTTTAAATTTCTTTTCGTTTACACATATACCTGTTTATGGTATGTATATTTCATCTTGTATTATCATTTCTTGTGTCTGACACCATGCTTCTATGAACTATATTTGTGATACTATATATATGTACGTTTTCTATGAACTTAAATGAGAAATTTCTCATTTCCTATTTATTTGAATCTTTCACTCTGGCTTAGAAGTTTCTGTGTTTAATTTTAATTGACTCAGAATCGAACCAAACTAAATCGAACAAACTTTATGACCCCATGAATGCATGTTATATTTTTGCCATTTCTAATATGATCATGTTGGCCTGATCTGATTCAAACTCGGTTGACTCGACAAACAAAACTATGTTGTAATTATAGATTCGTTCAGAAAAAAGAAACTGAATCAACCAAGAAGAGTAAATTCTACCCGCTCAAGATGCGCGAGACCCAACCCTGAGTAAAGTATAAAAATTAAGGCCTCGAATAAAACAACTTAGAAGAATGCTTCAATACGTCATAAATACTAAAATCAATTAGTGGAGGACATGAATAGTTTTTATATAAAGTAACCTGCTGAATAGATTATCGGCTTAGATTATTCAACAGGACTATTGGAAAAGTAGTAGTAGTAGTATATACCACTTTTGTTAGTGCTCTATAAATTTTAAAATTTTTATTTAATTTTGTTATTTACCACATTAGATAACCTCCAATATGTTACGTATCCAACTCAAAAAAAATATTGTCTTTAAATTTGATTTTTGAATTTGGTATTATAATGTAAAATTTTGATTTTTAAATTTAAATTTAAATTTTAAATTTGAATGTAAGTTGTGCTTTTAATCTTAAAACCAAATTTTTTAATTTAAATTGAAAATTTGAATTTGAACTAAATGTTTTATTTCGAATTTGTGTTTATATTTGAGAAAAATTGAATCTGATTCAAATTACGTAAAGTATGTTGTTTCCAAAATAAAATCACAGTTTGAATGTAATTTGAATTTCAATTATTATTGCAGGTATTAGAAAAGTCCCATAGTTGGATGATATGAACCAAAATAACCTCTAGATGGGTACTTGCCACTTGGTAATTAATATCTATGCCCCAATGGCGGGTCAACTCTCATATTGCATCTCATCCACTTATTTTAAAAAAAAAATGATAAGAATTTATATGGTGTATTGATGTATGACTCAACAACTTAAACCTGAAATATTTTGCAATTCGAAAATCGAAACATAAAATAACCCCAGCACAATATTGTGAACTTTACTCTTAATTGGAGTGGAAATGCAAAATCAACTAAAAAGGAAATCATCTTAAAACTAGGGATGGAACCATGGGTGCAAAGAAAAAATGAGCTAAATTACAAGGGCCAAAGTGAAACTTTTGAACCAGGGCATGTTAAAGTGAAAATGTTCTGTACAACAGGGGCGAATTTGAAGTTTATATATATAGAATTAGGCTGGAATGCTTCTAATGGCACCAATTCATTTGTGCTATTAAGTTTTCAGCTTTTGGATGAAGGGATGTGCGGTTAGGATGATAGTGGCCTCCTAAGATTGAGTGGATGACTGGTCAAATAGTATGATCTAACGGATAGAAATAATCAAAGAGGTAAATCTACTAGTAAAAAATTTGATAGCACCAAGTGCTTAGTGGTATTAGAAGCACTCAAACTGGACTCTATATAGAGAACTAGGCTATTAGCACCAAGTCATTGGTGCTATTAGGTTTTTCGTCCCTTGGATTAAGAGACGTGCGGTTTAGATAATAATGGTCCTATAAAGTTGAGTGGTTGGTTGGTTGAATAGTATGATCTAACGGGTGGAGATGGTCAAAGAGATAGATCTAACGGCGGAAAACTCAATAGCACCAAGCGCTAGGTACTATCGATAGTATAGTAGCCAGAGTCTATATCTATATGGCTTTTAATTTACTCATAAATATAGAGTGTTAAACTTTGATACCTTTAATATATTTTTAATTTAATTAAATATTTTAAATATATTTAAAGTTATATATAGTAAATTAGTTAACTAATACTGATTGCTATATATTTTTAGTAATTGGATGTGTAATATTTAATAACTTAATAATAAAAACAAAATAAACTTGAGAATTGAATAAAATTTAAACAAATTTGATCTAAAATTATATTAAATTTAAACAAAAAAATTAATTTAAATTTTTTTTTTAAAATCTGCAAGGTCCTGGCGGGATCCCCATCCCCACAGGGGTGGGAACGGAAAAAAAGTCAGTTGTTTGGATACTTTACAAGTAATTTAACAAGACTTTTTATGATTTAAGCAAAATAGATAATTTGAAGTCCAATTTGTGCCCACAAATTAGGTAACTCTCAAAGATAAATACATTTTCGCCTGAAATATCTTGCCATGTATCCACATATGAATTATGTGGACAAAACAGGAAAAACCACGCAATTGAGTCGATCCAATTACATGACATTTTGCATAAAATGCACCACTAGTCCCCCAACATTTGGCAAGTTTAACAAAGGTCCAGTTGTAGATGTGTTTTTTTTTTTTCGTCAGAAATAACCACTCCAGTCCCCACACTCTACCCGATCCTGCTATGAATTCAGCGCAAAAAGTTGCTTAAAATAGCTTCATAAGTACTGTTTCTTCTCCTCATCGCTATAGAAGTTTCGGCCGTTATCCTCAATCACATCCATCACATTAGAGCATCTTCTATTATTAGCTATCACATGAAAAAAATTTAATGTTGCCATCACCTTCCTTCGGTCAGTATTGTTTACTTCAGAACTTCCACAGTTGTTCTTCATCATCTAGTAACTGTGAGAGTCTTCGTTTGAGTTCCTCTCTTTTTTTTTTTTGTTAATTTATATATCAGGTCTTGCATCTCCTCTATCCTATCCATCAACTGAATCGTGCGCATTAGCTCTTCCTTTACTTTCCTAATGTTATAGAAGTCTGTAGTGCACCATTCTTTAATTCGTACATGACAATGCCTCAGTTTAGCAGTAAATGTTAAGATTGCCGAATTGTTGCCACTTTTCTCGTCACCACGGTGAGATTTTGGTGCAAAAATCTTCACTATTTAATCACATCTCCTCAAAGCGAAATCTTCACTATTTAATCACATCTCCTCCAAGCAAAATAATTTACTTTTAACCTTGCCTCCCGTAGAAAGTAAAATTGGACGATGATCTAATATGATTCTGGGGACCGCAAACATATCGAAAAGTGGAAACACTTGGTCCCACTCCATTGAGATCAAGAAACAGTCCAATTTAGCTAGGGTAGGTTTTTTCCCATTCTAGACCCAGGTAAAAGCTTGATTTTGCATTGGCATATCACATTAGATTCCGTGTGAGATCATTGAACATACCTATCAACTTGTTGCTCCATTTTCTCCCTCATCATTCCTCCTAGTTTTTGGTTAGATTAAAATCCCCATATATGACCGAACTACCTTCACAGGTATTTTTGAGGAGGATTTTGGATTTTTTTTCGCTTTCGCCTTTTCTCTTGTATTTTTCTAGAGGCCTAATTGTCTCACATTTATAGCTATGTTCTTTTTTATTATTGAATGAAGTGGGTAGTGTGCAATCTTATTCTCAAAAACAAAAAACAAAAAACAAAAACAAACAAAGGTCGAGTTCAAAATTTGATTTTCTAAACTCTTAAAATTATTTCACCTTACTTATTTTAATTTTTTTTAGAAACAACATTATTCCCTTTACGCGGTTCATCTGTAATATTCGTGTAAAGATGTTCCATTCAACTGCCAATCTTGATCCAGTATTCCAACCCTAAGTTGCATCTTTATCTCTTTTTAGAAATAAAAAATTGAAAATTCTTTTCATGCATGGATGTACATGCATGTATGATTTACACTCCTTGCTGGATGCAACAATTTTTTATGATTTACACACATTCATTCTAGAATTTAAAATCCTTGAGCAATGATATCCATACTTTTTGAGTAAAATAATAAAAAAAAAAAAGGAAATGTACAAAAAAAAAAGGAAAGAAAAAAAAAGGGAAAGTAAAGGGGAGGTGACTCACCTCCCTGAGCCGTACAAGGGGAGGTGAGCCCACCTCCCTTTTCTTCCAAATAAGCAAAAGAAAAAAAAAGAAAAGAACAAAAAAAAAAGGAAATGTACCAAAAAAAAAAAGGAAAAAAAATAATATGAGTTATTTGATTGAGGTTTTCCTCCTCAATAAGTTAAAATTTTTTTTTTTTTTTAAAGGTTTGAATTATTTTCAAAAAAAAATGTGACCTTTGACCCACTATAAGATGCAATAAAAAAATTTACAAGGGAAGCTCCTTTTGAAAAAGACCTTTGGCTATAAAAAAAAAAAAATCTGCAAGAGAAGAAAGAAAAGAGAGAAGAACAAAAAGAGAGGAAGAAAAAAAAAAAAAAAAAAAAAAAAGGTGAAAAGAAAATTTCTCTCTCTCTCTCTCTCCCTCTCTTTCTGGTCGTGTACACAGGGGGGTCTCACCCCCCTGTCCTTCTCCTTGGTCCGCTGCCAGCGAGCAAAGGGAGGGGGCATGCGCTGTTGGATGTGGCCTACATGATTTATTCAAGTCGATCCATAAAGATACAGTCAATCTATTTAAGTCGATCTATAAAGATATATTACATCTTACGGTTAGGATGTATCTGGACACGTCCTTGATGGACGGACGTGATTTAACATTCTTATATTAAGTTGTATATAAATACAACATACGGGAGTCCCGGTCTAACCCTAATCCAAAATACCTGTGACGGCTCCATCTCCGGGGATAAGGGAATTAGACTCGAAACGTCCCGCTGTTTTGCAGATCGCGATCGAGGACGAACTACAAGGGAGAATCGTCGACGACAATTCCGATAAAGAAATCGAAATCATGGCAGAATGTACGATCCTAATTTTCTGATAAAGTTTATAACATGTGGTATCAAAGCCACGCCTTTTGCCGGATGTTCGTTTCTTTTTCGATTTTTTCGTTTGTCTTCTTTTTCATTAAAATAAATAAATAAATAAACTTTTGATTGATTTGCGTTAATCGTGACGTCGGCCGGCCTCAATCGAGATCGGCGTTCGGAGGAACGACGTCGCGCGTCCGCAACCGAGATCGCCGTTCGGCGAAATTGCAGTGCCGTCCCGGCCGTGCTAGCAGGGTCCTCAAGCGGCCGCGGCTCCATTAAGGGCCGCTTAATACGGCCGCATTAGGATCCGTACGCGGCTCTTGCATGCATGTGCGGCTTGGAGTCGCAGGGCCCATTGGGCTTTGCCCCTCGCTGCCGCATTAGGCTGCCTGGAGGAAACCCCATGTGGGGTTTCGGTCAAATCAAAAAAAAAAAAAAAAATTATTTATTTATTTAATGAAAAAGAGCATATATATTATATATATAGTTTTGATTTATAATTTTCTTTAAAGCGTGACTCGTTCTTGAAGAAGTCTATATATTAAAAATCATGTATGACGTTTGAGTTTTGTTATATATGATTTTTTGTACTACTCATTAATTTAAATTATTTATGATTATAAAGTAGTGTGTTTAGTCTAATTTTTACGGTATATTTTTTAGATTATTATTCTAAACGCACATAAGGTGATCATAAAAAATTTGAGAGTAAGATATATAGACTTCATACGGTTGATAAAATTTTGAGTCACATAAGGTTGTTAAGAAAATTACTCTGAACGTTTATTTTACTTCCGCTGCGTTTTAGAACAATATAGAATTTTCGGTCATTCAATATCATATAAGGTTTGGTGAAATTAACTATGTCTAGGAGTAGCCACAGCATCCTAGTCATGGTATATTATCACTTACGGTATTTTTACAAGATGATATTGAACTAAAGTTAATCCGAAAATTCATACGGATTTCTAATTTAATTTTAATAGTCATTCAACATCAAATAAGGTTATTTGTATTTTTCATTATGCTTAGGAGTAGCCACAGCATCCTATAGATAATGAAGAATATATAAGGATTTACTGATGGTTGGATTAAGGTTCGACTATTTATTGCGGTCAAATAAAGAATAATTTATTAAATTTTGACTGGAATAGGATAGCGGGTTGAAATTTTAGATAACGAGTTTTCTTATGCCCACAGGTACAGAAATCTTGTTATTTAGAAATTAGGTTTCCGCTAGTCTTATTATTAAAGTAGATAAATTCTATGCGTGTAGCGCATCTGCCCACAGGAAGATAGAATTTATCTAACTTAAAGATTATTGTCTTATAGTAGGCGATAAAGTTTTATATTTCCTTTGTGCTTGCAGCGTTTTCCTCTACTGCATTTCTAAATGATGTTTCTCGTATCCCTATGCTCACTGGGGACAACTATTCTGATTGGAAAGAAAGTATTTCTTTTACTTTGGGCTATATGGATTTAGACTTGGCTCTGCGCGTTGATCAACCGCCTAAAGTAGTGGGGCCAATGACTCCACAGCAGGAATCCGCGCAGGAAAAGTGGGACCGATCCAACCGCTTAAGTTTGATGCTCATAAAGTCTAGAGTATCAAAAAGCATAAGGGGATCGATTCCGGAATGTGAGAAAGCCAAGGATTACCTAAAGGCCATTGAGGAGCAGTTTGTCAGCTCCGATAAAGCTCTGGCGAGCACGCTAATGAAGCGACTTTCGGGCATTAAGTACAATCGAGCCAAGGGTGTGCGCGAGCACATCATGGAGATGCGAATATAGCGGCTCAACTAAAGGCTTTAAAAGTTGAGATCTCCGATTCTTTTTTGGTCCATCTAATTTTAAACTCATTACTGTCTGAGTTTGACCCCTTTAAGATCTCCTATAACACACATAAGGATGAATGGTCAATAAATGAACTATTGACCATGTGTGTTCAAGAAGAGGAGAGACTTAAGCAGGAGAAGCCGAAAATTTTAACAGAATCTGTTAATCTGGCGACTCAGTGCAAAAGGGGAAAAGGTAAGGGTGCCTCTAATTACAAGAAGACAGCTCAATTGCCAATAAAGCATTCTGGCAAAAAGGATCAATGCTACTTCTGTAAAAAGAAAGGACACATGAAAAGGGACTGCTTAAAGTATAAAGCTTGGCTCGAAAAGAAAGGTAATGAAACTATCTATATTTGTTATGAATCTCATTTAGTTAATGTTCCTAAAAACACATGGTGGATTGACTCTGGTTCTACTGTACATATCTCAAATACCATGCAGGGTTTTCACAACCTAAGGATATTGAAGCCAAATGAAAAGATTCATTTTTTTACAGGAGAAGGAAAATAATCTCAAGTTAAAGGCATTGGAAATTTTATTTTAGAACTTAGTACTGATTTTGTACTTGAACTTGAGGCTACTTTTTATGTTCCTACGTTTTCTAGAAATATAGTTTCTGTATCTAAACTGAGAAATAAAGGTTTCAAATTTTTATTTGAAAATGAATCTTTTACTATCTTCTCCGATAATGTCATTGTTGGCAATGGTTGTTTGGTAGATGATTTGTACAAATTTAATTTGAGTCAATCTTTTGAGAATAACTTTAATATTGGTGTTAAAAGGAACATTCTTAAAGAGAACTCATCTTGTTTATGGCACAAACGTTTGGCTTATATCTCCTTAGAGAGAATAAAGAGATTGGTGAAGGAAAAGATCTTACAAGATCTTGACTTTACCGATTTTGGTACTTGTGTGGAATACATAAAGGGAAAGCATACCAACACAAATACCACTAAAGGTGCCAGAAGGAGTTCTGAAATTCTTGAGATCATACATACAGATATCTGTGGACCTTTTTTTCCTACTCCTTGCTTTAATGGTCAGAGATATTTTATCTCATTTATTGATGATCATTCTAGATACATGTATCTCTATCTCTTATTTGAAAAAGCTGAAGCGATCGATGCTTTCAAAACTTATAAGGTTGAGGTAGAGAAACAATTGGATAGGAAAATAAAGATTGTTAGGTCCGACAGAGGGGTGAGTATTATGGAAGACATACGGATAAAGGTCAGATGGCCGGTCCATTTGCTCAATTCCTCGAAGGTGAAGGCATCATTGCTCAGTATACGATGCCTGGCACGCGCCAACAAAATGGTGTTGCCGAAAGGAGGAATATGACGCTCATGGACATGGTAAGGAGCATGATTAGTGGCTCTTGTCTTCCATCTTCTCTTTGGAGTGAAGCACTAAAGACAGCGGAGTATGTTTTAAATAGGATTCCATCGAAGGCTGTTTTCCAAAACTCCTTTTGAGTTATGGAAAGGATGGAAACCTAGTTTAAATCACCTGCATGTATGGGGATGTCCAGCTGAAGTGAGGGTTTATAATCCACATATAAAGAAGTTGGACTCTCGAACAGTCAGTGGATATTTCATTGGCTATGCGGTAAACTCCAAAGGATTCAGGTTCTATTGTCCAAATCACCCATCCAAGATAGTTGAGGCCAGGAATGCGAAACTTCTTGAGAATTTTGGAACTAGTGGGAGTGTTGTTCCTCAAAAGATGGATTTTGAGGAAATAAGGGATTCAACTGGCTATCCATCAATAGATAATGATTTAGTTGTTCTTCCAATAGATCAATTTGATCATATTGGAGATCAACTAATTCCGGAGCATGAAAATGCTGAACCAGTTGAACCTCCCCATGAAGAGCTATTTCAAGAAGAACAGACAATTATAGAGCCAATGCCCACTGAATGATTTGGAACGAGAACATATGAAGAGCATACTCTGTGCCTCTATAGTAGGGAGCTTGATGTATGTGCAGGTCTGTACCAGACCTGATATAGCTCATGCAGTAGGGATGGCCTTGATCATTGGAAAGCTGCAAAGAAGGTTATGAGATATTTATAAGGAACAAAGGACTATATGCTCACCTACAGACATTCTGATCACCTTGAGGTGGTTGGATATTCGGACTCTGATTTTGCTGGATGTGTGGATTCTAGAAAGTCCACATCAGGATATATTTTTCTCCTTGCTCAGGGTGCTATCTTGGAGAAGCACTAAGCAAGATACAGTTATTACATCCACTATGAAGGCAGAGTTCATCGCTTGCTACGAGGCATCGTCACAGGCTTTATGGCTGAGAAATTTTGTCTCAGGTTTAAGAGTTGTCGATTTTGTTGCAAGGCCAATCAGGATTTATTGCGACAACTCTACTGCAGTGTTCTTTGCCAAGAATAGTCGAATTACAGACCGCAGCAAACATATCGATATAAAGTATCTTGCTGTGAAAGAAAATGACAAGAAGAATGATGATATTTAACACATTGGGACTAAGCTGATGATCACTGATCCTATGACTAAAGCATTGCCGGCAATTAAGTTCAAGGATCATGTTCATCATATGGGTATCTTGAGTCCATTAAAGTTTAAGTGTTTTCTTCTTGTATAAAGACTTTAATGACTATTCTATTGGATAAGAATATATTTTGATTTTTGCACATGCGCATAAAGTTATTTTTGTACATTAAGGTATTATTGTGCACTAAAGAGGGACTCTGAGTTGAACTTATAATAAGTTCATACGGTTGTGACTCATAAAGTTATTTGATTAAGAGATACATGCTTTTGATACATGGAAGGGAGTGTTCATCTTTTGGTACATAACCGCTATGATCAAAGTATTGTGATTTCTTAATCGAGTGGGAGATTCGACTGTATAATTTAGTTGGTACCTAATAAAGTTTTGTTTCGGCTATATGGTAATGAATATATCACTAGGCCAAGTGGGAGAATGTTGGATGTGGCCTACGTGATTTATTCAAGTCGATCCATAAAGATACAGTCAATCTATTTAAGTCGATCTATAAAGATATATTAGATCTTACGGTTAGGATGTATCTGGACACGTCCTTGATGGACGGACGTGATTTAACATCCTTATATTAAGTTGTATATAAATACAACATACGGGAGTCCCGGTCTAACCCTAATCCAAAATACCTGTGACGGCTCCATCTCCGGGGATAAGGGAATTAGACTCGAAACGTCCCGCTGTTTTGCAGATCGCGATCGAGGACGAACCACAAGGGAGAATCGTCGACGACAATTCCGATAAAGAAATCGAAATCATGGCAGAAGGTACGATCCTAATTTTCTGATAAAGTTTATAACATGCGCACCTCCCCCCTCCCTCAGTCCGTACCAAAAAAAGAAAAGAAAAAGGGAAAGAGCTTTAAAGCTCTTTCATCCGACGACGACGATCACGGCGGCTTCCACGACAATAGAGGGCGACGCATGCATACGAGCGATATAAGTGCGATTCTTTTTGTCGATTTGATCAACCCGACCATCTTCGTGATAGGTTCGAACCGATCAAACCTGACACTAGATCGTCACTTTCATCGTCCGTATGTATTGGCACTCCCTATACCGAGCGGCCATCCTCGTGATAGGCTCGACACGGTTGAAGGATTGATCGAGCGGCCATCTTCGTGATAGGCTCGACACGATCAAATCCGTTTATTTCACAATATGCTATACCGAGCGGCCATCTTTGTGATAGGCTCGACACGGTCGAACGATTGATCGAGTGGCCATCTTCGTGATAGGCTCGACATGATTAAACTCGTTCATTTCACGATTTTCTATACCGAGCGGCTATCTTCGCGATAGGCCCGACACGGTCGAACCGACGTATTTGGACAAAATATGATAATAAAATAAATAAATAAATGAATAAATAAAATGATAAACATGAAATCCTCGCCATCTTCGTGATAGGCAATATTTGAACCATATATCATATTCGCGATAGGCACGGTTCGATTTGATCGCATCGCCATCTTAGTGATAGGCACATACTTGATTAAATCGCTATCCTCGAGATAGGCGTATTGTGATTAATCGGACTTCATGATCGGAACGGGTTGTCATAGCAACGCCTTACGAGAACAAAATTTGATTTTTAATCGGGTCAAATTAATTCAAATCGTTTCAAAAAAAGGGGGAATGGTTTGGATTTGATTAATTTAACGGAGCTCAATCTACAATTTACTTAAGGGCTCGATGAACAAAATCCCACTTGCAGTCCACCAATGAGATTAAATTCAATCCAGCCCAAAATCTGAATCTAGCCCATATTCAAATATAAGTCCAGTTTACATATGGGTCTGAATCCAGCCTATGTACAAGTGCAGGCCTAGTCTACGTACGGGCCTGAATCCAGCCCGTATATGAATATAGATCCAGTTTACTTACGGGCCTGAATCCAGCTTGTGTACAAATATAGGTCTTGTTTACATACGGATCTGAATCCAGCCCGTAAATAAATGCAGGTCCAGCCCACATACAAACCCAGTTTTCATGTGGACTCAGAATCCAGTCCACATGAAAATAAATCCCAGCTTGCACAAGCCCACATGTAGATTCAAGCCCAGAGCAAATAAAACTCATGAAACCCAAAACGCAAAGTCCACAAATAAAAACCCTAAACCCAAAGTTCACAAATAAATCCAAAATCCAAAGTCCATAAATAAAATCCAAAACCCAAAATTCACAAATAAATCCAAAATCCAAAGTCCACAAATAAAACCAATTCAATTTATAAACCTACCAAAGCCCAAAAGCATGAAAACCAAAACTATCAAACCCATATCATTTAGGTGCCTCCAACCTATATTCAATTTAGCCCAAATAGAAAATGGGCTTCTCATGAATTATTTTCATAAATCAAAATGAGTTTTCCAAATAGGCCCTTCTTATGAATTAATTTCATGGGCTTCCCAAATAGGCCTCTACTCATGAATTAATTTCATTACAAAATTTTTTCCAAGTGGGCTTCTTTCATGAACTAAAGTGAATTTCTTTCCAATAGGCTCTTCTCATGAATTATTTTCATGAATCAAAATGGACTCTCCCAAATAGGCCTCTACTCATGAATTAATCTCATTACAAAAATGAGATTCCATCATGAATCAAAATAGACTTTCCAAATGAGCCCTTCTTATGAATTAATTTCATGAGTCAAAGTGGGCTCTCCAAATAAGTTCTCTATTCATGAATTAATATTATAAATCACAAAGATGGGATTCTATCATTTTCATGAACTGATTTTGTGGAGCCTTCCAAATGAGCATCTATTCATGAATTAATCGTGAATTAATTTCATGAATCAAATTCAAACCCAAGATCAAGTTGACCGCCAAGTCGTTAAACTGCGCAAACGAAATTGACCGTCAAGTTGTTAAACTGTGCAAACCAAATTGACCGCCAAGTCGTTAAACTGCGCAAACTAAATTTCAACCAAATTGACCGCCAAGTCATTAAACTGCGCAAACTAAATTTCAATCAATTTGACCGCCAAGTTGTTAAACTGCGCAAACCAAATTGACCGCCAAGTCGTTAAACTGTGCAAACCAAGTTCGAGCTCAAGTTGACCGCCAAGTCGTTAACTGCGCAAACCAAATTGACCGCCAAGTCGTTAAACTGCGCAAACTAAATTCCAATCAATTTGACCGTCAAGTCGTCAAACTGCGCAAATCAAATTGACCGCCAAGTCGTTAAACTGAGCAAACTAAATTTCAATCAAATTGACCGCCATGTCGCTAAACTGAGCATGCCAACTTCAAATCGACCGCCATGTCATTAAACTGAGCATTTCAAAATCAATCGACCGCCATGTCATTAAACTGAGCATCTCAAAATCAACCGACCGCCATGTCGCTAACTGAGCACGCCAACTCCAAATCGACCGCCATATCATTAAACTGAGCGTCTCAAAATCAACCGACCGCCAAGTCGTTAAACTGAGCACGTCAACTTCAAATTGACCGCCAAGTCGTTAAACTAAGCAAACTAAATTCCATCCAAATCGACCGTCATGTCATCAAACTGAGTATCTCAAAATCAACCGACTGCTATGTCACTAAACTGAGCACGTCAACCTCAAAGTGACCGCCAAGTCGTTAAACTGAGCAAATCAGATTCGAACTCACATTGACCGCCATGTCGCTAAACTGAGCATGCCAACTTCAAATCGACCGCCATCTCATTAAACTGAGTATCTCAAAATCAACCGACCGCTATGTCGCTAAACTGAGCACGTCAACTTCAAATTGACCGCCAAGTCGTTAAACTGAGTGGATCAAACCAAACCCATTTTCAAGCTTGACCGCCAAGTCGTTAAACTGAGCAAATCAATCTGACCGCTAAGTCGTTAAACTGAGCAATCTAAATTCGAACTTAACTCAATTTGAGCGCCAAGTCGTTAAACTGAGCAAATTAAATTTAATTTCGACCCAATATTTTAATTTTACAAAATTCATGTACAGTGGGGGTATGCCCCTGCTTAAGCCATGTACAAGGCAAATCATATTAATAAAATTTTATGTTCATGCCTTGGTCTCTTTTATTATCAGCATTTGCATTCGGTCTCTTAATCGAGGGTTCCTTAACACTGTTAGTGTGGGGTAATTAACAGTAGATGCTTGCGTCTATTGGAAGCCATGAACCTATAAACCTGATTTCAAAACAAAATTTAAACAAATTTAATATGTACCATGAATGACCACTCGCCTGAGGCGGGGCCGGTTCGTTCGCGGCAGACACATACACCCTAGACTAAGGTGTAAACTTTACACCATAGCCTTTTTGTGGTCTATATATATATCTCCACTTGTCATATATATTAATTTTTTTAAATACTAATAATTCTTTAAAATTTTCTAAATCTTTGGATCAAAGGATTGTAAGATGTACATCCTATATATAATGGAGTACATATGTAGTATTTTTCAAAACCATTTAATTTCTCGTATTTTAAAAAAAAAATTAACAAGAAAAGTGCCTACTAGTATTGCTCATTTTTGTGTAAAATTTTCACCTATTTTCTAGTTGTACTACTAGTATTGCTCATTTTTGTAAGTAAAAACTACACAACTAGTCCTTAAACTTTCGGCGATATATTGTTTGAGCCCTTAAACTCTAGAATGTTCAGCTTTAATAAATCTTTAAATTGTTAAAAAAAATTATTCTAGTCCATATGTGTACTACTAGTGATGAACTATTTTTTTTTGTTGAGAGAAAGGTAGCATACTACCCGTTTTGTTTATTTCATTTAGAAATAAACTTAGCTGGAAATGTAAATCAACTAGGATTCGAACTCGGGACGTCGGGTACCAACCACCAAGCCCTTTGCCACTTGCGCTAGGGACGGTCGGTGTGATGAACTATTTCTTACACCTAGTGCATATGTATGTTCATATATTATAATTCATATCTAATATTTTAACGCTATCACTTATTATAATTTTATTTTTATATTTAGAAATTTGATCTTTATATTAAAAGTATGAGATGGATGACAAATTGATGAATTTATTGTGTACCTTAACCAATTCTAGCTGGGCCTATGCTTTCTTTGTCAACTTAAGCACTATTTTTTAGGTGGAAATTAATTAATTAATTCCTAATTTAGTCAAACTTCTCAAATCGAAGTTCTACTTGTTGCAGGGGAAATTTTAATTGTCCCTCTCACAAGTCACAACCTCTAAGATCTCACCATTAACCATGGCCTTCTCTCCTTCCCCTCAAGTTTCCTTCCTCTTCTTTCTCTCGATCGTCATTCTCGCCGTCTCTGTCGATGAGCCGAAGTACACTTCCATATTCAGCTTCGGCAACTCCTATGCCGACACGGGAAACTTTGTCATACTCGAATCTGCGGTGTTACCGGTTATTCCCATCGATTTACCGCCGTATGGCATGACATTCTTTGGCCACCCTACGGGTCGCTGCTCTGATGGCCGTCTGATCATAGATTTCATATGTACGATTCTTTCAATAATTTCTGTGTATTCATACATATTCTCTATTTTCAATCTTTTCCCTTAACATATGTCAAATATATATATATACATATACAGGTGAAGCTTTAGGGCTCCCATTTCTGCCCCCATCCTTATCGTGCAATGAGAGCTTCAGTAAGGGGGCGAACTTTGCGGTCACGGGCGCGACCGCACTCGACCTCACCTTCTTCCAAGCCAACAATATCACCAATGTCCCTCCGATCAATAGCTCATTGAGCGTCCAGCTCGGGTGGTTTGATGCCCTGAAGCCTTCGCTCTGCAGCACTACTCAAAGTCTCTAAAACTTCCTTCTTTTTTTTTCCGTCTATAAACTTATAAAATAGACAAACATGTACAGCTTCCCTCAACTATATGTATTTAGACCATTTTGAATTACTTACACCTTCAATTTTTTTTATTTGTGATTGATACTTCTTCAACTTGCACTTGTTTTGATTTGAATCATTTAACCAGATTGAGAGTTCCATTAATAAATTCACTGTTTTTATCAAAAATTTTCAATGGAAGAAAATGTGGCAATCAAAATGACCATCAGAGCTGCTAATTTTAACAATATAAACAAAAAATATGAGGGTATACCATGCATTATTATATAAAGAGAAAAGATAAACTAACTTGTGGGTTAGTTCAAAATAGTCAATTTTTACCTACAAAATTATGTGTTAGTTGAGAAATCTTCTTCATGTGACCTCATAATTAATATTAATCATGTAGAGTGCAAGGAGTTGTTTAAAGAAGCACTTTTCTTCGTGGGAGAATTTGGAGGAAATGATTATTTATTTTTAATAACATCCGGTAAAAGCTTGGAGCAAGTCAAGGAAACATACGTGCCCAAAATCATCAAATCCATTTCCATGGCTGTTGAGGTACGCATATCCGTTTTCAACTTACCAATTTTTTCATTCAAGTATTATCATTTTTGCTGTTTGAATCTGGCTAAAATGTACGCACATGCCCCAAACTATCCATTATATTGAATCCTAATTTTTTTTTTGTTTCTTTTTTTTGTTTTCGATACCCAACTATCATAATGTTTAATTTAAAAAAGAGTAGCAGGTATTTAAGTTTTATTTATGTGCTAGCGAACCTGCTATGATCTGATTTTTTTATTAGTTCATGACTTCACGCTCATAGTTCGAAACATCACATAAATTTATCAGCACATCAACAACGCAGGTATAGAACTAAAATTTTACTAAAAAGCACATGTTTCTTATAGAAAATTTTACACCTGGCAAGTTGCTAAATTTTATAATAAAAAGGAATTGGGTTTGCGTGTATGTCTAGCTCATAGGTTCAATACCAATTTTGATAAATATTTTATAATTTTCTAAATAAAATGGTCAAATATAGCGTGTTTCTTTCACTAAAAATAGGAAAACCAATTAGTAAAATAAAAGAAAATTCAGGAGCTATTCCGAGATTATCTACAGTTAATTTGGATGTTTACTGTGCATTTTGGCTTTCAAAATGTAAGCAGCATAAAAAATAATAATAATAATAATTTTTTTTTTCTTTTGCATGAAGAAATTGATCAACGATGGGGCGAGGACGGTGGTGGTGCCAGGGAATTTACCTAGTGGATGCACACCAGGTATGCTAACGCTGTTCGCAAGCCCGAACAAAACGGACTACGACCCGCGAACGGGATGCCTCAAGAAGTTCAATCATTTGAGCAAGTACCACAACACGAAGCTTCGGGCGGCGGTGGCGCGGCTCCGGCGAAAGTACCCGCTTTCACGGATCATCTATGCAGACTACTACGCCCCGCTAAGCCAGTTTGCATCAAAACCCGCGCATTTTGGTGAGCTCTCTCTCAGTTTTGGAAACATACATAATTTGCTCACTTACAAAGTTTTATAACTGTTTAGTTATACTTATGCAGTAGATATGAATAATCTTTTAATATATCTCTAATACTAAATATCACCAGGGACTCAAAGTGAAATAATTTTAACAATTTAAGATGTTAAATGTTAAACTTGAAAGTTAGAGAACCAAACTTGGAATTTACACTTTTCTTTTTTTTTAATTCTCCTTGACTATTTAATACACACGTACGCAAGGATGGAATTACTCGCCCCAAAATTTCCAACTATATTTTAGGATTTAAATAATTAAAACTTGAGGTATGGGGTTTCTAACCTTGACTTGGATGACACCTCAACACCTACAAGCTTTGACTTTGTTTTAATTAACATTCCCTAGTAAAATCATTATTAATTAGTAAGGATAATGGGCCTAATGAGTTGTTTATATTTACCATCTTCTAAACTATTGCTAAATCTTAGCGACAAAATAAATATTTGTTATTAGAGTTGTACGGATATAGCAATAATTAATATTTTTTGGTACTATATATTACTTTGAAAATTAAGGCCTGGTTTAGTTATGTGGTGGATAAGAATATTATTTTTATACTATAAAAAATAAAAAAATTAAAAATCGTTTTCAACCATCTCTTCTTTTATACTTTACGACATACTTTTTTGGTGACGGTTGCATGCAATCGTAATTTTAAAGCATGAGAAAAAAAAAATTAAAAGTGCTTTCGGAGTTTTTAAATATTCTATAATATAAAAAATGTTATTTTTAGCAACTACATTATCAAGCCACCCCTGGGTACATTTAAAAAGTTTAAAATGCGTTGCTATTAATTTTTTTCAACAGTTTAAATATGTACGTTTAGTAGCAGTTTGAAAAGTTTGCTGCCACAAACTTCTCATCTAGCTCATAAGTACATGCTCTACCACTAAAATATTAATGATTTAATAAAATAGATGGTACAGTACTTATTTGAAACAAAAGGAAAGAAAACAAAAGGTTCTTGTATGGCAGTTTAAAATAAAAGGAAAAATAGAATGAAAATATGAACACATATCATAATGGATGATAATACTAATAAGTAAAATGTTTCAAAATATCTGTGGTAAAAAAAATAAAAAATATATATATGCTAATCAATCACAATTAACTAGATTATATCCTGTACGGATATTAAAATTTTGATTATTCCGATGCGATGGCAACGGGACGGAGCGCGAATTTCGGGAACGACCTCCAAATCGTTCAAATTAAAATACTAAAAATGTTTAGCAATCAAATATCATTTAACTAATGTGCTATATAAAAATTAAATATATTAAAAATGCTTGCTGAAATTAAAAATATAATAAAAGCATAAAAGTTAGCACTTTATACTAATTTATGAAGTACCAACTATATAATAGACCAATTAATAGTTGATAACTAATAAAGTTATTAAATTTGATAAAATTTTTAACCTAACTAAGTATAAAAACTCAAATAAAAAAAGTAAGGGTTCTATTTCGGAATAGTCTATAGTTAAAGATTTTTCATGCACTTTTACCAAAAATAAATTAAGAGTTTAACTTATATAAAAAATATATTTATAATTTTATATGTTGGGACTCGCCCTATCGATCCCCAGTTGCGCGGATAAAATTATCTTCATCCTCACCCTTGCCCCAGCCCTCGTACCCGGCTCGCCTGTGAGAAAAATGTCTCGGATCCCGCCCCATGTAGGTTCGGTCCGCGCGGGTTGGCAGGAATACGGGTTTTTTCGCCATCCCCAATTATCCAGAAATACAAATTGATTCTAAGTGTAATTATTACTAGTAGAATATTATAAGCTGCATTTTATTTCATAAATATTGGAATTAGTTTGCATTTTTAAAATTTAATATTACATATAACCAAATTATGATTTAAAAGAAATTTTTTTTACCTCCAAATAAAGATGGCCTTTTTGCATAAAAAATTATTGGTTTTTACAATGTCTAGATTTTTAAAAATCTAATCAAAATGCATATATAATCTCTCTCATTCCTTTCTCTTATCCCTCTTATCTCACTTGCCTTGACATTGTCGTTGCTTATACCGTCGTCGCCCATTTCCGCATCCTCCTACTTTTTCATTAGGTCCCAAAGTTCGCCCCTCTTGCCGCTGTCCTCATCGTTAATGTCGAGGCCCTCTTTGAGCCCTGACTCCCCTCCATGCGTTCCGTCGCTGTCGTCGTCAACGCCTAGCGCCCCTGGCCTCGACCTCGTCATCGCCTCTGCCTCCGAGTTCCACACGGAGGCATGCCTTAGTGTCACGCCCCGAGCTCTTTTTGGAAAGCTAATTTTGAGAAATCCTTTTAATTTGAAAACAGAGTTGTGGAGAAGCGTATAAATTTTTTTCTTTTTTTTAAACCTTGCCCGAGACATGCACAAACCCGCCACTCGCACAGGGCATCTTCTGTCCATGCTGACAGAGTCTCCCCTGTACATGCACGGCGTAGGAGCAAAGATACGTAACCACAAGCAAACAGAACAAGGTGGAATCACCATGCAGCTGCTAATAATCCAAAACCATAATCCAGAATCATTAAACCACTACAATATGGAAAACCCAACATCTCAACTAAACTCAAATCATAATATTGAAATACAGACATATCCACAATATCAAATGATAAAGAAGAGTAAATCCGGGACTACGACAAGGTCCACAGTACGAACTGTCTAGGCGCTAACTAACCGCATCCTCACACCGCCCCCCGACCTGCACTGTTAGCAACACCTGTAAAAACAATGGGGTGAGAAACATATAAATATGTTTCCCAGTGGGGGCAACTAGCCGACGAGGGCAAGCCGCAATCACTGGCAAACAAAGGAGTACGATAAGTAAAGTAACTGAGAAATAAAAAGTAATCAACTACAGTACCAAAATAGATAGGTAGATAAATATCATGAAGTGGAACACAAGGTAATGCCGCTACTGTAAACACGAATCAAAATACTAAACATGAGGAATACAACCAACCACAGTAGCAAGGGGATCAGCATATAACTGTCATAAACAACCATACTAAGAGGTACCACTACTGTAAACAAAAGTTATATGCCAACACAACAGAAACACCAACTACAGTAGCAAGATGATGAATAACAAAATATCATAAATCACTAAACGAGGGATGCTGCTACTATAAGCTAGACAGCTATCAGATACCATGCACAACTCAAATAGAGATACTATGCATCAACTAGACGTGTGAGTAGTCCAAGTATACCTAATCACCATGGCCGGTCATAAAGACCCGGCCTAAGTTCGCCCACTAGGTCTCAAAGATCGAAAATCAAGTACCACTCCGGAGGGACACAATCACCTGCACTCAGAGTCGCTAACACTGTCTAAGCACGGTGTATATCGAATCTCGGGGTGAAGAACTCAGGGTGGCGAACCCTGTCTATGAAACAACACCTCCCACTGGGCTGGCAACTGAAGAACTCAGGGTTGTGGACCCTGTCTAAGACTCTTACAGTGCCGTACAAGTTATAGTCACATGTGAATGCTCAAAGCTCCAACGAACTAGACTCAATAGTCAAACCACTGCCCGTAGGCGACAGCAGGAGCCAAGAGGTAATCTAAAGGTATGTCAACAAAGACAATAAGATCTAGACTTCTCCAGGTCGGCTAGCATGCAACACTACACAAGTATATAGAAGAGTGACAATAATGTAAGTAACCAAGGTGAAGCATGCTAAAACCCAACCATGACAGGATAAGACATCCAACCCCTAGGGTCAAATCCGAGGAAGTAAACACCGATCGACTAGGACAATCTCATGGAGTAAATCGCTGACAATAAGGCCAAGTCTCACCGAAGACGAATCAACTGACTAACAAGGTCATAATTCAACGAGGAGTAAACACCAACCCATCAGGTCCCATGATCCACTAGATCACAACCTACTATACATGTCAAACGATAACGATAATAGGGAATCAATCACGAATTAAGAATCGGCATAACAAACAACATGGCAGACACGACATGTAGAGTAAAAGCATGTACCAATGAGGAAATCATGATAAGTTGTATTACTCAACCACCATATAGAATGAATCAAGTATAGGGAACACCGAGTAAGATACAACTTTACCGACTTCGGAATGGAGCACCCACCTCACCAAGTATCCGAGTCCTCTAACCGTCACCTGTACAGAAGATACAATCACCAAATGCCACAATGAGTAACCTATGTGTCTTCTATATCCACCGACACATTCAACCGACACTCGCGTATGACACGACGCGACCGGAACAACAGTTCCACCAACCGGCTCACGAATCTCGGCCCAACCAATAGCCGACTCTATAAGGAGTCATAACAACAGTTCTACAATCCCAAGACGCACCATTTTAGGCGTTGGGACGACCGCACACTAAGTGCTCGACAAATAGATGACAACTGCCGAACAATACCACGACGGAATCTATAGATACCGTTCTGATGATCCAAAAACCACTTTGGTATCGGACCACACACGCATTGTGTAATCAGCCCTAAGACGCTCACAACATTGCAATACCATCAGTTAGTGATATAACGTCTCCCACAACACACCACGACACAAACGGAGCGTCGGACACTTTTACTGATCTCCCGAATCCGCCGGCTTCCGCATAAACCCACTGGAATGCCACTTCAGCTCACGAAGTGTCCTCGGTCACACCATATACCTCCAAATCACACCCACTGTCCCTAAACACCACATTTTAGATTTTAGGGACAGCCACATAAAAAACATGCATCAGCGGGAGCTACATGTCACGGCCTTAGCATTTTTGTTCGCAAAGCCCGTGCGGCACCCACCTTTCTCCACAAAGATGGACAAGTCTTTGTCCCTGTTGCTAGTCTGGACCTTCACGTCCTACGACTAAGTATTTGCAAAGAAAATAAAAGAGAGAGATAGAGGTTAACCCCAAAAAACTAAGTACTCTCAATTACTTAGAAAAAAAGGATTACATACACATACACACTCTCTTGTGTACATTGGCCTTAGCCACACACCCACTACTTATAGGCTAAGAGATATAATAAACCTAGCCACCATAACTCATCCATTAATTACACTTAATGAGCCCTCATCAAAGCCAAGCCCAAGAGTCTCTCCCATGACTCATGGCAGTTTTTTCTAAAAAATAATAGGGCATAATGGTAGCAGTTTTGCAACCCTTCATTCACCCAAAGTGGGCTGGATTCGGGTCTCACCGTCAACCCATTCAATCCGTTTTCAGCTTGCGGAGTTGGGCCAGGGACCGGGCTGCGCAGAATTTTTCTAAGTCCCTGACATACAGCTCCAAAAAGTGACTCAAAAATGGGTCCCGTAATACCTATTTCGGTATCCGAACCACCCATGAGGCGCTCGCTGCCACGAGGGCGTAAAACACAAGGCTAGACTAGCCAATGAGGCTTAGCAAACATTCCGGACAGCCACACTATCAATTTTGTGAGTAACGAAACTGAAACCAGCACATATATATAGCATCTATAATAAAAGAAAACGGGGTTTCGAGTTGATTTACCGAACTCGCGCGAACCGGGAGTCGACTAACAGCTCACGGGGATCAAAGACATGCCTTTTGCAACAGTGGACCAGTACCGAAGTCACCTCGACAATTGCCGACCGTCAGAGTGCAAGAAATAGGCCACGCGGAGTCGTTTTCGGGTACACAACGATTTCACGATTCCACCGATCATCCGATTCGCACCAACGATGTGAGCACCGCGTAGAAGGTCTCCTCACGATTGTTGTGCCTCCAAGAACTCTGATTTTCGACCACCGGATTGCCCAAAAAAGCCAAAACAATAAACAGTCATTTTATCGAACACCCGGTGGGCACTGTTGAAAACAGCAGTTTAGGGCTCAGTTACCTGAAACTTGAGGGAGCATGGACCAGCACTGATGTCCAAGGGTGCCGTGATCACCAACGGAGGGTTGCCGGAGGTGCCGGATGGCCGAAGTAGTGACCACGGCCGAAATAGGCACCTATACAACAACTATGGCAGCAGCAGCCATAAAAGCAACCAAGAGAGCTTGCTGGTCCCCAAGAGAGTTGGCGAAGGTTGGCTAGACCGAGGGGGTGTTGGGAAGCACGCTAGCCGGCGGCTACGGCGACGGCGGCAGATGGCGGAGTAGGCTCGACCCGAGGAAGAATAAGAAGAAGATGCTGATGGTAATGAGGAAGGTATTCACGGCCAGGGGCTACTCACAAGGGAGGAGGCGCCGGAGTAGGGGATGCGCCGGCAGCTATACTATCTATAGTACCGGGGCTCCGGTACTATAGTTACTTTTTCGATCTTAGGGTGTTCAAATCAACGATCCACACCGTTGAAACTGATCTAGGGTATGTGAAGTTCTTAGGAATAAAATTTTAGTTTTTTTCGATATCATTTACTTAGTAAATAAATCATGTCAAAATGAACGGTGAAAATTGAATAATCTTTAAAATTTGAGTATAGGAGTTTCGAATTCAAGATCAAGGATGTTGACCTTCATCTATGTAGTTTAAAGTATTTTCTATCAAAATTTGAATAAATTTAGATTCTTCTCCACCGTTAAACTACAAACTCGCCATAATAACCATTGAAATTTGACAATTTTGAAACAGTTTGATCACAAAGTAAACTAGGTCGAAAAATTATAAAATTTTATTTCTAAGAACTTCAAATATCCTAGATCAGTTTCAACGATGTGGATCGTTGATTTGAACACCCTAAGATCGAAAAAGCAACTATAGTACCGGAGCCCCGGTACTATAGATAGTATAGGAGACTAGCTCTATATATATATATATATATATATATATATATATATATATATATATATATATATATATATATATAACTGTATATATACACTTATACTCTTTTGTAACAAAAGCAACTTACTCCCCTTCTTACACACAACTCCGTAGCGCAGCCCAATGCGTCAAAGCCCTCCTTGCTGAAAGATTTCACAGTTTCACAGGTAAACTGCCGCATTTTTTGCGAAACGATCCCTCGATCGATTTCCTCTTTCAAACTTTATGTCAGCGCCATTTTTTACAGAAAATTCAAAATTTCGTGAAACTTGGATCCACACATTCCTCTTTAGAAAATTCACTGTACAATATTCACGGTTACTACATTTTGCCTCCTCAGCCTCCGCCTTGCCGTCATCAGCGGGAATCCCTCCACGACCATCGCCCTCGCGTCTGCTTCCCAGATCGGTGACAACAACAGTGGAGGAGGATAAGGAGGGAAAGGAAGTAGGAGGAAGGCGGTGAAAGAGAATGAAGGAGAGGAAGGGGGCAACAACAGCGTCATGGCAAAGGAGATGTCATGCCCCGAGCAACAGTGGAAGCTCATACTTGGAATGCAATGTGAGACCCCAAATAGTCCTATATATAAGATATAATAGGGCTAAAACTTTTAACCCAGCTATGACATTTTGGGTAGTGGCTAGGCCCAAGAGGTTAAGAGAGTTAAGCGTGCTAGGACTAGAGTAGTTCTGAGATGGGTAACCCCCTGGGAAGTAGGGCGTCACATGTAATCTGATCTGCCACAGATACCAGGGTTGCAACCCCTGCCTGTACGGTGTCGGTTAAGAGGAGTTAGGAGTGCTAGGACTAGAGTAATTCTGGGATGGGTGACCCCCTGGGAGGCAGGGCGTCATATGTAATCTGATCTGCCACAGATACTAGGGTTGCAACCCCTACCTGTACGGTGTCGATATAGAGCATCTGTAAAAAATAATTAGACAAAATCCAAGATAATGCTATATTTTTTTTTCCATTTCTATAATCATAATAAGTTAGAAATATCTATTCCATAATCTTTTACTATCCTATTACAAATACTTGCCATGTACATTTTTCTTTTTCAAAAATATTGTTATTACAATTGTTCACCCAAAGTGTAGGTGTAAACCCAGACTTGGGTACTATGTAAACATGCCCTCTTTCGGTGCTTTGCTCATCTAAGCCTGCATCACTTGGAAGAAACATGAGTGAAAAACTTAAATAAGTTTTTCAGTAGATACACTAGGCTACAAGAGGTGAGCTACACCAACTGGTTTCACTAGGAAACTGAAATAGATAGATATCAAAACTAGATGTAATAGTATGAGGGAAAGTTACAACGAAGCAACTGAATTATGATACTATGGTAACATAAGCGAGGAAAAGCCATCATAATAATATAATGATAATAACCAAGTATACTCATGTAATCAATGCCTCTAAGCTCTCCAACTACTCACATGTACTCGATCTAACCATCGGTGGGTCACGGGGACCCAACTAAGCTTGGCGACGTAGCATTGCCAGGAACTCGCTGCCACAACTACTTCGTTGCGTGCAAGGCCTTGCTAGCTATCACAACTCCTTACCATGCAAGCGTGCAATTGCCACTGTCACTGCATAATAACTACACACTATGGAGGGGACTTTGTGGGCGCAACCACCTAAAGTGTATGTCTCAATATCCTGTGCTGCAAGCTATAGTCATATAGTCATATACAAATGCTCAAGAATCGGTAGACCTAACAAGTATACCCAACCTTTCAATGGCCCCTACAAGAAAAATATATCAATCATATAAGGGTATGTGTCAATTTCTCTATAAGGCGATGTCAACCTCGAATGTCCCTACAAGGCGATATCTACTACTGCCGATTCATGTCCACACAAAAGATCCCAACTAGCATGACCTTGTTAGTCACATATGCCCCTAAAGGGCGAGTTTCAATATTGAGTTCTCAATAATGGCTGGCCCTGGAAGGCTATATTTAAATCTTGCATGTCAAGAGCCCCTACAAGGCAATCAACTGCAATATAAAGATGATTAAATATGAATGCCACTAAATATAGAGTCGACACTAAACATGCTAGTTTCCAATCAAAATGCAACATCTGTCCTATGCTTATACAAGAATATATCAAGAGCACCACGATGCTAAACGTGCTGCATTGATTCAGCTCAAATGGACCTCCAATAGCCAAATACACTTGTTACACCTTGGACAACGAATCAACAATTTACCGTCAAATCCCTTTATCACTTCCTCACTGACACAGGAATGACTGACCCTATAAGCCACCATATCTGGAGTCTAAAAATTCCTACGAAAATCAAAATCTTCATCTGGTTACTGCTTCGGAAGAGGCTACTAACTGCCGATCGTCTACAAAAATGCGGATTGCAGGTGGATCAACACTGCGTATTTTGCGCCCATGGATTGGAAGATTGTGACCACCTGTTCAGCCAATGTGTTTTCGTTCGTTTTCTTCTCCTCAGTGCGGAAGGCTCGACCATGTGCGCAGAACCCACGGAGGACGCTCACGGACTTTGGAGAAGGGCTAATGCCTTACAAGAAGCAAAAATGAGAGCTAAATGCTTAACCTTCTTGTCAGCTATCTGGTGGGTGGTCTGGACTGAGAGGAACAATATTATCTTCGGCAAGAATCCCACTGTGCCTTCACATTCGTTGCACCGCGCCAACCAGCTACTGCTCGACTGGAACGACCCCCCAACTAGTTGACTACTCTTCTTGTTCGCCGTTCTGTCTCTCCCCCCTCATCGTCTTCTTTTGATACTTTTTTTTTTCTTTTCTTTTCCCCTCTCTCCTTCTTTCTTTCGGAAGCCCTGGCTGCTTCCACTATGTACGCCTAGTTCATTTGCCTAATGAATGAAGCAGGTAGCTAGCTACCTTTTTCTCAAAAAAACAATGGGGCATCAAGGCTTCAAAGCTTAAACTCTAACTTGATTTCACAAAATGCACAGTTTGCCATACTTAGGACTTGGGGTTTATCACAACTACTAAAACTCCTATCAATTTGGGAAAATTTTCAACTACAATTAAAAAAAAAATCTTAGGTGTTCCAACATTATGCCCATAACAACCAAGAAACCCCAAATCCACAGAAAACCCACTAAATCATGAAAACAATGATGATTAACAAAACGGCTGAGAGTTCAAGGGCTATTCACCTTAAATCGTAAGCTCTTCATTTCGAGAAAAGTTTGCTTGGGTTAATGTCGTCAGTTTCCTTCACTTGAAACTCCTAATCTATATAGGTGTCCCAGAGAGTGAGAATTCGGCCTATGTTTCCTTCAAAGCTAGAAGGGAAAGGAGCAAGAGAGAAGAAAGTGAGTGGGTTTGGAGAAGGAAAAGGAAGCAAGAAAGAGAGAGGAGAAGGGTTGGGTTGGGACTCTCCAACCAAAGGGTCCCCTTAAACCGGGGGTTGTGATAATAACACATAAACCCCTCAACCCAACCAAAATAACATAAAACACCCCACTCTCACGAACCTCTCTAGCCGCGAAAAGTTCGAACTTCCTTGAGAAAGTCTGGATCCTGAAGATCCATCAGAGCATCTCTAAACTAGGGGTTCAGACATACTTATCGAAGTTAGGATTCCAAAGGTTCACTAGCAAAAATACAAGCAAAGAGATCAGACTTCCCTACTGAGGTCTGGATCCCGAACGTTTACCCTGAGCAAAACACAGCCAATGTCTAGACTTCTCTCTCGAGGATCGGATCCTAAACTTTATTCTATACGAAAACTACTTAGAGTCCAAACTTCCGCAATGAGATCCGGACTCTGAAGTTTCAACTACTCAAAGTCTGGACTTTCTCAATGAGATCTAGACTCTAAAGTTTCAGTCAATTTTTGAAAACTTGTTTTAGAAACTTTGTTTTCCCAAACTTGCCCCCAAGCTATCCTTTAGCCATCCGAACACGTCCAATGGCGTTTGCGCCAATTTCATATACTTTACATTTTTTGGCAAAAATTGAATGTACTAAACTGATGTTCAGTATATTACATTCTCCCATCCTAATAAAAAGTTTCATCCACGAAACTTAATGCCTTACATGTGCTATTCTCGAAGAGGTAGGGGTAACGCTCTCTCATGTCCATCTCCATCTCCCAAGTGGCTTCCTGCTAATCGTGTGTTTTTCCCACTGGACCTTCATATAGGGAATACTTCGATTCTGCAATTCTTTCTTTTGCCGACTGAGAATGTGTAATGATATCTCATCAGAACTAAGGCCCTCATACACCTGAATCGATAACAGGTCGATCATGTGAGTAGGATCAGGAATGTACTTCTGCAATATCGAGTCATGGAATACGTTATGATTGTTTAACATTATTATAACATTATACCAGAGCATGAAGTCCTGAGTTACAAATTCCGTCAGGCGCGCTCATAGCTACATGGTCTTATTTAATTTTCTTTCAGTTATTAATTATGTCCAAGTGTTAGACCTATCAAAATATGTTAAGCCCCGATGCAAGTGGGAGTGTTAAATAAATATTAAAAGTACCAGTGGTTGGTAACTTAAGCTTTTAAAGAAAAATAGTTGTTTAACATTATTTCGACAAAGTATACACACAAAAACACACATACAAATTATACTCATATATATTTGATCATAACATCCAACAAGAGGTTGACCATAATAATTAATATCATCATGCAAGTACCTGGTTCCTAATTAACTGTCTTCTTCTTCTCATTTCTTCTTATTTTTTTACTTAATTAATTGTAGGGTTTAGCAATGGGGCAATTACAGCTTGTTGTGGAGGAGGAGGCCCCCATAACTACAACGCAAGTGCAGTGTGTGGATTACCAGGTGCAACTGCATGTAAAGATCCGTCGACTTACGTAAGTTGGGATGGTGTTCACTTAACTGAAGCTTCATACAAACACATTGCTACTACTTGGCTCAAGGGTCCCTATGCTCATCCACCTATACTAAGCCACTAAACTATGCCATGTTTATTTTCGTCAATATTACATGGAGGATGTGGTTGTTCGTTCATTGATTTGGTCCAATTTGTTGGTATAATTTGTTGATTTGATCTAACTTGTTGGTATAATTTGATAATATTGATAGAATTTGTGAACAACATTGTTCGATTAGTTATACCATTGGGTGCACTTACCCAAGGTTGTTAAGAATCATCATCTCAGAGATTTTCAATGGTATGTGATAGCAAGCGTATGTTAAACATGAATACATTCTGAAGCAAACGAGGAAGGAACCTGGCATTAGAAACTCAATTTTGAGTGAAAAGATATTGCGACTACAATTTAATTGTTTTCTAATTCAGCTAACTATTGCCTACTCTCTCGAAGATGGCAAATTAACCCTCCGATTGTCTCTACAACGTTCCTAATTCTTTGATCAATGAACAGTCATCAAGCAGGGCCCTAGACTACTATTTTTCTTTTCGCTAATGGCGCATTTGGTTTGCGTTATTTAAAATTTTTAGATATTAAAATTGTTAGGATTTGATTAGATTTGTACATGAATCCTAGTTGGATAAGAATTAATATTTAAATTTATTGAAAATAAATTAAGATGAATTTAAATATTAATTAGAATAGAATTCTAATTATATTAGAATTTAGGGTACGTTTTATGTAGCTCTATATATAGAGCATATTATGTATGTTGAGGGTACGGCCAAGTTAATTAAGTTGGAGCCTAGGCTGAGAAGAAGGTACGGCCAAGGAAAAGCTCTTGAGAGTAGTACGGCTGGAAGGTGGAGTTCGTACTATGGAGAGTTTGGGCCAAGTTGCGTGCACCTAGTGCACGGATGCATGTGAGAGAGAAAAAGAGAGTCTTTTAGGTTTATAAAAGACGAGAGAAGGGTGAGAGAGATTCAGAAAGAGGGCTCGGCTTGTAGCTACTCTATACAAAAGAGGAGTCACGTGTAATCTTCTCTTATTTAATGAATCTTATTTCACCCGCATATTTTTCTGTTTGGTTTTTCTCTTTTTTGTGATTATATCAGTTTTTGCTGAGTAGACGGGTTTATAGTAAAAATCCGGTTCGACGCTTCCGTTGCGGAATCCCAACAATCAATATCGGATCCATGACAGCCGGTATCGAAGCGGGTTGCGGATTCTCAAAATTCGGTACCGGGGCGAGTACCGGATTCCCAACAAAAATATTAAGAAAAATTTTATTAGCAGAGTGAGATTATTGAGAAGTGTATTATTCATATATTTGGTTCACACCATTATTATCTCATTAAAATTTAGAGCCCAGCTACTATGCTATCAATAGCACCAAACACTTGGTACTTGTAAGTTTTTCGCCGTTAGATCTATCTTTTTAACCATTTTCATCCGTTAGATCATACTATTCAACCAACCACCCACTCAACCCTAGGGGATCACTATCATCCTAACCGCACATCCCTTCATCCAAGGGCTAAAAATCTACAAGCACCAATAACTTTTACTATTAAAAATCTACAAGCACCAACAACCTATACTTAAAATTTTTGTTTACTCACGTATTTATCATTTGCATTTAAAATTGAAATTCCAAACTGAATTTTATTTTGAAATTTAAATTTAACATTTAAAATTCAAAATTCAAATCTGAATTTAAAATTTTAAATTTTAAATTCAAAATCTGAATCTCAATCAAAATTTTACACTTTAAATTTTCAACTTTAAATTTCAAACTTTTATTAGAATTTAAAATTAGAATTTAAATTTAAATTTGAAACTTGTAGTGTTATAACTTTATAATTTATTAGTTTAACTAGTGCAAAATACTTTTCGAATTTTGTTAATTTATAATTTATTAATTTATAAAGAATTGTTGATTATCTCGACGTAACTAATAATCTGAAATCTGTAATTTAGATTACTACTAATGTTGTATTACTACTGTTTGATTTAATGCAATAATGTACTGTCAAATTGTAGTACACTGAATTTCAGTGCACCGTACCGAACTTCTACAAATAGTAGAGTTCCGGTGGAAAAATAGCATTAGAGGCTATATGTGAGGCTTTGGCCAAGTTCGGGACCTGTGCGAAGTGTTTTCGGCGCAATTGAGGCGCGAAAATGGAATTCGAAAAGGCTAAAACTGTTGAACTTGGGAAGTCTGCACTGGATTCCGGTATGTGAACTCCAATACCGGAATTGGAGTGAATAGTACCGGTACGTGCATAGGGAATACCGGAATGCCGTGGTTGAACCGAAACCTAGCTCTCGGGTTTTGCGGAATTCTCCGGGAAATACCGGAATGTCACTGTATACCGGTATGTGAAATAGGATACCGGTACGCGATGGCCGAAACAGTAAATCCAGCTCTCGGGATTCTGCGGGATTTCTGAGGTATACCGGTATGCATATGCGCATACCGGTATACAATGCCCAGTTTTGGCTGGTTGAGAATGTTAAGTGTGGAGAGGGGCATTTTGGTCTTTTCACACTCGTGGAGGTGTTTGAAAGGTAGGGAACACCTCCCTTTCTCAGTCATCTTCTTCTCCACTTCTCCTCTTCATCTTCTCCACTTTCTCTCTCTAGAGATTTCTCCAAAACTTGGAGAAAAGGGTGGATTGATCTTGGAAAAAGCTTCCAAAGGAGAAAAGAAGCTTCTTGGTGCAAGAAGGAGCTTGGGGATTTCGTGATTAAGGTTAGTACCTCACGTTTTGGGTTCTAATCTTGGATTTAATCCTTTGAAATGAGGTTTTTGGAAACCCTTGGCAATCTAAAGCACAAAATATGGGAGATTGGCCATGGAACCTAGGGTTTGGCTTGCATGCATGCAAACCCTAGGTAAAATGAGGGTTTTTGCAATGAGAGGTTCTAAAAATATTTGGACCTTCGGGAATTGCAATTGAGGCATAGGAAATCATGTTAGAACACTTGATTTCACATGTTGAGTTGAATTTAGGGTTCGTAACGAGTAACGAACCGTTTTCTTGTAGAAGCTTGGGTTGAAGAAAGAACTCAAAGCTTGGACACTTAGGAGCTTGAAGAATACAAGAATTTGGAAGCTCTTGAGGTGGGTTTGTGTTTACCGAAGTGATTAGGTCACTTCCATGTCTAGGGTAAATATCCATTTAAAGATAAAATGGTATGTGTTGTGAACCCTAGAATTTGCATGTTGGCAAAGGTAAAAATCATGATAGGATGAACAAGGAGATCCTATGGCATGATGTATATTTCAAGTATAATTCAAATATTAATACTTGTTGTATGGTTGCATGTATGATTAAACCTAGTGTTATTGAACATAGGTTGAACATGAGGCTAAACCTAGTGTTATTGAACATAGGTTGGACATGAGGATTAAACCTAATGTTATTGAACATAGGTTGGACTTGAGGATTAAACCTAGTGTTATTGAACATAGGTTGGAACATGTGAGATTGAAACCTAGTGTCATTGAACATAGATTTGACATGAGATTGGAACCTAGAGTCATGGAACCTAGGTTGATAATGGGAAAGTAAGCCTAGTGTTATTGAACATAGGCGAGACTTAATGACTTGAACCTAAGGTCATGAGACTTAGGTTGGCAAGTGAAAAACGTGAACAACGGGATGTGCGACGATTTTGCTATCCCGGGTAGGCAACGATTTTGCTACCATGCCATGAGTTGGCCGTATTGAGACGGGATGTGCGACGATTTTGCTATCCCGGGTAGGCGACGATTTCGCTACCATGCCATGAGTTGGCCGTACCGACACGGGATGTGCGACGAGTTTGCAATCCCGGGTAGGCGACGATTTCGCTACCTCGCCTTGAGTTGCCGGTGTCGAGAGGGGATGTGCGACGAGGTTGCTATCCCGGGTATGCGACGAGTTCGCTACCCATGCCATGCGGTGGCCGTGTTGAGACGGGGTATGCGACGATTTTGCTATCCCGAGTATGCAACGAGTTCGCTACTCGAACTAGGAGGTGACGAGTTCACTCCTTGAATGTTGGAATAATTATGGTGAGACGGCGATTCCGAAACCATAAATAAATGACAAGTAAATGAACTTAGTCATTGTGAGACATAGGATGAACCTAGGAGAGAATGATAAATTATATTTCATTTGGTTGCATCCTTTATGTTTATTTACAAGCATGTAAATAATTGTTGCATAGTTATATGTGATCTAACTTATGCATATGGTGTTTCTTTGGACCTGGTGGGTCGAGCTTCTCTCTTGGGTGGCCTTACCCACTGGGAACTATGTTTATAGTTCTCACCCCATATTTTCCAGATCCTTCCGCGTGTGAGGCGGCGGAGCGAGGCAAGGGTTTAGCTCTCTAGATAGCGGCCCTTCCATTTTGGTGATACATAGAGTTGTACCCCTATTTTTGGACTATGATAGCATAGGGGATTTTCATTCTTGTATGAATGTTGTATATTCCATAGTTTTGGAACATAGCGTATGGAATGAAAGTGAAAGAAAAGAAAAATTTGTACATGTATATTGTACCATGTGATGTAATAGAAGTAGAACTTCTTTATGTTGATGCTTTCCTTGTGCAACTCTTGTACTCCGTTCCTAGTTGGAACATTGTGGATAAGCTTGTGTTGTGACGCCTTGGGCGGGTAGAAAGGACTCTATCCGTTCGGCGGGTCTGGTGCATGCGCCCGTGCGGCTATCCTTTCCACCTAGTTGGTGTTTAAGGCCCGGCGGGGCGTGACAGACTGAGGTGGTATCAGAGAATAGAAACGGTCTAGGATGACCTAAGAACCCTAGGATGGAAAAGACCCTAGGAGTGTAGGCTCGTGAGTGACGAGATCTTTGATATGGCGAAAGATAAATAATTGGGTTATGTCCTTATGCCTCCAGTTGGAAATAGAGGTAGATTCGAGGTGTGTCTTATTCTTCACCAAGTGTGTTCGGGTTGGCGGCCGACAACATGAAAACCAAGTGAGGGGAATAAGGACCCTTGTGTGACTTTCGCCTAGATTGGGTTCACGTTTATTTTCGTGGAATATAATGTTGCAAATGACTTTGAATGTCATGAAATGACCAAAGTCGTTGTGTTTTCAGGAGATAATGGTACGTGGACGGCCTCCTTTGAGGGCTGGGCTCGGGAGGGCGAGCGCGGCTCCCGAACAACTCGGGGAGGGCGAGAACTCGGGTCTTCGTGATGAGTTGACCGAGCTAATGGGCGTGGTTCGGCGACAGGCCGAAGCCATGCAACGACCGGAGGAGCAAATTAAAAGGCTCCAAGATGAGATGACGCGGCAGGTGGCTGCGATTCGGGAGGAGAGGTCGGGAGTGCCTCCGGCCTCTGCTTCGGTACCGGCCGAGGGGGTGGCACCGGCGCCGGCCGTGGCGCCAATTGCACCACCGACTGTGGCCGAGGGATCGGGTGCTCCTATGCCCGACTCCGAGATGGAGGACGCGGAACGAGAGCGCGCACTTGCGGCTCTCATGAGGTTTAAGAAGTTCAACCCGCCTATCTTTAACGGGGAGAACGTGGATCCATGGGATGTAGAGACATGGATTGATGCCATGGAGACACTCTTCGAGGATCTATACACCTTGGAGAGGGACAAAGTGCATCTCGCCGTTCATTGCTTGGAGCGATCGGCGAAGGTGTGGTGGAAGGGAGTCCGACGTGATCGACTCCCTAGCCTTCCGCCACCGACATGGGAGGAGTTTCGGGGTATGGTGTTCGCCGCCTACTTCCCCGATAGCGAGAAAAGAAAACTGCAAGAAAGGTTCCGGAAATTGAAACAAGGGAACCGTACCGTGCGCGAGTACGAGAGGGAGTTCTCGTACATTATAAATTGCGTACCGCACGTTGTTCGCGGGGAAATGGACAAGGTCGATTGTTTCGTGCGCGGACTTCGACCGGAGATCTTTAGGGCGGTGCTCGCCCTTAAGCTTAAGACCTTTGCGGAGGTCTTGGACCGTGCTCTTTGGGTGGAGCACGGGAATGCATGTGCGCGCGAGGAGCGCGAGTCTTGGGAAAAAGAAAGAGAAAAAGAAAAGGGGAAGAAGCGACCGGCGGGTGGCTCGGGTGGGCAGTCTAGCTCAAAGCGACCCCCGAAGCACTCGCAGTCACAGAATCAGTCCCGAGGGTCCCGACGGAATCGATCCGCGACCAAGTGCCCGATTTGTAGCGGCCCCCACCACCCTCAGCAATGTGACTATCGTGAGGGCCGGTGCTACAAGTGTGGACAGCAAGGGCATATGCGGTACAACTGCCCGATGGATGATGGCCGAGCACCGTCGTCGGCATCGGCATTTGCACCACCGAGACAGCTTGCGGGCATCCCACCCGCGGCGATGTCGGCGGGCCGTACCCAGCCGCCAAGACCAGTGGAGGGCCAGCGGCCAGTGCCCAGTGGACGGGTATTCGCCTCTCAGGTGGAGGAACCTTCTGCCCAGGATGACGTCGTGGCAGGTATTGTGTTAATTAAAGGCATTCGATGTAGAGCTTTGTTTGATACCGGTGCATCGCATTCATTCATTGCTCGATCATTTGCTATTGCACATGGAATAGAAATTATAGATGCCACGCACGCAAGAACGGTGCAAGTACCTGAACACACCTTTTGCGTACATCACGCGTGTGTAGATTGCCCCGTGAGGGTGTGAGACCCCAGATTAGTCCTATATATGAGATATAATAGGGCTAAACTCTCAACCCGGCTTAAGCATTTTCGGCGGTGGCTAGGCCGAAGAGGTTGAGAGAGTTAAGCGTGCTAGGACGGGAGTTGTCCTAGGATGGGTGACCCCCTGGAAAGTTGGGGCGTCACAGAGGGTTGAGAACTGGATCATGCCAGCTGATTTGCTGGTATCAAATCGAATGAATGAATATGATTTGATCCTAGGAATGGATTGGCTCTCGAAGTATCACGCCACTATTGATTATGAGAGCCGGATAGTGAGGTTTAGAGAACCCGGGCACAAGGAATTTGTGTACCGTGGGTGTAAGAGTTCGCTCTTTGCGTCGATGGTGTCCACGTCGCAAGCAACCGTGGGTGTAAGAGTTCGCTCTTTGCGTCGATGGTGTCCACGTCGCAAGCAAGAAAGCTTATTGCTAGAGGATGCATTGCCTACTTGGCGACGGTAGTGGATGACCGGAAGGAGTGCTGGGACTTGAGGACGTTCCTATAGTCCAAGAGTTCCCGGATGTGTTTCCGACGGAGTTGCCCGGAATGCCACCGGACCGGGAAATAGAATTTGTGATCGATTTGCTCCCGGGTACGGAGCCGATCTCTAAGGCCCCGTACAGGATGGCACCCGCGGAACTGAAGGAATTGAAAGCACAATTGCAAGATTTAATGGACAAGGGTTTCGTAAAGCCAAGTGTGTCACCTTGGGGAGCCCCTGTTCTATTTGTGCGGAAAAAGGACGGTTCGCTGCGGTTGTGTGTGGATTACCGCGAGTTGAATAAAGTGACCGTCAAGAATAAGTACCCGTTACCGCGAATTGATGACTTGTTCGATCAGTTGCAAGGGTCTCGGGTGTACTCAAAGATTGATTTGCAATCCGGTTATCACCAATTGAAGATCAAACCGGAGGATGTGCATAAGACCGTATTTAGGACGCGGTATGGACACTATGAATTCACGGTTATGCCTTTCGGACTTACTAATGCCCCGGCAGCGTTCATGGATTTAATGAACCGTGTGTTCAAACCACTACTAGATCGATTCATGGTGGTGTTCATTGATGACATTCTTGTCTACTCTCGGAGTGAAGAGGAACATAAGGAGCACCTAAGGATTGTGCTTCAAGTTCTTCGAGAGAACAAGTTATTCGCCAAATTGAAAAAGTGCGAATTTTGGATTCGTGAGGTCGCTTTCTTGGGTCATGTGATCTCCGCGGAAGGAGTATCAGTAGACTCGATGAAAGTTGAGGCAATCAGGGATTGGCCTCGCCCGACCAATGTCACGGAAATACGAAGCTTTTTGGGTCTTGCGGGATACTAGCGGCGGTTCGTGGAGGGATTTTCAAAAATCTCCGGTCCACTAACGCGTCTTACCCGCAAGGGGGCCAAATATATTTGGAGCGAGGAATGCGACCAAAGCTTTAAGGAGCTAAAGGAAAGGTTGACTTCGGCTCCGGTACTCGCCTTGCCGATTGCGGGGGAGGGTTTTGTGGTGTATAGTGATGCATCACGACGTGGTCTTGGGTGTGTGCTTATGCAAAGAGGACAAGTAATAGCATATGCCTCTCGACAGCTGAAGAGCTATGCGCAGAATTACCCCACCCACGACTTAGAACTCGCGGCGGTGGTTTTCGCACTCAAGTTGTGGAGACACTACTTGTATGGGGAGCATTGTGAGGTTTACACGGATCACAAAAGTTTAAAGTACTTATTCACTCAGAAGGAGTTGAACTTGAGGCAGCGGAGGTGGTTGGAGTTGATAAAAGACTATGACTTGACCATCTTGTACCACCCCGGTAGAGCCAATGTGGTGGCCGATGCGCTCAGTAGAAAATTCGTGGAGAACTTCGCAATTGAGATGACGGGACAAATGCCGTTAATCAAGAAAATGGGCCGATTTGACTTGAGATCGTGGCCCCGGGCGTCCCCGCTAGACTTATGAATCTCGAGATTTGGCCAACTTTATTGGAGCAAATAAAAGAAAGGCAATCCGGTGATCCGGAACTCCAAAAGGTGCGGGCTGCTATCGAGAGCGGGCGCGCCGGTGATTTTCATGTAGACTCGAAGGGCGCAATTCGATTCCGAAATCGATTGTGCGTGCCAAAAGTCGAGGACATTCGTGGGGAGATCTTGAAAGAAGCTCACGCTTCTCCCTATGCGATTCACCCGGGCGGCACCAAAATGTACAAGGACCTCAAACTACATTATTGGTGGCCGGGGATGAAACTTGATGTGGGACGCTTTGTGGCACAATGCTTAGTGTGCCAAGAAGTGAAGGCCGAGCGTCGCTTTCCGGCGGGAAAACTGCAAGGATTGCCCATTCCGGTTTGGAAGTGGGAAAATATCGCGATGGATTTTGTTGTGGGCTTACCTCGATCGTTAGGTGGCCACGACGCGATTTGGGTGGTGGTGGATCGTTTGTCAAAGTCGGCACACTTTTTGCCAATCCACACCACTTGGTCGGGAGACAAGTTAGCGCAAGTCTACCTGGACGAGATTGTGCGGTTGCACGGGGTCCCGACCTCGATAGTTTCAGATCGAGATCCCCGTTTCACATCGCATTTTTGGAAAAGCTTGCAAGAAGCTTTGGGTACACGGCTCGATTTTAGTTCAGCATTTCATCCTCAAACTGACGGTCAATCGGAAAGGACAATTCAGATTTTGGAGGATATGCTACGAGAGTGTGTGTTGGACTTCAAGGGTGCATGGCCTACTCACTTACCGATGGCTGAATTTGCTTACAATAATAGCTACCAAGTTAGCATCGGTATGGCACCGTTTGAGGCCTTGTATGGAAGAAAATGCCGCTCTCCTATTCATTGGAGCGAGGTCGGCGAGAAAAGGGTCTTAGGACCGGACGTGTTGCGTGAAGCGGAGGAAAAGGTCCGCTTGGCATGCGAACGCTTATCGACGGCGCAATCTAGACAAAAGAGTTATGCGGATCGACGTCGACGAGATTTGGAATTCGCGGTAGGAGACCGCGTCTTCTTGAAAGTATCACCCATGAGAGGGGTGAAGCGATTTGGTGTTCGGGGTAAGTTGAGTCCCCGTTATATTGGACCTTACGAGGTTTTGGAGCGTATGGGATCCGTGGCATATCGGCTAGCTTTGCCGCCAAAACTTGCGGGGATACACAATGTGTTCCATGTATCGACGCTCCGCAAGTATATGTATGATCCGGCGCACGTCGTCGAGTATGTGTATATGGAGCTTCATGAGGATATGACTTATGAGGAATTTCCCTTGTGTATCGTGGATCGCGAGGTGAAAAGTTTAAGGAACCGTGAGATTCCTTATGTAAAAGTATAATGGACGAATCACGGTGAGCGCGAAGCTACGTGGGAATTGGAAAGCTCGATGAAGGAGCGGTTTCCTTACCTCTTCGCTGAGTCCAGCTGAGGTATGATTTAGTTTCGCGGCCGAAACTCTCTTTAAGGGGGGTGGAATGTAGTACACTGAATTTCAGTGCACCGTACCGAACTTCTACAAATGGTAGAGTTCCGGTGGAAAAATAGCATTAGAGGCTATATGTGAGGCTTTGGCCAAGTTCGGGACCTGTGCGAAGTGTTTTCGGCGCAATTGAGGCGCGAAAATGGACTACGAAAAGGCTAAAACTGTTGAACTTGGGAAGTCTGCACTGGATTCAGGTATGTGAACTCCAATACCGGAATTGGAGTGAATAGTACCGGTACGTGCATAGGGAATACCGGAATGCCGTGGTTGAACCGAAAACCCAGCTCTCGGGTTTTGCGGAATTCTCCGGGAAATACCGGAATGTCACTGTATACCGGTATGTGAAATAGGATACCGGTACGCGATGGCCGAAACAGTAAATCTAGCTCTCGGGATTCTGCGGGATTTCTGAGGTATACCGGTATGCATATGCGCATACCGGTATACAATGCCCAGTTTTGGCTGGTTGAGAATGTTAAGTGTGGAGAGGGGCATTTTGGTCTTTTCACACTCGTGGAGGTGTTTGAAAGGCAGGGAACACCCCCCTTTCTCAGTCATCTTCTTCTCCACTTCTCCTCTTCATCTTCTCCACTTTCTCTCTCTAGAGATTTCTCCAAAACTTGGAGAAAAGGGTGGATTGATCTTGGAAAAAGCTTCCAAAGGAGAAAAGAAGCTTCTTGGTGCAAGAACGAGATTGGGGATTTCGTGATTAAGGTTAGTACCTCACGTTTTGGATTCTAACCTTGGATTTAATCCTTTGAAATGAGGTTTTTGGGAACCCTTGGCAATCTAAAGCACAAAATATGGGAGATTGGCCATGGAACCTAGGGTTTGGCTTGCATGCATGCAAACCCTAGGTAGAATGAGGGTTTTTGCAATGAGAGGTTCTAAAAATATTTGGACCTTCGGGAATTGCAATTGAGGCATAGAAAATCATGTTAGAACACTTGATTTCACATGTTGAGTTGAATTTAGGGTTCGTAACGAGTAACGAACCGTTTTCTTGTAGAAGCTTGGGTTGAAGCAAGAACTCAAAGCTTGGACACTTAGGAGCTTGAAGAATACAAGAATTTGGAAGCTTTTGAGGTGGGTTTGTGTTTACCGAAGTGATTAGGTCACTTCCATGTCTAGGGTAAATATCCATTTAAAGATAAAATGGTATGTGTTGTGAACCCTAGAATTTGCATGTTGACAAAGGTAAAAATCATGATAGGATGAACAAGGAGATCCTATGGCATGATGTATATTTCAAGTATAATTCAAATATTAATACTTGTTGTATGGTTGCATGTATGATTAAACCTAGTGTTATTGAACATAGGTTGAACATGAGGCTAAACCTAGTGTTATTGAACATAGGTTGGACATGAGGATTAAACCTAGTGTTATTGAACATAGGTTGGACATGAGGATTAAACCTAGTGTTATTGAACATAGGTTGAAACATGTGAGATTGAAACCTAGTGTCATTGAACATAGGTTTGACATGAGATTGGAACCTAGAGTCATGGAACCTAGGTTGATAATGGGAATGTAAGCCTAGTGTTATTGAACATAGGCGAGACTTAATGACTTGAACCTAAGGTCATGAGACTTAGGTTGGCAAGTGAAAAACGTGAACAACGGGATGTGCGACGATTTTGCTATCCCGGGTAGGCGACGATTTTGCTACCATGCCATGAGTTGGCCGTATTGAGACGGGATGTGCGACGATTTTGCTATCCCGGGTAGGCGACGATTTCGCTACCATGCCATGAGTTGGCCGTACCGACACGGGATGTGCGACGAGTTTGCAATCCCGGGTAGGCGACGATTTCGCTACCTCGCCTTGAGTTGCCGGTGTCGAGAGGGGATGTGCGACGAGGTTGCTATCCCGGGTATGCGACGAGTTCGCTACCCATGCCATGCGGTGGCCGTGTTGAGACTGGGTATGCGACGATTTTGCTATCTCGAGTATGCGACGAGTTCGCTACTCGAACTAGGAGGTGACGAGCTCACTCCTCGAATGTTGGAATAATTATGGTGAGACGGCGATTCCGAAACCATAAATAAATGACAAGTAAATGAACTTAGTCATTGTGAGACATAGGATGAACCTAGGAGAGAATGATAAATTATATTTCATTTGGCTGCATCATTTATGTTTATTTACAAGCATAAATAATTGTTGCATAGTTATATGTGATTTAACTTATGCATATGGTGTTTCTTTGGACCTGGTGGGTCGATCTTCTCTCTTGGGTGGCCTTACCCACTGGGAACTATGTTTATAGTTCTCACCCCACATTTTCCAGGTCCTTCCGCGTGTGAGGCGGCGGAGCGAGGTAAGGGTTTAGCTCTCTAGATAGCGGCCCTTCCATTTTGGTGATACATAGAGTTGTACCCCTATTTTTGGACTATGATAGCATAGGGGATTTTCATTCTTGTATGAATGTTGTATATTCCATAGTTTTGGAACATAGCGTATGGAATGAAAGTGAAAGAAAAGAAAAATTTGTACATGTATATTGTGCCATGTGATGTAATAGAAGTAGAACTTCTTTATGTTGATGCTTTCCTTGTGCAACTCTTGTACTCCGTTCCTAGTTGGAACATTGTGGATAAGCTTGTGTTGTGACGCCTTGGGCGGGTAGAAAGGACTCAATCCGTTCGGCGGGTCTGGTGCATGCGCCCGTGCGGCTATTTTTTCCACCTAGTTGGTGTTTAAGGCCCGGCGGGGCGTGACACAAATTATCGCATATATATAAGATTATTTTGTTTGGTTCATCTTATATATTTGGGTAATTTTCACACCAAAATTTATACTATTCGAAGAATACCCTACACACATATTTATTTAAAATTTTAATATAAACTTTTAATTTAAGTTTAAATATAAATTCTAATTTTAAATAAAAACTTAAATATTGGTTCAAATTTTAAATTCAAAATTTGATTTTAAGGTTAAAATTTCAAATTAAATCTTGATTTTGATCTCAAAATTTGAATTTAAATTCAAAAATGGATTAAATTTAAGTTTAGATTTAAATTTTAAATTCAAATTTTAGATTTAAACTTAGATTTTACTTTTAAGTTTTAATTTTAAATAAAAAGTCAAATTTTCAATTCAAATGAAAATTTTTAATTCAATTTTAAATTAACTTAAAGTTTTAAACTTAAATTTGAAATCAAATATAAGTTTGAATTAAAAATTCAAATTTGCAATCATATTAAAATTTAAATTCTGAATTCAAAATTAAATACTTAAATTAAATGAGAAACAAAAATGTAAATTTATTTTAGATTTTGAGGCAATTGGGGGTGGAGAGGGATAATTTTATATTATTTTATAAATTGCAAGATCACTCGCAATTAATAATGTAGGATACCCATTCTCGTCCTACTAATATTTTGAAATTATCTTATACTATTAGTAATGCTGTAATACAAATCAAATTATATGCGGGATGAACTAATCTAAAAGATTACTGTATGAATTTCTATAATTCTGGCAGGAGAACACCAACCAAATAGACCCTTTAAAATTATAATTTCTATAGAAAAGAATTTACAAATGCTTATGTACATATTTCTGTTTGACTTAGCCCAAACCCAATTTGCAGGATGTGACTAATAATGGACTATGGAACAAATTGAATACTATGGTCAATTCATAATAATAAAAAGTTAAACAAAATTAAACTAAACTTATTGCCAATCCTCTGAGAGGAGAGGTGGCACAGCATGACTCCAGCTAGCAAAGAATCACACCCTATACAAATTAAATCGAATAGAGATTTAAAACTATTTTAATCCAATTGAGATTTTAAAAATATTTAAAAATATTTTTAAAAGTCAACTTAATTATTCTATGTTTTATAACAGGTCTAATTATTCTATTCAAACATTGGAATTAACAGGGCATACATATTTTTGGTTCAAATCCAATACAAGGGACAAGTAGCATGTATAAATTGCATAGACTCAAGAGAAGAGAGTTAATTATCTGCTTTTCTTCTTCTCCATCGAAAATGAATCGCTCAATACTACTTTTCTCTCTAGTGCTCTTTTTGCTATCTCTATTGAGGCAAAGTACAAAGCGGTATTTAGCTTCGGCGACTCATTCACCGACATGGGGAACTTCGTCATCCTGGAAAACCACTTATTACCGATTATCCCTATCGACCTGCCTCCGTATGTAATGACCTTCTGTGGTCATCGATGCTTTGACGGCCGTCTGATCATAGATTTTATATGTATGATCAATCTTTTCTCTCTCTCTCTCTCTCTCTCTCTCTCTCGCTCTGTGTGTGTGAGAGAGAGAGAGACAGACAGAGAGAGAGATAATGCGCTGGAATGCTCTTGAGCTGAAGCACTGAACTACTAGTACCTCTGCATTTTCATACGTCAAATAGCATTTGAGATCCATGTGCAAGATACAAAGCAAGGGTTTAACTGCCGTGGCAACGAGGCGTGCCGAAAATTAATCGGCATAGTACGGCACGGTGCGTGCCGGACAGTACCGATGTGTGCCGGTTAAAAATAATGCATATGTGCCGCACATAATGACATGAAATATTTATTTTCTTTAGCAACAAAATATTTTAATTGTTTATTATATATCTTTTATTGAATCTTTTAAATTTTATTGAAAAAATTACTTAATAATTTTTTTAAAAAAGAGAGTTTTCAACTGTACAGTCGGCACGGAGGCGGACTGTATCGTGCCGATATTTTGTTAGTATGATACGGCATGGTAGATACGACTTATGCCGATGCACTTAAATCCTTGATACAAAGTAAACCAATTCGCTTGAATTCTTTTATGAATCAACTATGCACCTGGGCAGAGATCAAAGACCATCAGATGCATGAAAAGGCAAAGAGAAATGCTTAGTTACAACAACAAAAAAAAAAAAAAAATATTATAATTTTACAGCCACTAATCCTTGGATATCATAGGGTTTAGCTAAGCTTTTTTTTTTATTTTTATATTAAACAATAAAAGAGAGTGATAAGACTAGTGGACAAAAATATATGTTGCCCTTAGATAGTGGTATTGAAAAATTATAATTTTTTTTTGGTTGCAGGCTTAACACAAAAAAAAAAAATATTTTTTCAAAAGAATTACAATCCCTTCTAAGATTCATGCGAGTGAATATATATAGCAGGAAATATCAAATCATAATGTCTAAAAGCAACCCGTATGATAGAAAGATTTCTTGTTTTGTTTTAATTTGTTAATTTTCTTGCACATTTTTCATATGCATATTGTATTGTTGGATCTGATTGTAACAATCTACAAAAATTGAAGAAAAAAAATTATATATAATAAAATAAAGTTTAAGGACTAAAGTGTAACACATCTTATAGTTTGAAAATGAACGTGCTATATATAGGATCAAAAGTAGCCTAAAACTTTTTCTCAAAAAAAAAAAAGTAGCCTAAAAGCACAATTCTTTAAGGACTAGATAATTAGGAAATGCTTAGGATCTTCTCACGATTAAAGCACAGTGCATGATTAGGATCTCCTTATGATTAAATAATTAGGAAATCAACAAACATCAAATACGTACTATTGGTTCCAATCAATTTCCATTGACTAGAATTTCGAGTTCTTTTGAACAAGCATTATTGAAATAGACCCAAAACGTACGTATGAAGATTCTGATGTCCCTGCACCTCATAATCTAGAAAAGTTTAAAATATTAACTGCACTTTGCATATTATTATTGGGTATTAAAGGGTAAATTAGTACTAACACACAACACATCGGTACATTGATGCAGTAGTTATACGTTTATCTATTTTTATTTAATCTCATATCTTAATTTTACCTTAATTTTACCTTTTCTTTTTAGAGAATGGTAACATACTATCACTTTTTTTTTCGTGTAAAACTGAACTTAGTTGAAAATATAAATCAACCAAACTTTAAATTTGGAATCTCAGTTATCAACCATCAAGCACTTTGCAACTTGCGCATGCGCTAGGTAGAGTTGATTAATCTTACCATCTTAAGGTACAAATTTTTTTGTTTAATTAAGAATTAGACTATCTAACTGAAAGTATGAGATAGATGGCAGAGTCATGAACTATCTACGAATGAAGGAGGAGCAAGTTACAGTTTCTATCACAACATACGGACCAACATAAAAGATTGTCAAACATTTAGGATTTCGAATATCGAATTAGAAAGTCCGAAGACTAAAATAAATATTATGTAATGTTCATGCACTGGTAGTGCAAGTCACTATTTGATTGATATAGTATTAATTAGATCCCTTCCCAAGGGGTTCTATATTCAGTTTTCATGTTGGACATCTGCTTACATTAATTTTACATCCATGGTCTTTCGATCAATTCATGTGGCAAATCATGCCATGCGCGTTGATAAAAGAGTCAACCGAAAAAATGGCGAATAGAAATTAATTTAAAAGAATTAAACACAAAATCTGTATGAATAAAAAGTCTTAAATATGTTGGGATGCCATATTAACCATAATGTACATCTATCTTACTCGTAATCTTAATAGTATGACCGTGTAAACTAAACACTAGAATGCAACATCTCCAGTAATAGAATGAGCAGGAATTAAATTATTGTGTATTCTTTTATTCCTAGTAATTAATTTATTATAACACGAACTAAATGCTCTCTAACAATATTAATTCCAGCACAACTCTCTCTCTCTCTATATATATATAGTGAAGCTAGAATACTATTAATAATATAAGAATATTATTTATTATCAACTTTTAATTATTGAATATTTAGGATTTAGTAAGGGTTGGTGGAAAAATAATAATTCATAGATGAAAACTTTTAGCTAGTCAACAGATATATTAACAAAATCTTGTGAAAATATATATGATATTTTGAAATTTAGACCAAAAAAAATCTATGATATCCTTAGTTATAGGAATATATTTGTAATTGTCCCAAAACATACAATGTGATCTAATAATGATGCAATCAAGCGTACCAGCTGTACCTAATATAGTGGGCTAAGGGTTTGATGATTGATTTTTTGATCCCAGGTTCGAAACTTACTTGCTTATAAAGCATATATAAATAAAATGAATAGTTTGCTACCTTTCTCTTAAAAAAAATAATGATGCAACCAAGAGCGACCATTTTTATTAACCTGCGTGTTAAGCAACCCTTTGTCGCTCCAGTCAATACTGCGTGTTAAGGAACCCTTTTTCGCTCCTATGAATCTCTTATGAGTTAAGTTTCTACCCATTTTCGCTCCGGTCAATCCTGCGTGTTAAGCAACTCTTTTTCGCTCCTATAAATCTCTTATGAGAAAGTTTCAGTTGAATAATTAATAAATAAAAATTGGAAGATGCAATTAAAAAAAACTTAATAATTGCATGTCACTCTCTGATTTCCTTCTCAGCGCTCCTTATGGATCTCTTATGAGAGAGTTTTATCTAGCACGGCGATTCTATATAAAATTTATACTTAATCAATTTTGTTGAAACATGCATGTGAGATGGCGAAAACTTACTAAAATTTTTTAAAAAGTTGTCAATCATAGATTTGCTTTCGTCAATGATAGATTGTCTTCTTGTATACTTTTATTTAGCATAGAAATATTTAATTGGGTATTAATATTGAGTAAATTGCACCGTTAGTCCCCGAATTGTTGAACAAGTTCATGTTAGTCCTCAAATTTATATGGTATAAAATAAAACATTATTAAATAGTGAGGGTTAAAATTGAAACTATATTGAAAGTTTTTGGCTCGGATGTCATGCATTTTGCATTATCAAAAAAAAATGCTCGAGTACTAGAATAAAATTTGACACAGAAACAAGTGGTGAGATCTACCTTATTATTATGCGAAATACTAAGTCTACAACCAGGGATGAAGTCAGGAATCAAAGTTCGGGGGGCCAAAATTTAGATTTGACAGAAAAAATTTCAACCTCGGATAGTAAAAATAAAAGTTTGTCAGATTCACTGATCACCTATTGCTAGCAACAATAACGACAATGTGCTCAAGAAGGAGCAAGACTGTAAGAGTTGAAGGAAAAAAGTCAAGAGGTTCGAAAAAAAATTGGAATACAAGTTTTATTAAAAAAATAATTTGGCCCCCTAATATTTTAATTTTAAATATAAAAAAATTTTATATAATTTTTAAAATTCAGGGGGGGCCATGGCCACTGTAGGCCCCTTAATGGCTCTGTCTCTGTCTACAACCAAAGGGGATTGTAATTCCTACAACCCCTTATCCAAAGGTTGTAAGATTTACTAACAATTTTTTTTATTTTTAATTTTAAAAAAGAGAAGTGAGAAGACTTGTGAAGAGAATAAGACTATTGGATTTGAGTGGTTATAAGATTACAACCAAAAGTTGGTTGTAGATCTAATATTTCTCTTTGGTTTAATTTTTGGTTTAAATAACAGTATATATAATTTAACTGACCAAATAGATATATGTCCCTTATGTGACAGTGATATAAAAATATTGTTATTGTGGTTGATGAAATGAAAATGCTTAGTTGTTAATTTGATGGTTCTTATGTAGTTCTGAGTTTAGATTCGCCATTTATTTGAATTTTCAACGGACTTGACTAGAGTTTCTCAAACGTTTATGTGACTATATTCTTTCTAAAGCAAGCAGATCAAAATAAATCAATTAAAATCAAATAAATTGAAAGGTTGACTCGGTATTCAAATCCAAGCTTTAAAAAATTAGACAGCCGGATCAAAATGAATCAATTTCAGATAATCTTCATACATGTTAACCAACAATTAATTGTCCAGGATATATATGTTTCAAATTGGATTTTCACTCTCATCAGTGTCAGCTTTAGAGTTTTAGCTATAAAACGTCGACAGTGATTGAAGTTCGATCCCAACTACAATTTTATTGTTGAAGTTTCAGTTTCTAGCCTTGATGTCATGTCCTCGAATTTTATTTAATTCGAAGAATCCAACTTCGTTGCTAATTTTCTACATTTGCAAACAAAAGTCTAATGACAACGTTAGCTGGAGTGATGCTTTCGCACAAATTTAACTATGGAATCTATATTAATTTATCACAATTTAAACAACAAAGACAACATCAAATTTGGATCAAATCTCAAGCAAGCAGGAAAAGAATGGGGATAAATGATTCTGTTCTGATACAATTTTGTTCACGTATGTATCCAAAAACTGATCTGCGAGGGTGCGACGTCGGTGGTGGTGCCGGGGAACCTACCAACGGGCTGCGTACCAGCAATCCTGACGCTGTTCGCGAGCCCGAACAAGACCGACTACGACCCGCAAACTGTTGAGAACTGGATGGAGTCCGTTATGCGCTACCAACAAAAATATACGAAAAATAGAGAAAATCGAACGGTAAAAAAAAAAAAATGTAGAAAGAGGAAATCAAGATTTATATGGTTTAGTAATTGTCTACTTTCATGGGGAGAGCGAGAGAGATGTATTCCACTATAAGAAAAAACAGAAGTACAAATTTCAGATAAAAAAATCAAGAACTTTATGGTGAACCTTACCTTTCTCTTGTTCCAACGAAAACTTTAAGAATTAATCGAAAATTTTTTTTCGTAAAATCGTATCGAGAATACTAAATTGGAGAATATAGAAATCTCTGACAGAATACTTTATGCCGTTGGTTCGAAGAATCCGAACCGCTCAGGCAACTGGTCGAAAACCGCCCGCTCCGCTGCCAACTTCAGTCCCGACGTCGCATGCGAAGTCGCCTCTAGATCTCCTTCCATCGTACGGCCACTCCAGACCGTGTATTAATTAGCCGACCCTGGATGCTAATTAATTTGGTCACACGCGCACTGTTCACGTCCCGCATGCATGTTAATTAGACTCGGATTGAGAGGCATAAACCGACAATGCTTCTAATACGTCCGATCCGAATATATCTTTATCGTACGGAGCTAAAGATATAGTTCAATCTTGTATAGGTATATAAACAAGTAACTTCCACCAATGAAAATCAACTTCAAAACCAATTGATATATTCCACAGACCTAATCTATGCAATCTTTCATGAACCAACTTGATGGGTTTAGTAATTTGACTTAACCCAAGTTCGAAAGAAGGCATATCTTCGACACAAACGGGCTGCCTCGAGAACTTCAACGACTAATATAGGACAACCCCATTCCCATCCGGTGTTACAGACTCCCCCCCTTTAGGGGACGTCTAAACACACACAGCCCAAGATCACGACAATCTGGCTCAGCCGAGACTCATCTGAACTGGCTCTGATACCAAATGTAACGACCCAGCCCACTAGCAACAATAACTCGTTGGGCCCAATCAACAACCAAAAATACTTAAGCCCAGTTATTGTTACTAGTGGCCAAGTCTCTTATAAACCCAATGACAACCCCATTCTTGCGCACGTATCATTCACATGCAGAATACTACACCCCCATCATTGAATTACTTTAAGGAAATATTTGTTGGTTATTTTTAAGAAACTTACTTTAAGGAAAAAGCTTTACATATTTCTACTTGTATATCAACATATTAGCATATATTAGTAGCCTTCTAGGTGATCTTTGAAAGTATCTGTTGCAATATTCCTTAGTTTATTAAAGTTTGCGAAGAGTTGATCTTTATTATTCTTTAATTCCTTTTGACATGACTTACTACAAATTAAGGTAGGGGAAACTCTACATATTTGTTTTAAAAAAAATGCTAAGTCTACGACTAATGGGCGTTTAGGATAATCTTACAAATCCCCTCATAGAGTTTAGACAAACTTCTTTGGATTTTTAGTATTAAGAAAGAAGGAGCGATAAGATTAGTGTAAAAAGTTCGTCCTTAACGGTGATATTGTAAGATTACAATTGCTTTTTAGTTGTAGACCTGGAGTTTCTCTCTTCTTTTTTGCTTGCCTAATCACAAACAACCAGTGATTTGTACTTCTAATAGTAATAGCACTTCTAAATATTAAAATTCATATGCTTTTGATAAAATTTACCTATGACTGTTTCGTCTCAAAATCTTACATGTTAATGGCCAGTATAGGCCGGTGTTTGTTTAACATGTAAAACAATCTAAATTTATTGAACTTTTGCTAGAAAATCTTATTGATTATTCAAATCAAGATTAATAATTTCAATTTAGAGCTTAAGAGTCCTATCGTCTATGTTCGAATGCTCAATTTGAATCATTCATTTCATGGGTATACTATACATAAATTTTTAAAAAATATTAAATTTGGATGTTCCTGCATAAAAAATAAGTAAAAAATATTTAATTCTTCGTGCTTCCAGTGTACGGCCTTATTCAAGTTCTCTTTCGACTTTTTTTTCCTTAAAAACCTAAATGTTTCTTTTCTTTTCTCCCGTAGGATTTAGCGATGGAGCAGTTAAAGCTTGTTGCATGTGGAGGAGGTGGACCTTATAATTACAATGTAAGTGCAGTGTGTGGCTTACCTGGTGTCCCTGCATGTAAAGATCCATCAACTTATGCAAACTGGGACGAAATCTATATATAACTGAAGCTCCATACGTACGACCGCATTGCTTCTGGTTGGCTCAAGGGACCCTATGCCCATCCACCTATACTAAATTTGAGTTAACAATTATCTGCTTGGATATCGGAACATGTTATTTGCTGATAGATCTGACAATCTCTATCCATACCCTCAGATATTCGGGTTATCCATAAATTTGCCAGTATGGATACTAATTTTTTTTAATCCAAAAAATTATGGGTAAAATAGATAGGTACCCGTTAAGTTGTGGGTATTTTGAATAACCTGCAGGTACCTGTGAAAACTTTAACTAAAATAAATAATCTTTAAGATATTGACTCTATAATCATAAAAATTTTATTAATTTTATATCATAAAAATTTGGGATGATAAAATATTTTTATACTATGTTATACTTTTATAGTTAAGATTTTATATTGTTTATTATATGTTATGATATTTCAAACAATAAGTTATATTATATTTTTAAAAATTATATATATATGTATGTTTTGCATTTAGAAAGTATAGGAGCAAAAAAAAAAAAAAAAATCTTATGAGTAACCCGCATATTAGCCCGCCCGCCTATAAGCTGGTATGGATAAAAATGTTGACTACACAAAAATTTACGAAAAAATTTTACTCATACGTATGACCTGCGGGTACAATGACTCGCCCACAGGTTACCCATCATGCCTGTTTGCCAAGTCTATCTGGTTATAACAAGTATATTATAAAAAAATGTCTTCTTGTGAACGTTGTCTATTAGTGTGCGTTTGGTTTTTTTACAAGGACTTGGCATTAGAATAATTCATTTCACCATCAAGGTAATTTAAATTGTCAATAAAAAATGATAATAATTTGGAGTTAGTATAATATACCTTTGTTAGAAACTAATTTTACTTCTTGATCCATTTTTTTCAATCAACGAAAGATATGTAATGTACGAACAAGATTTTCCTTTTCTTGACCTTTGTGATTGTCGTTTAATATTTTCGCGTTTAGCTCCTTTATAAAGACTTAGCAAACATGATTTGTTGGACTAGCGTATTTCACCTAGATCTAATTTTTTTATTCTAAGAAAATGACTAGAATGCTGAATATTTTATGTTGCTACGGGAATCATACTTCTCGTCTACTACAATTTTTTTGTATAAGATTCTGTTAGAATGTCAAAACAAATTATCCAGTCGTGACCTGTATGTTGTGTGGATTTTCTTTTGTGATTATTATTTTAGAGTTTTTGTTCAATTATTTATAAGAACATGGCAAACATATATTGTTGAATTATGCATTCCATCAAAAAGATGAGTTATTTTGTTCTAAGTAGCACATAAGCCTAATGGGGCACGTGAGCAGACCCGCTACGTAGACATACTTTTACTGTATGTGCAACGCGTCAAAGCACAAATCACCTGTAGAAAGCATTTATAAAGGAAAATAAATCAGGATTTCAACTTTTCAAAAATATATCATTGTTTATCAAAAGTCATCAAAGCTTTTCAAAATTACAAACATTTTCAATTGTAAGTTTAGTTACAATCTTAATAATACATTTGTTAATGTTTACAAAATACGCGATGTGTAGCTAGCAAGGCGTCGAAGCTATCTAGTGCCGGTCCTTACTCTACGTCATGCTTCGCCGCACATGGCGTACCTTAAAAATAATGCACAACGATAGTGAGAAACTTTAAAGTTTTTCGGTTGGTAGAATATGTCACCGAGGGCAATCTATCCGCAACTAGGGTCAACAAGGAGCAATCGATTCCTCTACATTATTCCCCATAAACTTGCCAATGGCAGCGTTCCCTTCATTGCTGAGTGTGGCTCCACCATGTCCTCTCTTTTTGCTTGAACTGAGTCGGATTGTTGAGTGTGGACGCCACCCTGAACTGGCTCAAGTCATCTACATGTTTCCATCTTTCTTCGCTTGAACCGAACATGGTTTTTCTCTGTCTTTGCTTGAACTGAACTGGGTCAACCTGCTTTATTAGGCCTAACCAGCCCAACTGCTTTATATGCTTCCATCTTTGAACCGGATTTCCCTCTTTCCTTGCTTGAACCGAACCAATTATGGTTAAGTATGGGCTGCAACCCGAACTGGCTCAAGGTTTCCTCTTTCTTTGCTTGAACCGAACTGAGTTCCCTTTTCCTTGCTTGAACCAAACTAGGTCGAGCCTATGCAATGGGCCGAACATTTCCTCTTCCACTTCCCCGGGCTGTTACCTTCCTTCATTGAATCACAACGTCCTTAGGGCACAACAGATCTCTCCCCTCACTGCCGCTTTTTCTATCGCCGTTTCCTCTTCTGTTGTCATCGTTTTCGGTGCTGGAATCGTAGTGTCCTCCAAACAGAATTAGGCATGATGGATCCCTCCCCTCACCGCCACTTCCTCCATCGTCGTTTCGTCTTCCTTCGTCGCCATTTTTGGTTATGCATTAATCCACTATGGGCGAAGCGTTTTGTAGCACCGCTTTTAATACCCTCACGACTGTCCATTCGGCTATATAATAACATCTCTAACATCCATTTTTCCCTATATCTGATAACCCAATCTTGTTTTGCCCATAAGTTAAAAGTTTTTCTGCAGCTTTTATTTTTCAATTTTACCTTACATGGGACTCTATCCAGCATTTTATTTTATTTTAATTAACGTAATTTTTTTTCAGAAAAGTGATAGTGATTTGGAACGGTTGTTCTACGTTTATTTGCCTTTTTGTTTCTCCTGTACTACTATAAGTCCTAATACAACTTTATGCTCCTGAATTTGATGGATTATGTGTCTATTAACTAAACTAAAACACACGACTATGCTAAAATACACAACTGCCGTATAATTTTCGGCAATTTACATTTTTTTTTAGTAAATCTATTTGAAATTTAAATGAATATTACATCTCTTCATGTGCTTTTTTTTATTATAATTTTATTACCTATATGTATATCTCCAAATATATATAATTTGATGGATTATGAGTCTATTAACTAAATTAAAACACGCGACTATGCTAAAATATATGGCCGCCGTGTAATTTGGCAACTTGGCGGTTTGCATGCAGAAATGGATTCTTTCATTAATGTCGACATCAGCTTTCGCCGGTTGCTTCGCAATATCTCCATGCAATTTTCCTTATCTCTCCCAAGGTATTGCATAACCGTAGATGCTAATGGTTGGTTTCCTTCTTATGTTGATGTGGAAGTATCTAGAAGTAGCCGATTTATGGAGATAATTACATGTCATGGTGCTCCATTTTCTGAGTCGAATCAAACTGAAGAGGATGCCGCATGTGTAGCAATTAAGAGGCTTCGTAATGAATTGGACTTTGAAGTTAAAGATGTTAATTTTGAGGACAAGAAATATTATAAAAACTTATATGATAAAATCTATGACGAACATTTGGAACTTCAAGATGAGTACGAAATGTTTAACTTGGACTTTGCTCTTCTCAAAATATAATTTTTTTAATTGAAAAAAAGAAAATTGTCACTGCCTTGAAGAAAATCAAGGAAAGTATTGGTAGATGTTGCGCCTTCATTAATCCCCCTAACATTGATCCGATGGAAGAAGAACCAACTGGACATCCGGTAACATCAGATACTGCAGAAACAAAGGCAACAACTAACTAGCGATGATCCATAAACGCCTTCTGGTTATTACATGATCTAGCCTTTCTCCCATTTGACAGGGAATACTGGAAAAAATTTGTTCTTATTTTTTTTTTTGACCTAATAAGTATGTTTTTAGATTGGTTTTGCATTTCAATTTTCGCAAAGTATCTTTGTCTATACTTAGGCATGAATTTCGTAAAGTATCTTCGTGTTTTTCTATATCGTTTTACCCTTATGTTTGTTTTATTGGTTGTCCTTTTAGTAAAATTAAGAAGAAAAAGAAATTGCAATATGTCTATTATTGCTTCATCGTTGTTTACATTGTTTGCTCTGTTCAAATTGCTGAGATGTCCCATCTACTACATAATGAAAAAATAAATAATATTATTGCACGTGGAATGTTAGGGGGAAAAAACATAATCAAATAACACAAAAAAACTTCTAACAGAGAGACTATTGCATCTGCTACTTCTCCTTAATCTACTATTGGTGATGTTCATGTTCCAACTGCTTTCCTTCGGGATCTCCGTATCGATTTTTTTCCCCTTTCTTCTCCCTAATAAAATCTCAAACAATATGCATCGATTTAAAATCAACAACAATGCTGTTTAGAGTTAACTAATTGTAAAGCTTTAGTTTATTTATAATCTTCTTCTTTCCTTTTGGATAGAATATCTTTTTGTAAGGTACTTTGACTTTAAACCTTGAGAATAAATTTCTAAGCATTCTAAGGTATTCCAATTATTGCACATTTCTTACTTTCGCTTTTGCTAACAAAATCTCTTATTTTCAAATTCTACTCCATATTCTATTCATCTTTCCGTTGGGTGTTCTTTTGCTATCTATTATACTCCTCCTACTTTTTCTTCTTATGTATTCAGTTTTTACTCGATTAGTAAGGTGGGACAAATAGAAGACAAAAAGATATTTTTTTAAAGAAAATCCTTCGTAGAATTTTGCGCTGTTTCTTCTTATTTCTTAAAGAAAAAGAATGAGAAATATAAGAAGGAATCAGCAGATTATGTATTTTCGTTTGAAGGCATTATAGAACTTAAATTTAGACTTTCCTTTGATTTGAGTAGGCTTCCCTTTAATTTATACTTTTTCTAATAATAAACGGTATGTAAACAACAAATAAGCGACAGTATGCATCATATGCCAATTTAAGTAATATCTGTTATGGCGGTGGGCCTCCAACAAATACATTCTATATACTTGTTATAGTATATAGAGATCTCCACAAAAAGTAATAGAAAAGAGAAGAGAGGAAGAAGAGAAATCAAAAAATCTGGTACGTTATCGTGGAAGCAAAACAAAATAACTTTATTGAAGAAAAATTAACAACCACACAGGATGCATGCGTCCGTACTGTCACGGACAAAATATTTGCCGCTGACTTTTTCCTCGACAGTGGCCCGTTTCTCCGAAGGTGCATTCTGACGGAGGCCTTGCGGGGGCGTTCTCGAGGCGCGGTGCTCGAGGCCGATGGTGCGGAGCTCGGGGCTGATGGCGCGGGCGCCGGGGCTGATGGTGCGGAGCTCGGGGCTGAAGGCGCGCGGAGCTGAGGGCTGATGGCGCGGGCGCCGGGGCTGATGGTGCGGGCGCCGGGGCTGATGGTGCTGGAACCGAGCAGGCACTTGGTGTTCCTAGGTGCATTTATGCTGCCCCTTGGGAACCGGCTGCCTCCTCTTTTGGCTTATTGATGTATGCCATTTGGCTTCCTTTCATTTGTGCTATGGGCGGCGAGGGGCCTTTAAATACTGTAGCCTCCACCCCCTAAAACTCAGAATACACTTTGTAATTCTCACTACTCATGCAATAGAAGAGTTCTACTGTATTTCTCTTGTACTTAGTTTTTAGGGCGAGGAGGTCCTGACTTTGTAAGGAGAGGGGTAGGCTTGCTCACTTCGCGAAGGAAGGCGAGCGCCGCACGGACTAGACACGAGCATTCGGTTTAGTCCGTGACAGTTGGTATCAGAGCGAGTTCATCTTTGGGAGCATGTCGACTTCGGAAGCGGCCATCGTCGACATCGAGCCCGAACCCAGGGCGCCCAAGCGCGGGAAGAGCAGGGAGTCGCGGACTCTAAGGAGAGAGTCCGCCTCGCTCGAGGACCGCGTGTGCGTGCTGGAGGACTCCGCTGCGAGTGCGGAGGAGCGCGGCACCCTTCTATCGCAGCAGGTGGCTGTGATCGAGGAGGGGCTGCAGGCCATGGAGGACAGCGTCGCGGCTGCCATGGCCGCTTTCCGTCATCAACTCGGGGAGTTCCGCAACGAACTTGCCCGTCGCGATGATCAGCGGAAGGTGCTGGTGGAGGATCTTGTCACCCGGGTTGACGAGGTCGAGGACCTCAAACTGCGGGTGACCATCGTCGAGCGGGCGGTGGCTCATGGCGTCGAGACGCGGAGGGAGCCCACCCCGAGGATCCGAGTCCCTGAACCACAACACTTCAAGGGATCGCGAGACGAGAAGGAAATTGACAACTTCCTTTGGCACATGGAGCGCTACTTGCGGGCGTTGCGATTGGAGGACGAGGAGGACAAGGTCCCTATCGCAGCCATGTACCTCACCGACGATGCCATGCTGTGGTGGCGTCGACGGTCGGCGGAGGCCGAGAAGGGTCGCTGCCAACTTGCGACGTGGGAGGACTTTGTGCGCGAGCTCAAGGCGCAGTTCTACCCGGAGCATGTCGAGTACCTTGCGCGGAGGCAAGTTCGACGGCTCAAACATCGGGGCACACTCAGGGAGTATGTCCATGAGTACTCGCGGCTAATGTTGGCGATTTCCAACATGGCCGACGAGGATCGCTTGTTCTTTTTTCTTGACGGTCTTCAGCCGTGGGCTAATAAGGAGCTCGTGGCGCGAGACGTGAAGGACCTGAACGCGGCGATTGCGTTGGCGGAGAAGTTGCCTGAGCGGGAGCGAACCGAGGGCGATCGAGGTGAACCATCGACGGCGAGCGAGGCCAAAGGTGGGGGAGGGCACCACGATCCAACGGGCGCGACGGGGCACAAGCCAAACCGGGATGCGAGGAGGCATCGGCAGGATTCCGACCCAACGCCGGCGAACATTTCTTGCTATGTTTGCGGCGAAAACCACTGGGCACGGGACTGCCCAACGAGGAGCAACCACAAAGGTAAGCGGGTTGCTGCAGTCCAAGTCGAGGAGGACGAGGACGAGGTGGAACTGCCGAGGATGGGCGCGCTTAGGCTCGTCAACGCAGTTTGCGGTCAGCCGAGCGGCGACGGGCTCCGAGGGAGGGAGCTTATGTTCGTCGACGTGATCCTCAATGGGAGGACCACTCGGGCGATGATCGACACCGGCGCGACACACAACTTTGTCGCTGAGGCAGAGGCCAAGCGTTTGGGCCTCAAACTTGAGAAAGATACGAGCCGCATCAAGGCGGTCAACTCCGAGGCGCGTCCTATCGCGGGAGTTGCCAGGGGCGTGGAGATAGCCATCGGCCCGTGGAGGGGCAGGGCTGATCTCACCGTTGGGCCACTTGACGACTTTGGGATGATCCTTGGGATGGACTTCCTTGCGTCGTCGAAGGCGGCGCCAATGCCACATTTGGGGGTGCTGAGTTTCCTGGGCGAAGCAGCACCTTGCATGGTTCCGGTGCGTCGGGGCGAGCCGACGAAGAACCAATCCCTCACTGCCCTGCAGCTTTACGAGGAGGTAAAGCGCGGGACGGCTGAGGACATCGAGGAGGAGGACCCGAGCAGCGGCGAGGCTGTCAAGGCTCCTGCGGTGCTGAAGCAGCCAGCATCGAAACATTGTGTAAGTCATTCTGTCAAGAATTCTGCAGGGACCATGGGGCGTTCTGCGACTTGGCGGAGTGCGCGTGCGTGTCGCGGAGGACATGCACCCTCGGCTAATTCTGCAGGGACCATGGGGCGTTCTGCGACTTGGCGGAGTGAGCGTGCGTGTCGCGGAGGACATGCACCCTCGGCTGATTCCGCAGGGACCAAGGGGCGTCCTGCGACTTGGCGGAGTGCGCGTGTGTGTCGCGGAGGACATGCACACTCGACGGTTTCTTCGCACAGCGAGTTCGCTGGTGCTTATGCTCAGAGGGGCAAGGCACTAGGGGCTGGTGCGGGGGCAATGGCGGACGGTAGCGAGGCACGGAGTCGTTCGGGCGCGAAGGCTCGACGGACTGCGCGGAAGGCTACGCGGACCGGAAGTACTCTGCGCGCGACGAGGGCGTTTGCGCGTTTGGTGGGGGAGATTGTCACGGACAAAATATTTGCCGCTGACTTTTTCCTCGACAGTGGCCCGTTTCTCCGAAGGTGCATTCTGACGGAGGCCTTGCGGGGGCGTTCTCGAGGCGCGGTGCTCGAGGCCGATGGTGCGGAGCTCGGGGCTGATGGCGCGGGCGCCGGGGCTGATGGTGCGGAGCTCGGGGCTGAAGGCGCGCGGAGCTGAGGGCTGATGGCGCGGGCGCCGGGGCTGATGGTGCGGGCGCCGGGGCTGATGGTGCGGGCGCCGGGGCTGATGGTGCTGGAACCGAGCAGGCACTTGGTGTTCCTAGGTGCATTTATGCTGCCCCTTGGGAACCGGCTGCCTCCTCTTTTGGCTTATTGATGTATGCCATTTGGCTTCCTTTCATTTGTGCTATGGGCGGCGAGGGGCCTTTAAATACTGTAGCCTCCACCCCCTAAAACTCAGAATACACTTTGTAATTCTCACTACTCATGCAATAGAAGAGTTCTACTGTATTTCTCTTGTACTTAGTTTTTAGGGCGAGGAGGTCCTGACTTTGTAAGGAGAGGGGTAGGCTTGCTCACTTCGCGAAGGAAGGCGAGCGCCGCACGGACTAGACACGAGCATTCGGTTTAGTCCGTGACAGTACGGTGGCGACCACTAATTAATTAGCACCCGGCCCCGCTTCAACTTAATTAATGCCGGCTTCATTAGCCACAAAAATTCCGACCTTCCTATTTATAATTAATTATACAGAATCCTACTCTGATTAGATTTCATCTTAATCACAATTTAAATAACAAAATCTAATAATCGGATAAAATCAATCTAATCCTAATTTAATTATTCATTAGCATTATCTCTAACACTCCCCCATAATGCTAATGTCCTTCACACCGATTTTCTCTCGGCAAAATATGAATTTCTCCAAAGGCAGCGGCTTTGTAAAAATATCGGCCATCTGCTCCTCAATCGCGCAATGTTTCAACTCGACTTGTCTGTTGGCAATTTGTTCGCGAATAAAGTGATATCGCAATTCAATGTGTTTGGTCCGGCTGTGATGAATCGGATTTTTCGCCATCGCGATGGTTGATTGATTGTCGTAGTAAATCACGGCTGGATCTTCTTGCTCATGCTTTAAATCTGCTAAGATTCGCCGCATCCAAATTGCTTGACATGTAGCAGCCGTAACCGCTATGTATTCGGCTTCTGAAGCTGATAGAGCCGTCGACTGCTATTTTTTTGAAGACCAACAAATTGCTCCTGGACCAAGGTTGAACACGAACCTGCTCGTGCTTCTTCGATCATGTACCGAACATGCCCAATCACTATCAGAACAACCAAAAAAATAAAAATTGTTAGCGTTAGTATACCACATTCCGTAGTCTCTTGTTCCTTTCAAGTATCTCAATATCCTTTTTGCCGCTCCCCAATGAATTTTTCTTGGGCTCTGCATAAATCTCGACAACAAGGATGTCGCATACACAATATCTGGTCTACTGTTACCAATGTAGAGCAAGCTTCCAATCAAACTTCTATATAAACTTGCATCTATCTTTTCTTCTCCATCATCCAATGATAGCTTCATATTCGTACCCATTGGATTTTGCACGGGATTGCAATCATTCATATTAAACTTTTCAAGCAAATCACCAAAATATTTTTTTCTGACAAATAAAATTTTTATTATCTCCTTGTTTTACTTCTACGCCTAAAAAATAACTCATGCGGCCAAGATCAGTCATCTCAAACTCAGTCATCATACTTTTTTTAAATTCATTGATCAATTCTGTGCTATTTTCGGTATAAATCAAATCACCAACATAAAGGCAAGCAATCAAAATCGCCATACCTCAAGATTTATAAAGTTCGGATTCACTCTCACTTCTAAATAATTTATTTTGAGTAAAGTGCGAATCGATCCGACTATAATACGCTCGTGGAGCCTGTTTCAATCCATATAGCGCCTTCCGTAGCGTGTAAACTTTGTGCTCTTGTCCTTTAATTTTGTAGCCCTGCGGTTGCTCAACAAAAACTTCTTCATCCAAAAATCCATTAAGAAAAGCCGATTTGTCACGCCCCGGGGTCGTTTTAGAAAGCCAGCTTGAAATCGGGCTATCTTTATAAATCAGAGTAAGCGGAAAACTCCCAGTTTTTTTTTTTTTAGAAACCTTGACCCCTAAGAACGTGCAACAGATCCGCCACAAATACAAAAAAATTTCTAAACAAACGAACATAGCACGGCGTAGCACATGTACAATGGACAACCATTTCCTCAACTCACACACACACAACAACACAACAACAGGATGTACAAGAATTGATAATTATCATCATACAGCTACTGGTCCTTAATCACATCCATTCCATTCACATTCATTAATTCCTATTAGTTCGAAACGTCTCCCACACGGAGACTTCATTTGAAACCTAACTTCAAAGAAAAGCCTCGAGAAAATTATTTTGAAAATCGTTTCCCACGCGGAAACCTTTATTTTGAAAACCGCTACCACGAGAGGTAGAAAGCCAGGAGGAAATCATTTTAGTCGTTCCCCTCCCAAAAACCTTTATTTTGAAAATACTACCACGAGGGTTAGAAAACTAAAAGAAAACCATTTGAAAACCGTTCCCACACGGGAACCTTTATTTTGAAAATGCTATCACGAGAGATAGAAAACCGTCGATCGAAATTCAAAACTGAAACCACATAAGTCCAAAATCCAAGAGTATTCAAAACTCATAAGCGCATCGTCCCAAAAATCCACAAGTATAAGCATCAACTGAACCACATATGTCCTCTACTAACAGGTATAGGGGGTAAACTATACTATCACATATATGACTAATACGAAGTATGGAGTATAGTCAAAAATGTATACCGTAGATTGAGACCTCTACGACGGCCCACTAACTACGACCTCACGCTGCGTCCCGACCAATCCTGTCCGCGTCACCTGAAAAATAGTGGGGGTGAGAACATATAAACACGTCTCCCTCCCAGTGGGTACCACAAGCCGACGAAGGCAAACGTACTCACCGGTAATCAGGTATAGATAAAGAAAGATCTACAGTAGCAATGTAAGTGTAAAGAGAAGAACTGTAAGTATGCAATGACCGCCACGATAATTATATGCATCAACCAGACGAAAAGTCCAAATATACCCAATCTATACCGCTGTGTCGGTCTAAGGACCTCAGGCAAAAGCCACTCTCCGCTCGTTCACCTGGCATGTAACCCTAGCAATGGCTGCTGGGCTCGCGGGTCGGAAGTACGACCACTTTTCTAAAAAAGAACACCTTTCTGTGGGGGATGTGTACGTGAAATGCTCTCGAGCTGTGGCGATTAATGCGAATATGATCAATAGCCAACCGCGACGAATAGCCGATAATCACCGCCACTCGGGGCACAACGACCAATAGGTCATCGAATTGTAAGAAAATACAAGTACAGACTACTCAGGTCAACTAGGATGGAACAACTCAACATCCTCTCAAATGTATGCAAGTGCCGACCACTCAAGTCAACTAAAAAGTACGAGGTCAACGACGACAAGAGTACCGGAGAACCGACCACTTTGGTCATCTAGAATGTACCTACGAGAACCGACCACTCAGGTCAACTACGACTCGTCCAAGAGAACCAACCACTCAGGTCGACAATGATGTATGCACAAGAACCGACCACTATGGTCAACAATGTCACGTCTACGAGAACCGACCACTCAGGTCAACAACGATGAAAATGATCATGCATAGATAATCACTACCGCTCTACTTCTATATCATGGCAAACAAAAGATGAACACGTTAAGTAGAGCTAAAGTCAAAGTCATGTGGCGTAAGGCTCAAATACTAGCCATATGCAGAAAGTAAGAGATACGGGTGGAGGGAACATCACCGAGCGTGCACCACTGAACCGACTTCGGATCGAAATACCCACCTGTGTCTGTCGCCGCGGCTAGCTCCTGCGAGATGAGAGACGACGACCAGACCTACGATAGGTCCACCGAGTCAGAAACCAAACCAACTGACTCAAAAGACATTGCTCACAAACCCAAAACCATCAACAAGATTGATTTCTCGAAACTGATTTCCGAGCTCACCGGGAATCCCGAAAACACACCGGAATGCCCTCGGGACCCACGAAACGTCCCGAAACACACAGACTCATACTGTGAGTCAACCGTTTCCCTGAAACGCATCCATTTGAGTTTCGAGCAGCAAATTCAAGCACCAAGGTCAAGTCGGTCATCGCCGGCTGATCGTTTCGCTCCGGGCTTCCGAAAGTGTCCACTTTGGCACCGGCAGCCTTCGCCGGTCATCTGTCGCCTCCGCCTCTCACCTGACAACCCCAGTAGCCAAACAACAAGCCTAGACAATGATTTTCAGGGTGACCACATAGCCGAAAACTCATCACGACGCGAAATCACATTCTACCGACGATTTCGCTCGAAAACGCACCGAAATCCCTCTGCCGCTCATCGACCGCCTCCGGACTTCAAAAGTGGTGGTAGCAATCAGCCAACAAGGCCTAGCGGGGTATGGAGGGCGTCCAAATCGCTACCATGCAAAAACCGCGACATAAATCGGGTCCAATCAGCGAATTTTCGTCGAATGACGCCGTGGGACCCCGTTCCACTCCGCAACAGCTCCCGGACCTTTGATGATCAGTCAAGAGGTCGCTAATAGTGATTTACATGCTATCCGAGGCTGTGCGTGGGGTCCCCACTGCATACTAGTTGCAATTGGCCCACTAAAGTCAATAAACACTATGCAATTAAAGCATAAAACATGAGTTTCGAACTAGTTAAGTCAAGGATCCCCGTGCTCGCTGTCCAAAGCGCGATCGACGGCCGGACGGCTTCGAAACAGTGGAAAAACCCTCCAAAAGCAAGCTCCCGAAATCGTCCAAGCCTCACGCACGCACCAGAGCTCTTCGGATCGCAGCGAAGGTGAGCATAGGTCTCCACCAGGCACCCAAAGCGTCGTGCTCACCTTCTGGATGACCGCTGAGGTCCCCGCTGGCCACGAGGAAGGGCTCGGCCAACTCAGCCCTATGATCCACCCTGGCAGCCAAACAACAAAGCTAGGGCATCACTGTTCCGGCAGCCGGCGGCACTGCAGGGGGAGCTCCGGGTAGGGGAGGTTCGCCGCACTCAAGGGAGTCGAGCGGTGGCCCTTGCCTACGGTGGGAGGCGGCGGTGGCGCGATGGCGGCGATGGGGACCAACAATGGGCCGCGGCTAGGGCATCGCGGATCTCGGCAACAATGGGTCGGTACGGCGAGGGGCGGCGTCGGTGGCCTCTCTAGGACCTCCGGTGTCGCCCATTGGCGGCGCGGCGCGACGACGGCGGTCGGGTCCCTCCCCACGGCCGCACATGCACTGCGGCCAAATCCCTGGCCGCGGTGGCTCCACAGGGTACGGCGGCGCCGGAGAAAGCCAGAGGAGGGTTGCCGGGGTGAGGGTGGTCGGCGGCGATGGACCCGGTGGCCGGCGACACAGCAACAAGGGAACTCGGACTCCCTCCTCCTTCGCAGCACCAAAAAGAGAGAGAGAAAAAGAGAGGGAAGTGGAGGGCTTTTTTCCTCCTTCTCCGGCGACAGGCGGCGGCGGAAGATACCTCACAGGTGGGGAAGGGGGTGGTGTTAGTAAATTACGTACGGTAAAAAAATGTAGCGGAAAAAGAAAATCAAACAATTTGATTTTAAAAATTTCGAGATCCGATCTCAAAAATCACACAACTTGGATCCCTCATGTTATTCAAGATTAAGAGATAAGAAGATCTAATCTTCACCTTTGTGCGGGTAGTTCTTCACCGCAATCTAATGATCATGAAATTGGTTCTCTTGAAGCCACACAAGCGTCCGGCCTCTATAGGTATCCACACGAGATTGGTGATCTGATTGATGTCCTCACCGGGATGCTAGCTCCCTTGCAAATGACGTCTTTCTTGCTAAAGGATAGAAGAGAAAAAGAGAGAAGGAGAGAGATGACGGCTAGAGTTTTCTAAAAACTCCCATATCTTATAAAGAGGGATATAATTACTTTTATAATAATATAATTACCATTAAGGATAAGAATAAATCTAGATTTATTTTTATCCTTTCCTTAATTGGTTCAATCGATTAAATACTAATTTAAATCGACATGAACTCAATCCTAATTTGATCATATCAAATTAATAATGCAATATTTGCACATAAGTCTTCTCATAATTTACTAACTGTTAGTAAGTCCTCTCTTATAACATTTATACTTTAATACCACTAATTTGTAATAATTATAAATTAGTCCAATTATCAACATATTGACAATTAGGTCCTCCTGCGATTCAAAGATCACGATCTAGCTATCCGATCAGTCATAACCTCTTATGTGTGTGACCCCATAGGTTCTATTCTATCAGGTAGTGAGATATATTCTGATCACTATCAACAATATCACTGAAACTCCTTTCAGTGGATCGGAACAATTCCAACTCAGCCCAAGAAGAATTATCGATCATCCAGATAATTCTCATGAGTCTCACAATCCATCAGTAACGCCTAGCACCATGTAGTGGCATTTCAGTAGAATAAAATATTGAACCTCTTGGTGCAGTTACCATGTGATACAGTCCTTCTATCATGAGTCCCGCCTAGACGGAGGTCATGGAACAACTCGTCAAACCCCATCGTCTGTCATACGTCAAATTTATTCGACTCGAGCTTCTAATATCGAAAACCCTTTTCGCTATTTATTCTGCCTTGGCCAAAGTCTTCTAAACTCGGTCTCATAAATCACATAGGACTAACGCCCCTATCTACTAAGGGAGATAGATTCCATATAGGTGCACACCCTATTCTTACAACGAACCTACTGCAGCCAACATGCACCGCAAGGACCCGAATGCTAGGGACCAAGTGTATGTACAGTCAAACTACAGTAACCTCATTGTGAATAGCCGAGGCACCGCAGGTCAAAGGACCAGTCACACTACTACAACATTGAGTAAGTCACTGACGAGTGAGTAGACATCCAAGTGACTTCTCGCCTTGGTCACGCTCGGTACCTTTGTTCTCTAACAACCACCTGCACATTCGCTCCAATGTCCCACACTGTTGACTCGAGACTCATCTACCGAAAAAGAGAAACGACCTGTGCACCAATCTCACCTGATCAATCACCGTCCCCGTGATGATCCATCGATCGGGAGCATTTAGGAATTAACCACTAATGGCACATGTTTCAAATTCTCAACTCTTGAAAATAAGTGTCATCATCTTATTAATTCCTTGGACGATTCATAGACACATACTCAACATGAATGAAAACAAGAATCCAAATTTATTTAAATTATATACAAATTTATGTCGACCTGGTTGGCTTCTAGGGCATACATCTAATAGGAGGAGGAGGAGAAGGCATAGGGTTTGGGTTCCAAAACCCTAAATCCAAAACCAAAAACTATAAAACCATAACTCAGGAAAAAATTGCGCCAAAGTCCTCTGACGCTCGAACTTCACCAATCAGTCCCTCTTCATTGGATTCCTCTCGCAGAAAGACCCCCGCCTGCAAGATTTCACGCAAACGTAGCACCGAATGCTTCTAAAAAGTAAGAACATCGAAGAATAAAAGCCTTTTCAGCGATAAAATCTATTTTTCTCCAAAACTGTGCGTCAAACATAAAATTTGTTAGTGCCATTGGCTTCGGCATAGTCGGACCATCGAAAATGAGCTATTGGATCGCCCAAATCAAAGTCCAATTCGCGTCCAAAGCCCATCTCTCTTCTCGATCCTTTCCGAAAACGCAGGTTACTATTCACTATAAGTGAAAAGTAATAATCGCGTAAAAATTTTATTTTAAAAATTTGATGGGCAAGTTTAAAATTAAAATACACACGATAATGTTGAAAAAGGTGCCAAACATACATAGGAAAAAACTCAGTCCTCACATCATCCCCCCCTTAAAAGAAGTTTCATCCTCGAAACTTGCATACACCTCTCCTACAGCAAATCTGGATCAAACACACATCACCAGCTCTAACCCCGAAGTTACTTCACGCTCCTCGAAGCTCAAATCCATCGTGAAGCCTACAGCCGTAGGGTTAATCACGTGGGGGAGACGCGAACGTACTTGCGAGGCAAAGTGACAAGGAACACATAGTGCACTCGGGCGAGACTTGGAGGTAGACAAACTGTGCGCCACCGGACCAACACGCTCTATGATCTCGAATGGTCCCACAACCCACGGACTAAGCTCGTCCCGCAAACTGAATAGCTTGATCTCTCCCCGGACGGCGACACCTTGAGCAGCACCTGCTCACCGACCTGAAACTCTAGGTCATGCCATCGCTGGTCCGTATAGCTCCTCTATCGACTCAGCGCGGTCAACCACCGCTCTCTGGTGACACAAAACCTCGCCTCGGCATCCTCCAATAAGTCTGGCCCAAACAGCCGGTGTTCACCAATGTCGTCCCAATAGGTGGGGGCCCGACATCGATGGCCATACAACGCCTCATATGGCGCCATCATAAAGCTCACCTGGTAGCTGTTGCTGCGGTTAAGCTCTACGAGCAGCAAGTACTGGAACCATCCCACTCCGTAAACCAGGACACATGCCCAAAGCATGTTCTCAAGGGTCTGGATGACCCGCTCATACTGGCTATCGCCTGGAGGGTAGAAAACCGTACAGAAGTTAAGCTACGCACCCATAGCCTGCTACAGGCTCCACTAGAACTGGGTGATGAAGCAAGTGTCCTGATCTGACACGATCGACACCGGTACCCCAAAACAAACTGTGAGACATTACACAAGACCGTGAAGTCCTTACCAAGCTGCCCAACATATGTCTATACGAGACCCTGTTGCTGCCGTCCTTAGAGGACCCTAGCGATCGATGTCCGCAGCAACACTAAACACCGGTCTCCAAGGGACCCAGGGGCACCTGTCACCCATGTTCGGAACATCATCATCTGCACCATGACATTCATGATGCGCCATGCCACACCGTACGCCATCGCACACGACGACTTCTGAGCATACAACCTAGCTCATGTCACCTGTCGGACATAATTACACCCTCCAGTAGCATGACCGAGATCGCAATACCTATCACACCTCTTATTTGTGCGAGGCACTACTACCGGGCTGGTAAGCGACCAAGCCCACAACAGAACGTCCACCATATGAAGTGCTCATAGATCAATTGCACAAGTACCACTTGGGAATTGCCCAGGCCTCACAACCGGTCGAAGGCGACCACGACTCAAGCCTTTCCACAAAACAACCTATAGAGATTGTCTCGCAAGAAAAAAATACATCGACCCAATTCTGAGGCTCCCAAAAGGGATAGGGTATTTCGTCCCAACTTTCAACACTACGTCGTCTGCAACCAACATACTCATCGAAAGTAAGGTGAATTACCCACAGATCCATCTCCAACATCAAGTTGAAGAAGTGACACAAGAACCACACCAACTGTTACCTCTATACCGCACCGGAGTACACTGTAACACCATCGAACCCTCGACTTCACAAGCCGATTTTCGAAGCTAGATCAGCCTTTGAGCCAACTCCCTAGGAGTCTTACGGCTCACCACAATAACAGATGGTAGCCCGCGACATAAAGTTGCCACCCGCACAAGCCAATTCGATTGCAACAAGATCTCCGCACTTCACCTAACCAGTTACTAACCCTCCGAGATTCTCAAGTAATCCCGTGGAGTAGCTCGCGATATTCCAAAAGCCTATCGATTCCACAACACGCCAAACAAGGTTTCAGGGCAACCGCACACGATGTGTGCACCACAAGGACCCGCACCAGAACTGCGTCCCAAAGCATTTCCAGGACACGCCCGCTGGATATGTAAACAGGCAGAAAGTCGAGGCATTTGCACTGATAGTTCAGTGAGTGACGACCGCACCGCGCAATCCACGTGCACAACTCGACCAGAACATAGCACACGAGCCGGGAGAACCCGCTCGGATATCAGCACAGACCAACACTTCCTGTCTGGGACTCTACACCAAGTCCCACCATAAACCTAATCCATACTCCGAATCCTAAGGTCGGGAGTCATTCTGCCAAAGCTAGGCGGGTCAGATCTCTCTAACATACTACACCCATGCAAAAATCGGGTTCGCCCCTCTCTCTGTGACACTGTGCAACCAAAAGAGAAAACGAGGGATGGGATAGGCGTCACAATCTTACCCATCAAGCCTGGGGCATAACTCATACTACAGCCGCACAAGCGGCCGGTAACAAAGCTTCGGGCTGCACTCAAGTAGCCCTCGTAGTAGCTGTGGTCGAAGCCGCTCAATGCACTGTCTCCGCAGAGACACCCGCAGCAGCACTCGTGCTCTATGCAGAGAGGGTGGCCTGGGCAACGACAGCTGAGACGATCGTCTCGGCCCAGTAAGTGATATCACTTGGTCACTCAAGGCCCCCACCTGACAGGAGTGGCAATGCCTGGTGAACGTCACCCCGCAACTCAAGGTCTGTACAAGTACACTACCACCACTCCCGGCAGAGACACAAGCCTGTGCGGAAACCGTAACACATACGAAAATAACAATCATGCACCTCGAGACTATTAAAGCTCGACCAGAATACCGGGACTCAATCCCAACAACCCCGCACTCGCGTGCCTATCATCCTAAGTCATTCTATAGGTCATTCTAACCAGTGGTTCAGTTGCATTTTCAAGAAAACCATGAGTGAGTTCAAGGTTGTACCTTTCTCTCTAATACCATCTTAATTTGTCACGCCCCGGGGTCCTTTAAGAAAGCCAGCTTGAAATTGGGCTATCTTTATAAATCAGAGTAAGCGAAAAACTGCCCAAATTTTTTTTTTCGGAAACCTTGACTCCCAAGGACGTGCAACAGATCCGCCACAAATATAAAAAATTCTCGAAACAAATGGACAGAGTCTCCCCTATATTTGCACGGCGTAGCACATGTACAATAGACAACCATTTTCTCAACTCACACACACACACAACAGGATGTACAAGAATTGATAATTATCATCATACAGCTACCGGTCCTTAATCACATCCATTCCATTCACATTCATTCATTCCTATTAGTTGGAAACGTCTCCCTCACGAAGACTTCATTTGAAACCTAACTTCAAAGAAAAGCCTCGAAAAAACTATTTTGAAAATTGTTTTCCACACGGAGACCTTTATTTTGGAAACCGCTACCACAAGAGGTAGAAAGCCAGGAGGAAACCATTTAAAAGTCGTTCCCCACCCAGAAACCTTTATTTTGAAAATGCTACCACGAGGGTTCGAAAACTACAAGAAAATTATTTGAAAACCGTTCCCACACGGAAACCTTTATTTTGAAAATGCTACCACGAGGGGTAAAAAACTGTCGATCGAAATCCAAAACTGAAACCACTTAAGTCCAAAATCCAAGAGTATTCAAAACTCATAAGCGCATCGTCCCAAAAATCCACAAGTATAAACATCAACTGAACCACATATGTCCTCTACTAACAGGTATAGGGGGTAAACTATACTATTACATATATGACTAATACTAAATATGAAGTATAGTAAAAAACGTATACCGTAAATCGAGACCTCTACGACGGCCCACTAACTACGACCTCACGCTGCGTCCCGACCAATCCTGTCCGCGTCACCTGAAAAATAGTAGGGGTGAGAACATGTAAACATGTCTCCCCTCCCAGTAGGTACCACAAGCCGACGAAGGCAAGCGTTCTCATCGGTAATCAGGTAAAGATAAAGAAAGATCTACAGTAGCAATGTAAGTGTAAAGAGAAGAACTGTAAGTATGCAACGACCGCCATTATAACTATATGAATCAGCCAGACGAAAAGTTCAAATGTACCCAATCAATACCACCATGTCGGTCTAAGGACGTTAGGCAAAAGCCACACTCCGCTCGCTCACCTGGCATGTAAACCTAGCAATGGCCGCTGGGCTCACGGGTCGGAAGTACGAGCACTTTTTCAGAAAAGAACACTCTCCTGCAGGGGATCAGCCCACTGGTATACGTGAAATGCTCTCGAGCTATGACGATCAATGCGAATATGATCAATAGCCAACCGTCGACGAATATCCGACAATCACTGCCCCTCCGGGCACACCGACCAATAGGTCATCGAACTGTAAGAAAATACGAGTACCGACTAATCAGGTCAACTAGGATGGAACAACTCAACATCCTCTCAAATGTATGCAAGTGCCGACCACTCAAGTCAACTGAAAAGTACGAGGTAAACAACGACAAGAGTACCGGAGAACCGATCACTTTGGTCATCTAGAATGTATCTACGAGAACCGACCACTCAAGTCAACAATGACTCGTCCAAGAGAATCAACCACTCAGGTCGACAATGATGTATGCACAAGAACCGACCACTCTGGTCAACAATGCCACGTCTACGAGAACCGACCACTCAGGTCAACAACGATGTACATGATCATGCATAGATAATCACTACTGCTCTACTTCTATGTCATGGCAAACAAAAGATGAACACCCTAAGTAGAGCTAAAGACAAAGTAATGTGGTGTAAGGCTCAAATACTAGGCATATGCAAAAAGTAAGAGATAAGGGTGGAGGGAACATCACCGAGCGTGCACCACTGAACCGACTTCGGATCGAAGTACCCACCTGTGTTTGTTGCCGTGGCTAGCTCCTGCAAGACGAGAGACGACGACCGGACCTACGATAGGTCCACCGAGTAAGAAACCAAACCAACTGACTCAAAAGACATCGCTCACAAACCCAAAACCATCAGCAAGATTTGTTTCTCGAAACCGATTCCCGAGCTCACCGGGAATCCCGAAAACACACCGGAATGCCCCTAGGACCCACGAAACGTTTCGAAACATACAAACTCATACCGTGAGTCAACGGCTGCCCTGAAACACATCCATTTAAGTGTCTGGGCAGGAAACACAAGCACCAAGGACAAGTCGATCATCGCCGATTGACCGTTTCGCTCCGGGCTTCCGAAAGTGTCCACTTTGGCACGGGAAGCCTCCGTCGTTCACCTGTCACCTCCGAACACACAAGACCCCCAGGGGCCAAACAACAAGCCCAGATGATGATTTTTGGGGCGACCACACAGCCGAAAACTCATCGCGACGCGAAATCACATTCTACCGACGATTTCGCTCGAAAACGCACCGAAACCCCTCTGCTGCTCATCCACCGCCTCCGGACTTCAGATGTGGTGGTAGCAATCAGCCAACAAGGCCTGGCGGGGTATGTAGGGCGTCCAAATCGCTAACATGCGAAAACCGCGACATAAATCGCGTCCGATCGGTGAATTTTCGTCGAACGACGTCGTGGGACCCCGTTCCACTCCGCAACAGCTCCCGGACCTTTGATGATCAGTCAAGAGGTCGCTAACAACAATTTACACACTGTCCGAGGCTGTGCGTGGGGTCCCCACTGCATACTAGTTGCAATTGGCCCACTAAAGTCAATAAACACTATGCAATTAAAGCATAAAACATGAGTTTCGAACTCGTTACCATGATCCGCAGTGTAGCGAATGAATCCAACCAGTCGATTTGACTCTTCTCGATGCAAGGCTCCCCGTGATCGCTGTCCAGAGCGCGATCGATGGTCGGACGGCTTCGAAACAGTGGAAAAACCCTCCAAAAGCATGCTCTCAAAAGCGACCAAGCCTCGCGCGCACACCGGAGCTCCTTGGATTGCAGCGAAGGTGAGCATTGGTCTCCACCAGGCACCCGGAGCGCCGTGCTCACCTTCTGCATGATCGCCGAGGTCCCCACTGGCCATGAGGAAGGGCTCGGCCAACTCAGCCCTAGGATCCACCCTGGCAGCCAAACAACAAGGCTAGGGCATCACTGTTCCGGCAGCCGGCGGCACGACAGGGGGAGCTCCGGGCAGGGGGTGTCGCCGCACTCAAGGGAGTCGGGCGGTGGCCCAGGCCGGCGACGAGAGGCGGCGGTGGCGCGGCGGCGGCGATGGGGGCCAACAATGGGCCGCGACTAAGGCATCACGGATCTCGACAATGGCGGGTCGGGATGGCGAGGGGCGGCGTCGGTGGCCTCTCTGGGACCTCCGGCGTCGCCCAACGGCGACGCGGCGCGACGGAGGCGGCCGGGTCCCTTCCCACGGCCGCACATGCACTGCGGCCAAATCCCTGGCCGCGGTGGCTCCACAGGGCACGGCAGCGCCGGAGGAAGCCAGGGGAGGGTCGCCGGGGTCAGCTTGGTCGGCGGCGTTGGACCCGGTGGCCGGCGACACAGCAGCAAGGGACTTGGGCTCCCTCCTCTGTCACAGCACCAAAAAGAGAGAGAGAGAAAGAGACAGGAAAGTGGAGGGCTTTTTTTCTCCTCCTCCAGCGACCGGGAGCGGCCATGGCGGCGGCGGCACATACCTCGCAGGTGGGGAAGGGGGAGGAGGAGGAGAAGGCCTAGGGTTTGGGTTCCAAAACCCTAAATCCAAAACCAAAATCTATAAACCCATAACTCAAGAAAAAATTGCGCCAAAGTCCTCTGACGCTCGAACTTCACCAATCAGTCCCTCTCCACTGGATTTCTCTCACAGAAAGACCCCCGCCCGCAAGATTTCACGCAAAACGGAGCGCCGACTGCTTCTAAAAAGCAAGAAAATTGAAGAATAAAAGCCCCTTCAGCACTAAAATCTATTTTGCTCGAAAACTGTGAATCAAACATAAAATATGTCAGTGCCATTGACTCCGGCACAGTCGGACCATCGAAAATAAGCTATTGGATCGCCCAAATTGGAGTCCGATTCGCGTCTGAAGCCCATCTCTCTTCTCGATCCTCTCTGAAAACGCAGGTTACTATTTACTTTAAGTGAAAAGTAATAATCGCGTAAAAACTTTATTTTAAATCATTTTTTTGCTAAAATTCGATGGGCAAGTTTAAAATTAAAATGCACACGATAACATTAAAAAAGGTGTCAAACATACATAGGAAAAAACTCAGTCCTCACACGATTTAACATCAAATTGAAAAACTTTTCATTTATTCTGTGCAGATAAAGCTAAAACAGTTCTAGTAGTATCAAATCTAGCTACGAGTGCAAAACTTTCATTAAAATCAATACCTGCCTGCTGTAAATAATCTTTTGCAATGAGTCGCGCCTTTAGTTTCTGGATTGATCCATCTTGTATATATTTTGCCTTGTATATCCACTTCAACCCGATATCTTCTTTTTCTGTAGACGGCTCAACAAGCTCCCAGATATTATGTGAGAATTTGAATTTTGGAAATTAAAATTCTCTGTGTTCCTCTCCCCTGATACTGTGTTTTTGATCTGTATACGTATATATATATATACAGGTATATATGTATATATATGTATATAAGTTGTTTACACGTGTTTTGTTGTTTTTGTGATTTTGTCGCGGAGAGAGAACGGCTTAACGGCGCGATCCGGAGCCCGAATCTGACGATCCAAAATGGTAGATTCGATGTCTCGGCAGTGCTGAACGCGATGGCGTGGTCCGTGTTGACATGCGACGGACGGATTGAGAGTTTTTCCATCTTCTTCGCCGAGAGGTCGAATGTCACATTTGTTGTTTCGCGATCTGGACCCCGTTTTTCGCAGCGTTTTGCGTGAGTTCGAATGTGGAGGGGTGTCTGGGATTTTGTACCTGCTGTGGGGGACCCAAGGGTGATTTGTGGGGTTTGAGGGGCTTTTGTGCATTTGTGCAAAGTGGTTGGAGTGGTTGGAGAGTGGTTGGTGAGTGGTTGAACCACTCCCTCTCACTCCCTCCCTCACTTCCTCTCTCCCCCTCAGCTCCCAGAGGTGAGCACCAGCTCCCCCTGCCCCTTGGCCTCCTCCCCGAGCTCTGCCGGCCACCGCCGGCCACCACCTGGCTGGAGCAACCCCGGCAACCTCTCCCCCTCACTTTCTTCTTCTTCTCCTTCTTCTTCTTCTTCTTCTTCTTCCCTGCGGTGTGCACCCAGGGGAAACCCATGCATGGGCTTCCCCTGAGGTGGCACGACTGATGGAGTCCTGCGCCGCCGCCGGGGACCGCCGCCGTGGGCCGCCGAGCTGCCGCAGCTGCTGCTAGGGCAGCTGCGGGCAGGGGGTTGGTGGCCCGAGACGCCGCCGGTTCCCGCCGCCTTGGAGGGTGAGCGCCCTCACCCTCAGGTCCTCCGGCGCCGCCCCCTTCTTCCCCGGCCGTCGCCGTGCCGCCGGAGAGCCGCCGCCGCCGTAGCTAGTTGCTGCTGGGGAGTGCGGGCAGTGGCTCGAGATCCGAGCCGCCGCCGCCTCCCGCCGCCGCAGCGACCTCCCGCCGGCGTCAGGAGCGCTGCCGCCGCCGTCGCCTCCTTCCCCGGCCGCCCCCGTGCCGCCGGTGCGCCGCCGCGCCGCCTGCGGCTCCTGCTTGCTGCTTGCGGGCAGGAGCAGCTGGAGGCCGAGCCGCCGCCGCCGCCTCCCGCCGCCTCGGAGGGTGCGCGCCGCCACCCTCGGGACCGCCGCCGCCGGTCCATCCCTCCCCGGCCGTCGCCGTGCCGCCGGAGCGCCGCCGCGGGCTCGGCTAGGGCACCTTGGGCAGCCGCGGCTAAAGGTTGCTCCGCCGCCGCTGCCGCCGGTCCTTTTTGTCGCGGTCACCGGCAGACCGACGTCCGGCGGGCCCCTCTCCCCGGTGCTCGCATCGCCACCGGCCGCCGCCGCCGTTCGTTGCCGGCGCCACCGTGCCCTAGCCTCGGGTAGCCAACCCGAGAGTGGGTCTCTTCCCCGCGCCGCCGCCGCCGCTTCCCGCCGCCGGCTGAGGTGAGCACCCTCTTCCTCACCTCCCCCGCATCCTTTCCTGGCCGCCGCTGGCCGTGCATGCCGGCCGGCAGCCGGCCGGAGCTTGTTGCTCCGGCCGGGGTCTCTTTTTGGTTGTTTTGGCCGCGTTGAGTTGTTTGAGCTCCCTTTTGCTTCCCGAAGCTCGGGAAGGTGAGCACGATGATCGCGGCAATGCGCTGATCATCATGCTCACCCCAGTTTTTTTTGTTTTGGGTGAGCCTTTTGCTGTGCGGCCTTTGTCGAGTGTTTTCTTCAATAGTTAGCTGTGTTTTTATGGGATTTCCCGGCTTGCGACTAGTCTTGTCGCAGTGGGGCTGTGAGCACGGTCTCTGTGACATCGTTACCTATCCGCTGGTGCTTGCGAAAGGTCGTGCGGGTGTACGGATTGCTCGAACGGCTTTGTTTAGTGCTTGTATGTATGTATAAGTTGCTTGTTTGTGGACTTTGGCTTTTGGTGGCAGTGTTGCGACACTGTGGGCAGCAAGGGCTTGGTCCTCGGGGCCCTGTGGACTGGTTGTCCAACCCTCTCGCCCTTCGCGGGGTTTCGGATTCCTTTCCGACGCATTTTTCGATGAAAATAATCGGCGAAACGCGCGTTTCTAGTTGTGCGACTCGCTCGCTGATTTCGCAAGCGACTTGGCTTTGTCGTTTAGCCTTGTTGGCTGTTCCTCATCGCTGTCATGAAGTTCCGAGGACAGCAGATGAGTGACGGGGGGGGTTCCGGTGTCAAATCGGCACTTTTCGGGAATCCGGGAAGCCGTGTCGGGTGCGTTTGTGTTCGTGGCACCCCGAGCTTGTGCTCGCTGTCCCGCCACCTTGTCGTGTGTGTTTGGGGGACAGCGGAGGATTTGATTGGCTGTAGGTACCCCTCTGGGGCTTAGTGTGGTTCGGGATCGTCCCGGTGGGTTTTCCGGGCGATCCGTCGATTCGGGATTGTGTGAGCTTGGTGTTTAGCGTCGACTTGGTGGACCTTGACCCTGTGAGTCTTTCGTAGGTCCTGTCGTGGTTCCTGAGAGCCGTCGGTGTTAGGCTCTAGCTTCCTGCAGGTGGGTACTTCGATCCGGAGTCGGTTCAGTGGACTACGGTGATACCTTTCTATCCCTTCTCGTGCATTTCAGTATTTTAGTTCACTTGACTCCCGTTGACTCTACTTATATGCGTGTTTGGATAGTAGAGTAGTTGTGGTTTGCATGGTTATTGAGACGACCTAGTTGGTCGGTGGTGATCGCCTGTTGTTCCGAGCGATCCTCGTTGTGGTTTATCAGTGGCTTACGGCTCGTTGCCATTCTGTGGATTGAGCATTCGCATCGATCGTCACAGCTCTCCTAGCACTTCACGTACACCGCGGTCTGATCCACCGTTTGGGGGTGTTCTTTTCCGGAAAAGAGTCGTTGAGTTTGTGCCGACCCGTGAGCCTTGACGCAGTGCGTCCAGAAGGTTTATGTGCCAAGTGTTGAGCAGGTGACAGTGCCAGGGATACATCCCGGTGGCTATGGATTGGGTTTACCTTGTGGTTTTTCTATTGATGCATACACTAGTTGCTTACAGTAGCATAGTTGTTTCAGTTGTATGTCAGCCTCATACTTACTTGTGCTACTGTATACCTGATCTAGCTTTTGTTGACCCTCGTGCCGGTGTGTACACCTCGCCTTTGTCGGCTTGCGGTACCCACTGGGAGGGGAGACATGTTTACATGTTCTCACCCCCCGCCCTCGTTGTTGTTTTCAGGTGAGCAGGGTGGTGAGTGTCGGGACGTTGCGAGGCACGCCTAAATAGTAGCTCTAGAGGTTCCGACTTGTGAGGCTACTCCCCCGATTTGGTTATCACCCTACCCTTATCTGTTAGATGTGATTGTGGTTCAGTCACCTTTTGGGATATTATCTAGCATGCTTATGTTTTGTGGATTTATTCAGTATTCATATGTGATTGCCTTGCATGCTTAGATCTTGTGATGTTTGATGTAGTTTCCATGTGAGGATGTCGATGCTTTTATTCTATCATTGTGGCTTTTATCGAACGTCTTGGTTTTCTACCCCTCGTGGTAACACTTTCAAATAAAGGTTTCCGTGTGGGAAACGGTTTTTAAATGGATTTCTGATCGTTCGGCTTTTGTGATTTAAAAAGAGAGTTCTCGTGTGGAGAACGGTTTCCAAATGATTCTTGGATGTTTGAAATTAGGATTTCAAAGAAAGCTTCTGGGTAAGAAGCAGTTTTCTAGAATGATCTGCTGTTTGTGCATCGCATCATCCTTCGCCTAAGGACCTGCTTAGATTCATACAGCTTTAAGGACGGTTAGATGTATGAATCATGTTTGTGATGTGATGGTTGCGTGGTGAATGAATGGTGGTTGTTATCCTGTTGTTTGTTGTGTACGCCGTGCAAATACAGGGGAGGCTCTGTCCGTGTGTACAGTGGACCCTATATTTGTGGCGGGTCTGTACGTGGCGCGAGCTAGGCTTTCAAAAAAAAAAATTGGCACGTTTTTCCGCATCTAGAACTAGCCCGGGGCGTGACATATTATTTTCCTCTAGCGCCGCAATTTCTTCATTCATGGCCTTACACCAATCATCGGATTTTGTCGCCTCCTCAAAGGTTTGTAGTTCACCAAATTGTGAGTACATGCATTGTTCATATATTTCGCTAAGTGATCATACTTTTATTGGTGTCCTCTCCGGAGACGCGGTGTTATTTCTGTGCTTGGATGTATTGTCAGCATTGTTTCTATTTTCAGTTGCAGTTTCATTTTCAAGTATCGGAAGTGGATTATCCTGCACTTTTGCGCTCCAATCCCAAGCTTTTTGCTCATCATATATAGCATCACGACTTATAATTAAAGAGTAAGTAACAGGATTATAAAATTGATATGCTTTACTTCTTTCGCTATAACCCACAAAAATACACTTTTGACTATTATCATCCAATTTTTACCTATTTTGCGATGGGATATGAATATAAGAGACCAATCCAAAAATTTTAAAGTGCTTTTTACCTTCGGTTTCCAGCCCGTCCATGATTCATAAGGTGTAATATTATCTAGTGGTGAAGTTGGACTTCTATTGAGAATATATGCAGCAGTAGATACCGCTTCTGCCCAAAATTTGCTCGGGAGCTCTTTTGCTTTCAACATGCTTTTTGCCATCTCCACTAAACATTGATTTTTGTGCTCTGCAACACCATTTTGCTGAGGCGTGTAACTGGTTGTCAACTGCCTATAAATACCATTAGCTTCACAAAAATTTTCAAACTTCTTAGAAATAAATTCTCCCTCTCGATCTGTACGGAGAGTCCTAATATAATAACCAGATTCGTTCTCGGCTAAATTTTTTAATTTCTGAAAAGAATCAAAAGTTTCGGATTTATTTTAATAAAATAAACCCAAGTCATCCGGCTATAGTCATCCACGAAAACCACAAAGTAGTAATTGCTGCTGAGCGACGGTGTCTGTATCGGCCCACATACATCTGCATGTATCAATTCTAATGGTTCTTTGGCTCTCCAATTGCTCTTTCTGGGAAAAGAGTCCTTGGGATGCTTTTCCAGCATACAACTTTCACACACGGAACCATTATTATGCACCAAAGGAAAACCATCAACCATATTCTTTTATGTAATAGATCAAGCCCCTTAAAACTCAAGTGATCATATCTATATATAGAGCGATAACCAATCATCATCTAGCACTACTTTCATTGCAACATAAACAGAAAAAACTTTATTTTCTGTCATCGAAACTTCAAAAAGTAAATTCTTTTTATGTTTATCTCCATGAACTGTGTACTTAGAATCTTCAAAAATAAGCGAATAGCATTCTTTTAAATATTGGCCCACACTAAAAAGATTGGAATTCAACCCGGGAACATATAAAACATTATTTATTTTTTGAATTCCAAAAATTTTGCCTCAACTGTACCTCTTCCATGCACATCATGAACATAGCCGTCACCCATCGTCACGCGGCCTTTACCTGATTTGTCCAAATTAATAAAATTTTCTTCTTTTCCTATCATGTGACTGCCACAACCGCTATCGACATACCAAATACTATTACCAGCTTTTTCTAATGAACGATATGCAAAAAGTACGTTATCATTTTCATTCTTTCCCTGAGCAAAATTAGCGTTTTGCTATTTCAATCGACAAAACCGCTCGATATGGCCAAATTTTTTACAATAATAACGTTGAATATTTTTACGATTATGGGGCTGATCGTTACCTTCGTAGGTTCTCTAATTTTGATTACCTGATCCTTCACCGTTTCTGTTATTGAAACCACCCAATATACCGCCGCGGCCTCCACCACGGCCTCTGCCACGGCCGCCAGATGCTGAAGCTTGACGATTAAAAGTATCTGCATCACCTTTCTCATCGCTTTCCGATTCGCTTTGAAAAGCATGCTTAGAAAAATTTTCAATTCTATCTTTTCGTTCCTCATGTGCTAAAAGAGAACCAAAAAGTTCACTACAAGATAATTTAGATAAATCTTTTGTCTCTTCTATAGTAGAAACTATATCACCGTATTTTTTCGTCATACTAAAATTTTTCGACTACTGTTTGATCAGTAATCTGTTCACCATAGGTACGCATCAAGATAACTAGTTCCATAACTCTAGAATAAAAAGTATGAATATTTTTATTTTCTTACATAAAAAAAGTTTCAGATCTTCTTTTTAAAGTTTGAATCTTAACTCTGAGTACCTTTTTGTTACCTTGGTATTCCTTCTGCAATGTATTTCATACTTCTTTCGATCGAGTAGCTCCGGCAATGTGGGAAAATATCAAATCGTCAACTGATTGCTCAATAAAGAAAAGCGCCTTCGTATCTTTTTTACAGATTCTCTCCGGTTGCTTCCTTATATCCTTTTTCTACAAAATTCCATAGATCTTGGGATTGCAGCAATGTCCGCATCTTCACACACCAAAAAATCATAGTTGTCCCCTTTGAATATTGCAAATCCTTGCGCAACTCCGTTGGCGCTGTTAAACGCCATCGATACCTTCTCCTCTCGAAATCTGGTCTCTGATACCACTTGTTACGGCGGTGGGCCTCCAATAAATACATTCTATATACTTGTTATGGTATATAGAGATCTCCACAAAAAGTAAAATAGAAAAGAGAAGAGCAGAAGAAGAGAAATCAAAAAATTTGGTACATTATCGTGGAAGCAAAAAAAAAAAACTTTTTTTTTGAAGAAAAGTTAACAACCACACCAGGATGCATGCGTCCGTACGGTGATGCCACTAATTAATTAGCGCCCGGCTCCGGCTTCAACTTAATTACTACCGGCTTCAACTTAATTACTACCGGCTTCATTAGCCACAATAATTCTGGCCTCCCTATTTATAACTAATTATACGGAATCTTACTCTGATTAGATTTCATCTTAATTATAATTTAAATAAATAAATTAAATAATCAGATAAAATCAAATAATCTAATCCTAATCTAATTATTCATTAGCATTATCTCTAGCAATATCTACTACTAATGTCAATGTATAGCATACAATACTCTACTCATGCATTAATTAGTATACAATGCCATCAATTTGATCCAATACTCTACCCAATCTAGAAAGAGAGGCAGGGAATTTGTACTTTGCGACCTTATTTGAAGGTGAATTTTTTTCGGTAAAAATAAAGCTAAAACCACATGTTAGTTAAGTACATTTTTTTGAATTATAGAATAGTAAAGCGAGAGTAAGCTAAACCGCAAGGGGAAGTGAAGTTTACCCTTATTTGTATTTCACATAAAGAATCGATTATTAGATAGAATAGCAAAAAAATACTTTCTGCAAACCACATGGTGGTACAATATAATATTTTTAAGAGAAATGATTATGTACTTTATTTTATAAAAAATAAAAAAGCTCTTAACCGTTGATTAATGAAGAGTAAAAATATTATTTTATTATGTAGCAGGTTAAAAGGTTATTTTCATGTGAGCGTATTTTTGTAATTAAACTAGGCAAAATTTTAAGAAATTTTGAATTAATATCCCAAATTTAGCATTAATTTTGCACTAATTTAAGCATTAATTTAAGGTTTGATTGATATCCCAAATTTAGGCATTAAGTTTAGGAATTGTAGAATTCTTCTAATTTAGGCATTAATTTAAATTTTAGAAATTTTAAAAATAGTAATATTTCTAAATATGTTGAATTTAAATATTTAATATTTAAATTTAAATGTAAATAAGAGGAATTTTGTATTACTATTTTAACAAATTTAATGTTGATAAAATGAGTTCAACATATTTAATTTGTTTAAGATTCCTCTAGTTTAGATATTATTTTTGTATCACAAACTTAAAAAAATTTGAATGTAGGTAAATTTTTTTTAAATTCAACGTATTTAATATGTTGTAATTTTAGAATTTTTCTACTTGAGATTTTTTTGGTATCATATTTAAAAGAACTTGTAATGTTGGTAAATATTTAAATTCAACTAGTTTAGATATTAATTTTGTATCACCAATTTAAACATATTTGAATGTGGGTAAATATTTAAATTCAACGTATTTAATATGTTTAAAAAAATTTAGAATTTTTTTTATTTAGACATTAATTTTGTATCACTATTTAAAAAAATTTGAATATGGTAATTGATTAGGAATATTGGGTATAATTCAAATTTATTCTTAGAATAGAATTGTACAGGCTAAAAATTTAAATTCAACATATTTAATATGTTTAAAAAAAATTAGAATCTTTTTATTTTTGACATTAATTTTGTATCATTATTTAAAAGAATTTGTAATGTTGGTAAATATTTAAATCCGGCGTATTTAATATGTTTAGGAAATTTTTGAATTCCTCTAGTTTAGATATTAATTTTGTATCACTGATTAAAAAAATTTGAATGTGGCTAAATATTTAAATTCAACATATTTAATATGTTTCAAAAAATTTAGAACTTTTCTAGTTTAGACATTAATTTTGTATCACTGTTTAAAAAAAAATTTGAAAGTGGGTAATTGATTAGGAATATAGGGTATAATTCAAATTTATCTTAGAATAGAATTGTATGGCCTAAACTCATTCTAATTTTAATAGTGAAAATTGACCTTTTAAAATAATTAAATCATGTATTATAATTTAAAATATAAGTTGAAAATAAATTTGAAGTTCAGAACCTAAACAGTATATAAAAATCTCCTATAAATATAAATAGTATAGTATAATTTGAACTTACTAATAAATAAATTTAGACTATATAATTTAAATTTTAAGCTTATAATAAAGTTCACCATAATATTTTGTTATAGTAAACAAAATTTGAAATGTAGATAAATTAAACAAATTTATATGGAACAAATCTAGACTATTTGTATATTTTATCCGAACCCAAAACTGATCGGAACCCGAATTTATTTTACGTTATATATAATATATATAAATATTTGATGTTATATTTGAATATGTATTTTAAAACTTTAGATTTAATTTAATATATTTTGAAATATTGTAATGAGGAATTATGTTTTGGGTTCGGGCTAAGGTTCGGGTTTCGAATTTTAAGTCGGGTACGGGTGTGGATATGATTTTCTAAAATTCGTTGGATTTGGCGTTTGGTTCAGGTTTCAAGTTTGATAGTCGGATTCGAGTTCGGATTTTTGAAAATCCGTCCCGAATCAGAGTCCTTTACATCTCTACTGTGGATGAAGAGGAAAGATAAAGAGAGAAAAAGAAAACAAAGAGAGATTTGATAATATAGTGGAGGTAAAATTACTAAATTATCCAACTAAAATATTAAAATTACTAAATTATCCAACTAAAATATTCCTTTTGGCTTCGTTTGGTTCGGGGTTAAGTAAGAATTATCTATTCCAGGGATAGAGTTAAGTGCAGGGATAAGCCGGGGTTAGACGAATTTTGTGTTTGGATGAAAATTGGGTTATTCCCGGGAATAAGAAAAATAGTGTTTGGTTCGTTAATGTGGAATAAGAAGAATAATGGTAGTTATAAATAGAAAATAATAATTTTGCCCTAATTATTATATTTGAATTTAATTTTTTTATTTTATATTTAAAATTTCAAATTTAAATAGATAACTTTTATAAAATTAAAAAATTCAAGTATAAAATTTTAAATATAAAATGTCAAATTTAAAATTTAAATAAATAAAATAACAATTTAAAATTTAATATTTAAAATTTAAAATTTAAAAATATAAATATATATATTTTAAGATTACAAATTATAAATTTTTAAAATTTAAATATAAAATGTTAAATTTAAAATTTAAATAATTAAAAAATAACAATTTAAAATTTTAAAATTAAAATTTAAAATTTTAAATTTAAAATTTAAAATTTAAAATTTAAAATATTAATTTTAAAATATTAATTTTAAGATTACAAATTATAAATTTTAAAAACTTAAAAATTTAAAAATTAAAATTAAAATTTTAAATTTATATTAAAAATTAAATTGGGGTGGGATTAACTTTAATCCCACCCCAATTCTAGGGGGGTGGGGTTTTGGGGTTATCTGGATAACCCCAAAAGGGGTGGGGTTAACAAACCCCACCACCCCAATTTCTTGTTTGGGGTTAAAGGGGGGGGGGAGAGGGGGGGGGGGGGGGTTTAACCCCCTTAACCCCCCTTTAACCCCGAACCAAACGCTACCTTTGGGTACCCGGTAACTGGTATCTCTTTCAAAGTGACCTGCTATTGCAGGTCACAATTTTTAAAAAATTAAATTTGAGCCGCTAAATAGAAATGAGTGAACGGTATCGAAAAATAACAAGTATAGAAGCACTACTCTATTTTTAATATTTTATAATAAGCAATTTACCACACTGTAGCTAATAGAAGTATCATTTTGCTATCTTATTTAACTATAGATCTTTACAGTAAAATAAAAATAGAATAATAAGACTATTAAATATAAAGTTTTTAACCAGAGAGTCACAAAGTAAAAATGCTCTAAATCAAGAGAGCATAACATTGTAAATAAGGCATACAAATTGTTATAAAAAAAATAAAAAAAATAAAAAAATAAAAAAAGTGTGCGCTTCGCTTTGGCATCGAATTCTAGACTTTATTCAAGTCGGTTGGTGAGATCTTGGAAGGAATATGCACGTGCTCTGACACTTAATTAATTGCAGACTAATTTATTCAGGTCTATTGTTGACATCACGGATGCATGAGTAGAACACTGTCGTCCAATGAGAAACTGGCCTCAAAAATTTGCGTGTGGATGACTGGTTGTTTGATTGATGAGAATTCGATCGGTCTCTAAAATTTATAATATTTGCGATGTACGGTCTTCACATATCTTGTCATTTTGAGTGTGAGGGCTATGAAACGTACTCGCGGCACAACGTGTCCACGCATGAACCTCCCCGATCGAAGCGTGAAGTATTGGGTAATTAATTGCAATTTGGGTCAACACACTGCGAATTTTTTAATGGAAACTTCCTAATTTGGTCTAACGTCTCAATTCGAATCCTATATATTGGAGGACCATTTTAATGACTCGTTCCTCTACCAACCTCAAGATCCATCTCACAGCCATGGCCTTCTCTCCCTTCCCCCTTTTCTCCTTCCTCTTCCGCCTCTCGACCATCATTCTCGCTGCGTTCACCGGCAAGCCAAAGTACACTTCGGTATTCGTCATCGGTAACTCCTATGCCGACACTGGAAATTACGTCATACTCGAATCCCATGTGTTACCCGTCATTACTACAGACCAACCACCCTACGGCATGACCTTTTTCCACCATCCCACCGGTCGCTGCTCTGACGGCCGTATCGTCATAGATTTTATATGTACGCATAAATAATCTGTCATTTTTCCCGTAACAATACACATTGTATATCTTTTTAAGTTTTTATCTTCGTGTCCATATATATTTATAGGTGAGGCTTTGGGGCTTCCATTTCTTCCACCGTCCTTAGCGCAAAACGCGAGCTTCAGCAAGGGGGCGAACTTCGCGGTGACGGGCGCGACCGTGCTCGACCTTGCCTTCTACCAAGCAAACAACATCACCACCGTCCCTTCAGTCAATAGCTCATTGAGTGTCCAACTTGGGTGGTTTGAGGCACTGAAGCCTTCGCTCTGTAGCACTGCTCGACGTCTCTAACTAATACACCTATCTTTCGCTTTTCGTATGCATATAAATCTTACCATTTAGAAGAGTGAGATATATAATATACACTCCTTTTCGGGTGTATGAATAGCATTACTCTTTACGAAGAAGGTAAAAATGCATTGAGAACCCCCGACTACATAGTTTATTTTGAAATTGGCCCCACATTTCTCTCATTTTATAAGTACATTTTCAACTTCTATTTGTTTTTATTTGAATTATTTCAAGGAAAAACAATTCTCTATTTTCATCAAATTTCATGACTCTATCTACTTTTCAGCTGGAGAAAGTGTGGATTTTGTTAATAAATATGATGAACTATGGCTAATGAAGCTGTTATTTTTTATGAAAAAAATCGAAGAATAGGATGGTATATCATTATCAATGAAAAAATATAACGTTTAAGGACTTAATTCAAAATTGTCTGTTGTTGAAGGGGTCTCCATACATTTTGTACCCACAAATTAATGTCTAAATAATTTAAATTTTTTTCATAATGATAAGTTAATTATTGATAATTATTATATAAAAACATACAGAGTGTAAGGAGTTATTTAAAGATGCACTTTTCATCATGGATGAGTTTGGAGGAGATGATATTGTTTATTTAGCGGCAGCTGGTGTAAGCTTGGAGGAAATCAAGGAGAAATACGTGCCCAAAATTGTGAAAAACATTTCAATGGCTGTTGAGGTAATCCGTTTTTAATTACACTTATTTTAAAGGCTAAAATGCATGAAACCTTACTGTATTTAATGCTAGTTGTATTATTCTTTTCTAAAATTCTTAAAACCACTTTTGCTTTTAGAATTAACATTTCTCATTTTGCGTAATGCTAGGCTTACAATCCAATTCAGATTGTATTAATCTTATGACTTTGGCCATTTAAAGGCTAAGGTTAATCCACTAATCTTATCACACTTTTTCTTTTCTTTACTAAAAATCAAAAAAAGGTTGCTTAAATCCTAGCAATCATTGAATTAGGGGTTGTAATCTTTACCATCTGTTTTGATCGTAAACTTAGCATTTCTCCGACGGCACATAGAAACTCTTTGCGGGAAACTTACTATTTTTTTTCTTACAGAAAATTTTCCCGTGCAAACGTAATAGTTTGTTGATCATTTCAAAAAGAATCTGTTGGGACATGTTAGCCCTTAGGCCTCATAGCTTTCGTTCCATTTTTGACATAATGCTTTGCTATTTTATTATAGAAGTTGTCAAATATAGTGGATTTTGACTAGAAGTAGAAGAATTTAGAGTTAAAATAATAATAAAAAAGTTTAAAACCTATTTCCAGATTATTTATATAATTTGGAGGATGTTGAAACATTCTAGCCCTAAATTTATAAGCAACATAGGAAAATAATAATTTTTTCCTCATACAGAGACTGATCAACGAGGGGGTTAGAACCGTGCTAGTGGCCGGAGACATACCTACTGGATGCACGCCAGCCAAGCTGACACTATACCCGAGCCCAAATAAGACGGATTACGATCCGCGAACAGGATGCCTCGAGAACTTTAACCATCTGAGCAAGTACCGCAACACGAAGCTTCGTGCCGAGGTAGAGGGGCTCCGACGAAAGTACTCACATGCACGGATCATCTACGCCGACTACTACACCCCAGTCAATCAGTTTGTAACAGAACCCGCGCATTTCGGTGAGCTTTCAATTTGGGAGAAGTACTTACGCTTGCTTGCAAAGTTCTATAGTTGTTTAGTTTTGCTAATGCAATAGTTTATCTTTGAATTAATTGCAGAATTAGAATCTGAAAGTTCGTGAAGCCTAAATTAAGTTTTAAATTTAGTATTTAGAGATTCCAAACTATCACAATTATTTCACTCCAGTCCTTTAGAAAAAATTTATCGTCAATTTTGTACTTTTAATAAATTGATCCAGATTCTTAATGTTGAAAACATTGTAATTTAACGGCGAAAAACTTAAAAGCACCAAGTGCTTGGTGCTTTTAAAAGCAGCATAGTCGGATTCTATAAATATATATATGTAGAGAGAGAGAGAGAGAGAGAGAGAGAGAGAGAGAGAGAGAGAGAGTAAAGCTACGATACTATTGAGAGTAGAGAAATATTATCTGCTACCTAATTTTTAGCCCTTTGATGCCTTAAATTTATTCGTGGTAAGTGAAATAGTAATTTATCTAAGGGCTAGAAAGTAAATAATAAATACTACTCATCTACTATATATTGATAGTACTCTAGATGGATGCTTTGAGTCTAATGGTGGTAGGCAGAACAATATTTGATCCAAGGGTTAGAAAATAAGCAATAAATATCATTCATCTAATATCAATGCTATCTCTCTCTCTCTCTCTCTCTCTCTCTCTATATATATATATATATTATAGAGCTACTATACATTTGGAAGCACAAAGAAGTTGGCACTTTCGATTTTTTGGCCTTTGAATCAAGAATTGTAGGGCTGGGATGACAGCGGTTCCCTCTAGAATTTAGTGATCCCCCAGGAGAATAATATTAATCGAAAGACTAGAAATAATCAAAGGAGTTGATCCAAGGGTTAAAAAATTAAAAACACCACATAAATGGTGCTTCCGGAAGCACCATAGTCGGACTCTATATATAGAGAGTCCGGTATGGTGCTTGTAAAAGCACCAAGCATTTGGTGCTTGTAAGTTTTCCGCCGTTAAACATATCCATTTGACCATTTTCACCTATAAGATCATATTATTCAACCAATAATCTACTCGATCAACCCTAGAGGACTATTATCATTGTAACTACACATTTCTTAATTCAATGGCTGAAAACCTACAAGCACCAATGACTCGGTACTTTCAAAAGCATAAGTAGGAACTTAATTATATCATGGTATGATTATTTATCCAATCCACTATCACCCTTATGTAATAGCATGTATTTGGTGAAGAAGTTTGATAATTATATATATGTTGTATGTGAATATTAAAAGCATTGCTCTCTAATAGCTTAACTTTTTAAAGAAAAATGATTGTTTCATATTATTTTAACGTTATATCAAAGCAGGGAGTCCTAAAGTCAAATCTCGTCATGCCGCTTGCAAATTAGTCTTATTTAAAGTTAATTCAAGTCCATCTTTTGGGGTTATCGAGATATCTCGGGCCCAAATGCAGAAGGGAGATTTAAGTATTGAAAACACTCTTATCTAGTAATTTAAACTTCAAGGAAAAAACACATATATATATATAGTTGTTTCGCATTATTTTAATAATGCAAAACCCCCCACACACGCAGACGTTGATTATGATATTCAATGCCACCTTGTGAATATCTAGTTCCTATCTTTCTTCTTCTAATTTCTTCTCATTTTTTGCTTAATTAATTGTAGGGTTTATTGATGGGGCAATTACAGCTTGTTGTGGAGGTGGCGGCCCCTATAACTTCAATGCAAGTGCAGTGTGTGGATTACCAAATGCAACTCATTGCAAAGATCCATCGACTTACGTAAGTTGGGATGGTGTTCATTTAACTGAAGCTTCAAACAGATACATTGCTACTTCATGGCTCAAGGGTCCCTATGCTCATCCACCTATACTAAGCTACTAAAACTATATATGCCGTGTTTATTTTGTTAATAATACCCGTGCAGGAAAAATATATATATATGTGTATAATATGTGATCATTCGCTCATCAATTTGGTTTAGTTTGTTTGTATTTGATATAATAATATTGATGAGATTTGTGGACAACATTGTTTGAATAGTTATAACACTGGGTGCATTTAACCGAGGGTGTTCAGAATCATTATCTCAAAGATTTTGAGTGGTTAGTAGAATGAGATGATTGGGAAGTGTATTATTCCTATATGTGGTTCACACAATTATCTCATTAAAAATTATTAGGATTACAAAATTATTATGTTTGGTTTAACAGTAAAACTCCAGTAATGTAGACAGTAATATATACTGTTTTCCACAACCTATATTTAAAAATTTTGTTTACTCACGTATTTGTCATTTGGATTTAAAATTACATTTCAAATCTGAATTTTATTTTGAAATTTGAATTCAAATTTTAAATTTGAATTTAATAAACGTTAAATTCAAAATCAAAATCTCAATTAAATTTAAAATTTTGATTAGAATTTAAAATTAGAATTCAAATTTAAAATTGAAATTTGTAGTGTTATAAATTTGCAATTTATTAGTCTAACTAGTGAGGAATACTTTCGAATTCTCTGAATTTTTGTTAATTTATAATTTATAAATTTATATAGCATTGCTAGTTATCTTAACTTAACTAATAATCTGACAACTGTAATTTAGATTAGAACTATTGTTGTATTACTCCATTTGATTCAGTGCGGTAGTGTAATGTCACATTACCGCGTAAATATATATATATATATATATATATATATATATATATATATATATATATATATATATATATATATATATATATATTGTGAGAATTCGAATTTTTAAAATTTAATTTTGAATTTGAATTCTGTATTTCCCTCCCTTTACTGTGTTTTTGGTATCTGTATACGTATATATATATATATGTTTAAGTGTATATATATATGTATATGTATTGTATTTAGTATTATATTATTTTATGTTTTTGTTGGAGAAGAGAGGATGGTTTGTGACGCAATTCGGAGTCCGTTTCTGTCGATCCAAAATGGTAGATTCGATGTCTCGGCAGTGCTGAACGCGATGGCGCAATCCGTTTTGACATGCGACGGACGGATCGAGAGATATCGCATGTTCTTCGCTGAGAGGTCGTATTGTACGTGTTATTGTTTCGCGTTCAGGACCCTGTTTCACGCACCGTTTTGCGTGAGATCGAATGTGGGCATTTTGTACATGCTGTGAGGGGCACAGGGGTTATTTCTACTGTGAGGGGCATTTTGTACATGCTGTGAGGGGCACAGGGGGCATTTTGTACATGTTGTGTGTGTGTGAGTGGAGAGAGAGTGAGCTCCCCACTTCTTCTCTCCTCCCTCAGCTCCCAGCACTGAGCCACCCTTCTCCTCAGCTCCCCTGCCCTCTCACCGAGCGCCGCCGGCCGCCGCCGACCTCCCCTGGCCGGCGCAAACTCCGACCACTCTCCCTCTCTCCCTTTTCTTCTTCTTCTCCTTCTTCTTCATCTCTTTCCCTGCAGTGTGCACCCAGGGTAAACCCACGCCTCGGGTCCCCCTGAGGTGGCACGACTGCCGGCGACCAGCCCTGCCGGGAGCCGCCGCCGAGCTGCTGCCAGCTGCTGCTAGGGCAGCTGCGGGCCGAGGTGGTTGGACCCGAGCCACCGCCGCCTCCCGCCGGCGCAGCACCCTCCGGCCAGCTCCGGGAGGATCTCCGGCGCCGTCGCTTTTCTCCCCGGCCGCCCCCGTGCCGTCGGTGCGCCGCCGCAGCCACCGCGGGCTCAGGCTGGGATGTTAGGGCAGCCGCGGCCGAGCGCCCTGCGCCGCCGCCGCCGCCGGTTCTTATTTGTCGCGGTCACCGGCCATCCGACGTCCGGCGGGACCCTCTTGCCGGTGCTCGCCGTCCCGACCGCCGGCGCCGCCGTTTGTTGCCGGCGCCGCCGTGCCCTAGCCAGCCCGAGAGCTCTTCTTCTCCCCGCGCCGCCGCCGCCGCTTCCTGCCGCCGGTTGAGGTAAGTATCCTCTTCCTCACCTCCCCCGCATCCAACCCTGGCCGCCGCGCGCCGTGCATGTCAGCCGACAGCCGGCCAGAGCTAGTTGCTCCGGCCAGGGTGTTGTTTTGGCTTGTTTTGGGCCGCATGCATGGTTTTGGCTCCCTGTTGCCTCCCGAAGCTCGAGAAGGTGAGCACGATGATCGTGGCGACGCGCTGATCACCATGCTCACCTTAGTTTTCTATTTTTGTGAGCCGTTTCACTGTTCGGCCTTTGTCGAGCAATGTTATCGCATGTAGAGCTATTTTTATGGAGTTTTTGTGCTTGCGACTGGTCCTGTCGCAGTGGGGCTGTGAGCACGAACTCCGTTACGTCGTTACCTATCCGTTGGTGCTTGCGGAAGGTCGTGCGGACGAACGGAGTGCTCGAACGGCTTATGCTTACTTTTTGTGTTTATGTTGCTTGTTTAGGGTTCTTTGTGATTGTGGCAGCGTTGCGACGCTGCAGGCAGAAAGGGCATGACCCTTGAGGCCCTGTTGACTGGTTGTCCAACCCCTTCGCCATTCGCGGAGATCCGGATTGATTTCTGGTGCGTTTTCTGATGAAATAATCGGCGAAACGCATGTTTTAGTCGTGCGACTCACTTGCTGGTTTCGTGAGTGACTTGGCTTCATCGTTTAGCCTCGTTGGCTGTTCCTCATTGTTGTCCCAAATTTTTGAGGACAGCGGATGAGTGACGAAGGGTTCCGGTGCCAAATCGGCATTTTTTCGGGAACCCGGAAAGCCGTTTCGGGTGCGTTGTGTTCGTGGCACCCCGAGCTTGTGCTCGCTGTCCTGCCACCTTGTTTTGTGTGTTTGGGGACAGCGGAGGACTTGGTTTGGCTGTTGGTACCCCTCTAGGGCTTAGTGTGGTTTCGGGATCGTCCCGGTGAGTTTTCCGGACGATCCGTCGATTTCGGGATGTGAGCGTTATGTGTTTAGTGTCGACTTGGTGGACCTTGACCTTGTGAGTCTTTCGTAGGTCCTGTCGTGGTTCCCGAGAGTCGTCGGTGTTAGGCTCTATCGTTTCGACAGGTGGGTACTTCGATCCGGAGTCGGTTCAGTGGACTATGGTGATACCTTTCTATCCCTTCTCTTGCATTTCGTTATTAGTTCACTTGACTCCTGTTGGCTCTACATATGTGTGCTTGCCTTAGTAGAGTAGTTGTTGGTTGCATGATTATTGAGACGACCTCGTTGGTCGGTGTTGATCGCCTGTTGTTCCGAGCGATCCTCGTATATTGGCTTATCAGTTGCTTCACAGCTCGTTGTCGTTCTGTGGATTGAGCATTCGCATCGATCGTCACAGCTCTTCTAGCACTTCACGTACGCCAGCGGTCTGATCCACCGCCTGGGGGTGTTCTTTTTCGGAAAAGGGTCGTGTGTGTGACCGACCCGTGAGCCTCGACGCAGTGCGTCTGATAGGTTTTTGTGCCGAGAGATGAGCAGGTTGTGACAGTGCCAGGGTTTCGTCTCTGTGGCCTGGTGGAGATTGGGTCTCTTTATCTATCTACCGTTGATACATATGATTACCTTACATGCAGTAGCATAGTTGTTCAGTTGTATGTTAGCCTCATACTTGTTGTGCTACTGTTTACCTATCTATCTTTTTGTTGACCCTCGTGCCGGTGTGTACACCTCGCCTTCGTCGGCTTGCGGTACCCACTAGGAGGGGAGACATGTTTACATGTTCTCACCCCCCGCCATCGTTGTTGTTTTCAGGTGAGCAGGGTGGTGAGAGTCGGGACGCAGCGAGGCACGCCTAGTTAGTGGTACTAGAGGTCCCGACCTGTGAGGCTTCTCTCTCCAGATTTGGTTATCACCCTTATCCTTCATCAGTTAGTTGTGGATGTGGTTCAGTTACACTTTGCTTGTTTTGTCTAGCATGTTTTGGATTTGGTACAGTTACATTTTGGTTGTGTTGACTGCATGCTTAGACATTATAGATGACGTTGCTTACTAGACTTCTGTTTATGGCTTTACATCGTGTATCTTGGATTTCTACCCATCGTGGCAGCGTTTTCAACTAAAGGTTTCCGTGTGGGAAACAATTTTCAAATGGATTTTCGATCGATCGACTTTTGGGATTTCAAAAGAGAGTTCTCGTGTGGAGAACCGTTTTTAAATAATTCTTGAATGATTGAGATTAGGGTTTCAAATAAAGCTTCTGGGTAAGGAGCAGTTTTCTAGAATGATCTGTTGTTTGTGCATCGCATCATCCTTCGCCTAAGGACTTGCTTAGATTCATACAGGTTTAAGGACTGTTAGCTGTATGAATCTTATTGTGTTGTTGTGGTTTGTGTGATGAATGAATGGTGGTTGTGATCCTGTTTGTATATTGTGTACGCCGTGCAAATACAGGGGAGGCTCTGTCCGTGTGTACAGTGGACCCTGTATTTGTGGCGGGTCTGTACGTGGCACTGGCTAGGCTTTAAAAAAAAATATTTGCACGTATTTTCGCTTCTAAAACTAGCCCGGCGCGTGATAGATTGAGATGGTATCAGAGCGTAAAGGGTACAAACACTCAGTCATTCATAAATTTGTAACTGAACCATTGGTTAGGCTGACCCATAGGAAGACCTAAGATGTATAGGTGCGCGAGTTCGAGGGGTTTGTTTTCGGCTTGTATTTTGTGGGAGTTGCCGACTCCTTTCTCTTGTGTGGTTTTTGTGTTTTGCAGATGGCTTGTGGTCGTGGTAGACCTCCCCGTCCTGGTCGTGGCGGTGGGCGCGTGCCTGCGGAGCCGTCTGCTGGCGTTCAGACTCGGGCTATTGCGGCTGGTTCGAGCAAGGAGCCGGCAGGAGGCGAGCAGCCTGCTGTTGATCGTACCCTGCTGCTAGAGGTGAGGGGTCAGCTGACGGCCCTCTCCGGCATGTTCCGGCAGTTTTTGTAGCAGCAGGCTACGACGACTGCCGCTCCAGCCCCTCCTCCTCCTCCGCCGAGTGCCCCGATGACTGCAGACCCTCCTGTGGCACCCACGCCGCTTGTGGCCACGACCACGACGACGACAGCGACTACGTCGGCTGTTCCGCGTGTGGACGCCGACCCCGTGATTGGGGGTGGTGGCCACATCCGAGCGCGATTGGCGGATTTCCTAAGGTTTGATCCGTCCTTGTTCGCAGACTCGTGCTTCTTCTAGAAGTGGTGGTGGAGTACCAGACAGATACCAAGTGGCAGGGTGTTTTCCCCTTTGCGTAACCACTCGTTGGCAGGTGGTGGCCCTATCGGGCTAGGTGGCGTCACTTGGTGCATCTGTGTTGTTGTTTGGGCTATTCTTGCCCTGGCCCCACTTTCTGTGTAGAGCACGAGGGCCACTGCGAGCGTCTCTACGGAGACGGTGCTTTGAGCGATTTCGACCGCAGCTTTGGTGTTACCTTCTCTGTTTTGTTGGGTAGGGCGGTGAAGCCTACCTCTCTGACGTCTTGCTGGTGGAATCGTCAGTGTTGGTCTTTCGACCTTTAGCTAGTTCTTGCGTCAAACTGACGTGTACTAGACTGAGTGGACACTATTTGGTGTCAGGTTTTTGTTGGTGCCCACATGGTTTGCGGCTATCCTAACGCCTAAATTGGTGTGTCTTGGGATTTCTGGTGGTATTTGTAGGCTTTCGTGTTGTCGCGAGATCTTCCAGCTTGTTGTTGGAGGTCTCACAGCGTTTGACGTTGGTTAATCAACGCTGGATTTTGTTTTTCCTTCGCTTTGGTTCGTGTGGTTGGCGACCCTACGTCGCGTGTAGTCGTCGGTTTGTCGTTGGACGCCGAAGACTCCTAGGGAGTTGGCTCAGGGCAGACCTTGTTTTGTGGGACGGTTTGCTTTTCCGTTGATTCGGTGATTCTTTCGTGAATTTGGTCCAGCTTTTGGGTTGAGTGGGCCTGGTACCTTTGTGGTGTTGCCAACTTGTTGTTGGCATTTGATCTTCGGTTATTTCATTTTTCTTTTGATAAGTACGTTGGCTGCAGACAACGTAGTGTCAAAAGTTAGGACGGAATACCCTATTCCTTTTGGGACTTTCAGGATTGGGTCGGTGCTTTCTCTTGCAAGACAATCTCTACGTCGTCTTGTGGGAAAGCTGTGTGGTGGTCATCCCTGATCACGTAGTGAGCCTTGAGCTAATCCTTGGGTGGTTTTGCGCAGTTGATTTGCCACCACTGCGGATGGTTTGACTCCGGTTGAGTCTGGTTGCCTTTTAGCTCGGTAGCTGTGCCTTCACAGCTAAAAGGTGTGTTTTGTGTGGTGATCTCGGTTTTTGCTAGGAGTTTTGGTGCCTTGGTGATCGAATGTCGGGAGCCTGGTTGTTGGCTCCGAGGCCTCTGGGCGTGTGTTTGCGTACGAGGTTTTCGTCATGGCTTCCGTATGGTCTTGGTTTGGAGTGCGTGTCCGATCACTTGGAGACAGGTGTTTGGCATCACTGGTGATTTTATCGCTTGTTGCAATTGGCAACCCTGTGCACCAGAGTGATGGACTCACAAGGTTTTTACGTTGGTTTGATCGTGAGTTCGAGCTTAACGAGATGACGGTGAAGATTAAGTACCCTCTACCGCGGATCGACGATCTCTTCGACCGGCTTCAGAGAGCCTCGGTATTCTCGAAGATTGATCTGTAGTCAGGTTATCATCAGCTGAGGATCAAGGCCGAGGACGTTGCGAAGACGGCTTTCCGGACTCGTTACGGGCATTACGAGTTCACGGTGATGCCGTTCGGTTTGACGAACGTCCCGATTGATGAACAGGGTCTTTCGACAGTTCTTGGATCAATTTGTCGTGGTCTTCTTTGACGACATACTGATCTATTCGAGGAGTGACGTGGAGCATGAGGATCACCTTCGGCGAGTCCTCCTGACGCTTCGAGAGCATAAGCTTTACGCTAAGCTCAAGAAGTGTGAGTTTTGGCTTCGAGAAGCTTCCTTCTTGGGTCACATCGTGACGCAGTCTGGTATTGCGGTGGACCCAAGGAAGGTGGACTCTGTGGTGGATTGGCCTGTTCCGACTTCTGTGGCGGAGATCAGGAGCTTCCTCGGCTTGGCAGGTTATTACCGGCGATTTGTTGGGGGTTTCTCTAAGATCGCCGCCCCTTTGATCAAGCTGACGAGGAAGGGCGAGATGTTTCTGTGGACTCCCGCTTGTCATATGAGCTTCCAGGAGCTGAAGGATAGACTGACTCGTGCCACTATCTTAGAATTGCCGCAGCCTGGTGAGGATTTTGGTGGTCTACTGCGATGCGTCTCGGATAGGATTGGGGTGCGTGCTCATGCAGCAGGAGAAGGTCATCGCGTATGCTTCACGCCAGCTGAAGGACTACGAGAAGAACTATCCGGCGCACGATCTCGAGCTAGCAGCAGTGGTGTTCGCTCTCAAGCTTTGGAGACACTACCTATACGGACCGTTTTGCGAGTTGTTCATGGATCATCAGAGTCTGAAGTACCTCTTCAAGGAGCTGAACCTCAGACAGAGACGGTGGCTTGAGCTTTTGAAGGATTACGACATCTCCATCCAGTATCATCCGGGCAAGGCGAACGTCGTGGCGGACGCCTTGAGCCGGAAGCAGCCTTCGGCGGAGCTGTCTCTCATGATCACCGACCAAGAGCGATTGGTGGAGGAGTTTCGTCGACTAGGGTTGGAGATCCTACCTTATGGAGCTACCGCACAGTTGTTGACTTTGGTGGTGCAGCCCACCTTGTCTGATCGGATTTCCAGTAGACAGCTGATGGATCCGCACTTGCAGAGAGTGCGAGCAGAGGCCGAGCAGGGCAGAGATGGTGACTTCACGATTCACGCAGATGGTTCTCTTCGCTTTCGAGGACGGAGGTGTGTGCCCAGTGATCCGGATTTGAGACGAGAGATTTTGACTGAGGCACACCGGTCGCCGTACACCGTTCATCCTGGAGGGACGAAGATGTACCGCGACCTGAAGTAGAGTTTCTGGTGGCCTGGCATGAAGATGGACGTGGCTCAGCCTGTGGCTCAGTGTTTGATTTGTCAACAGGTGAAGGCTGAGCATCAGCGACCAGCAGGAAAGCTTCAACCGTTGCCTGTACCAGTGTGGAAGTGGGAGCAGATTACCATGGATTTCGTCACCGGGTTGCCTCGTTCTCAGCGAGGTCATGATGCGATCTGGGTTATTGTGGACCGATTGACGAAAGCGGCTCACTTCCTACCGGTACACATGACTTGGTGTCGGGATCGACTGGCGCAGCTCTACTTGGATGAGATCGTCAGGCTGCATGGAGTGCCAGTGTCGATCGTCTCTGATCGGGATTCTCGCTTCGTATCTCAGTTCTGGAGGAGCTTGCATCAGGCTCTGGGAACGAAGCTCAACTTCAGCTCAGCTTACCACCCTCAGAGTGATGGGCAGTCGGAGCGTGTTATCCAGACTCTCGAGGATATGCTCCGAGCTTGCATTTTGGATTTTGGTAAGGGATGGTTCAAGTATCTTTCTCTGGTGGAGTTCGCCTACAACAACAGCTTCCAGGCGAGCATTGGGATGGCACCGTACGAGGCCTTGTATGGACGTCGTTGTCGATCACCGATCTGTTGGGATGACGTGGGTGAGCATTGTGTGATCAGGCCTGACTTGTTAGAGGACGCAGAAGCCAGGATTCGTAGTGTGAGGCAGCGGCTGCGGACTGCGCAGAGCCGGCAGAAAAGCTACGCGGACCAGCGACGACGTGACCTAGTCTTTCGGGTCGGTGAGCATGTGCGGCTCAGGGTGTCGCCGTCTCAAGGGATCAAGCGGTTCGGATTGCGGAGCAAGCTTAGTCCGCGATTCGTGGGACCATTCGAGATCCTTGAGCGTGTGGGTCCGGTGGCTTATCGGTTAGCTCTTCCTCCTAGTCTTGCTCGGGTGCACAATGTCTTCCATGTGTCCATGTTTCGGAAGTACATCCCCGACTCTTCCCACGTGATCAGCCCGACGACGGTTCAGCTGAGGGAGGATCTCAGCTACGATGATGCGCCTTTGAGGATTTTGGCACGCGAGGTGAAGCAGTTGAGGAAGCGGAGCTTTCTGTATGTGAAAGTGCAGTGGACGAGTCACGAGGAGCGTGAGACTACTTGGGAGCTGGAGTCTGCTTTGCGAGAGAGGTATCTGTAATTGTTCGCGGATGGTGTGTGAGTAAGTTTCGGGAACGAAACTTCTTGTATGGTGGGAGTGATGTGAGAATTCGAATTTTTAAAATTTAATTTTGAATTTGAATTCTGTATTTCTCTCCATTTACTGTATTTTTGGTATCTGTATACGTATATATATATGTTTAAGTGTATATATATATGTATATGTATTGTATTTAGTATTATATTGTTTTATGTTTTTGTTGGAGAAGAGAGGATGGTTTGTGACGCGACTCGGAGTCTGTTTCTGTCGATCCAAAATGGTAGATTCGATGTTCGGCAATGCTGAACGCGATGGTGCAACCCGTTTCGACATGCCACAGACGGATCGAGAGATATCGCATGTTCTTCGCTGAGAGGTCGTACTGTACGTGTTATTGTTTCGCGATCAGGACCTTGTTTCACGCGCCGTTTTGCGTGAGATCGAATGTGGAGGGGTGTCTGGGCATTTTGTACATGCTGTGAGGGGCTCAGGGGTTATTTCTGTTGTTTGAGGGGTTTATTTGCAATTGTGTTGTGTGTATATGTGTTGTGTGTGTGTGAGTAGAGAGAGAGTGAGCTCCCCACTTTTTCTCTCCTCCCTCAGCTCCCAGTACTGAGCCACCCTTCTCCTCAGCTCCCCTGCCCTCTCCCCGAGCACCGCCGGCCGTCGCCGACCTCCCCTGGCCGGCGCAAACTCCGGCCACTCTCCCTCTCTCCCTTTTCTTCTTCTTCTCATTCTTCTTCTTCTTCTCTTTCCCTGCAGTGTGCACCCAGGGTAAACCCACGCCTCGGGTCCCCCTGAGGTGGCACGACTGCCGACGACCAGCCCCGCCGCCGGGAGCCGCCGGGAGCCACCGCCGAGCTGCTGCCAGCTGCTGCTAGGGCAGCTGCGGGCCGAGGTGGTTGGACCCGAGCCACCGCCGCCTCCCGCCGGCGCAGCACCCTCCGGCCAGCTCCGGAAGGATCTCCGGCACCGTCACTTTTCTCCCCGGCCGCCCCCGTGCCGTCGGTGCGCCGCCGCAGCCGCCGCGGGCTCAGCCTGGGCTGTTAGGGCAGCCGCGGCCGAGTGCCCTGCGCCGCCGCCGCCGCCGGTTCTTATTGTCGCAATCACCGGCCATCCGACGACCGGCGGGCCCTTCTTGCCGGTGCTCGCCGTCCCGACCGCCGGTGCCGCCATTTGTTGCCGGCGCCGCCGTGCCCTAGCCAGCCCGAGAGCTCTTCTTCTCGCCGCGCCGCCGCCGCCGCTTCCTGCCGCCGGTTGAGGTGAGCATCCTCTTCCTCACCTCCCCCGCATCAAACCCTGGCCGCCGCGCGCCGTGCATGTCGCCCGGCAGCCGGCCGGAGCTAGTTGCTCCGGCCAGGGTGTTGTTTTGGCTTGTTTTGGGCCGCATGCATGGTTCTGGCTCCCTGTTGCCTCCCGAAGTTCGGGAAGGTGAGCACGATGATCACGGCGACGCGCTGATCACCATGCTCACCTTAGTTTTCTATTTTGGTGAGCCGTTTCGCTGTTCGGCCTTTGTCGAGCAATGTTATCGCATGTAGAGCTATTTTTATGGAGTTTCTGTGCTTGCGACTGGTCCTGTCGTAGTGGGGCTGTGAGCACGGCCTCCGTTACGTCGTTACCTATCCGCTGGTGCTTGCGGAAGGTCGTGCGGACAAACGGAGTGCTCGAACGGCCTTAATTATGCTTACTTTTTGTGTTTATGTTGCTTGTTTAGGGTTCTTTGTGATTGTGGCAGCGTTGCAACGCTGCGGGCAGCAAGGGCATGACCCTTGAGGCCCTGTGGACTGGTTGTCCAACCCCTTCGCCCTTCGCGGAGATCCGGATTGATTTCCGGTGCGTTTTCCGATGAAATAATCGGCGAAACGCATGTTTTAGTCGTGCGACTAACTTGCTAGTTTTGCGAGTGACTTGGCTTCGTCGTTTAGCCTCGTTGGCTGTTCCTCATCGCTGTCCCGAAGTTTCGAGGACAGCGGATGAGTGACGAAGGGTTCCGGTGCCAAATCGGCATTTTTCGGGGAACCCGAAAAGCCGTTTCGGGTGCGTTGTGTTCGTGGCACCCCGAGCTTGTGCTCGCTGTCCCGCCACCTTGTTTTGTGTGTTTGGGGACAGCGGAGGACTTGGTTTGGCTGTTGGTACCCCTCTGGGGCTTAGTGTGGTTTCGGGATCGTCCCGGTGGGTTTTCTGGACGATCCGTCGGTTTCGGGATGTGAGCGCTATGTGTTTACTGTCGACTTGGTCGACCTTGACCTTGTGAGTCTTTCGTAGGTCCTGTCGTGGTTCCCGAGATCCGTCGGTGTTAGGCTCTATCGTTTTGACAGGTGGGTACTTCGATCCGGAGTCGGTTCAGTGGACTACGGTGATACATTTCTATCATTTCTCTTGCATTTCGTTATTAGTTCACTTGACTCCTGTTGGCTCTACATATGTGTGCTTGCCTTAGTAGAGTAGTTGTTGGTTGCATGATTATTGAGACGACCTCGTTGGTCGGTGTTGATCGCCTGTTGTTCCGAGCGATCCTCGTATATTGGCTTATCAGTTGCTTCACGGCTCGTTGCCGTTCTGTGGATTGAGCATTCGCATCGATCGTCACAGCTCTTCTAGCACTTCACGTACGCCAGCGGTCTGATCCACCGCCTGTGGGCGTTCTTTTCCGGAAAAGGGTCGTGTGTGTGACCGACCCATGAGCCTCGACGCAGTGCGTCTGATAGATTTTTGTGCCGAGAGATGAGCAGGTTGTGACAGTGCCAGGGTTTCGTCCCTGTGGCCTGGTGGAGATTGGTCTCTTTATCTATCTACCGTTGATGCATATGATTACCTTACTTGCAGTAGCATAGTTGTTCAGTTGTATGTTAGCCTCATACTTATTGTGCTGCTGTTTACCTATCTATCTTTTTGTTGACCCTCGTGCCGGTGTGTACACCTCGCCTTCGTCGGCTTGCGGTACCCACTGGGAGGGGAGACATGTTTACATGTTCTCACCCCCCGCCATCGTTGTTGTTTTCAGGTGAGCAGGGTGGTGAGAGTCGGGACGCAGCGAGGCACGCCTAGTTAGTGGTACTAGAGGTCCCGACCTGTGAAGTTTCTCTCTCCAGATTTGGTTATCACCCTTATCCTTCATCAGTTAGTTGTGGATGTGGCTCAGTTACACTTTGCTTGTTTTGTCTAGCATGTTTTGAATTTGGTACAGCTATATTTTGGTTGTGTTGACTGCATGCTTAGACATTATGGATGACGTTGCTTACTAGACTTCTGTTTATGGCTTTACATCGTGTATCTTGGATTTCTACCCCTCGTGGTAGCGTTTTCAACTAAAGGTTTTCGTGTGGGAAACAGTTTTCAAATGGATTTCCGATCGATCGACTTTTGGGATTTCAAAATAGAGTTCTCGTGTGGAGAACGGTTTTCAAATGATTCTTGAATGATTGAGATTAGGGTTTCAAATAAAGCTTCTGGGTAAGGAGCAGTTTTCTAGAATGATCTGTTGTTTGTGCATCGCATCATCCTTCGCCTAAGGACTTGCTTAGATTTATACAGGTTTAAGGACTGTTAGCTGTATGAATCTTATTGTATTGTTGTGGTTTGTGTGATGAATGAATGGTGGTTGTGATCCTGCTTGTATGTTGTGTACGCCGTGCAAATACAGGGGAGGCTCTGTCCGTGTGTACAGTGGACCCTGTATTTGTGGCGGGTCTGTACGTGGCGCGGGCTAGACTTTCAAAAAAAAAAAAATTTGCACATATTTTCGCTTCTAAAACTAGCCCGGGGCGTGACATATATATATATATATATATATATATATATATATATATATATATATATATATATATATATATATATATATATATATATATATATATATATTGAGTTAAGCTGGAATACTATTAATACTATTTTAATTTTTTACTATCGATTTTTTAACCATTAGATCTACACTTTAATCAATTCCACCCTTTAGATCATATTATTCAACCAACCACTCACTCAACCCTAGGGGACCACTATCATCCTAACCGGGGACCACTATCATCGTAACCGCACATCCCTTATCTAACGGCCAAAAACTCGATAGTACCAAACGCTTGGTACTATCGATAGTATAGTAGCATATATATATATATATATATATATATATACATATACATATACATATATATATATACATATACATATACATATATATATATACATATACATATACATATACATATATATATATACATATACATATACATATATATATTATATACATATACATATACATATATATATATACATATACATATACATATATATATATATATACATATACATATACATATATATATATACATATACATATACATATATATATATCCATATACATATACATATACATATACATATACATATACATATATATATATACATATACATATACATATACATATATACATATACATATACATATACATATATATATATACATATATATATATATAAATATACACATATATACATATATAGAATCTGGCTACTATACTATTGGTAACACGGAGGCCTCCGTACTACCAAGTTATTTTCGATGATGCGGCTTCCGAATCGACGATCGGCTCCGTTAGACTTGTTCTACGCTATTGGAAATATTTAGAAACCAAATTTCATACTTTTTCGACATTATTTGACTAGTGACCATAAGGCCTCAAAATTGACAATTTTAATGGCCGACGTGATGCGTTTGTGAATTTAATAGTGTTAAACAATCCAAATCCGATGAAACTTCTATAAAAAATTCTCTTCACTATTTGGAGTAAGATCAGTACCTCTGGTCTTAAATTCAAGTCTTTTATCATTATTTTTATGAGATTTTTAATTTTAGCCATTTATTTTTAGATTACTCGTTTGATAGGTACATGATGTCGAAAAATTATGAAATTTGATTTTCAAATACTTTCAATAGCGTAGTTCAAGTCTAACGGAGCAGATCGTCGATTCGGAAGCTGCATCATCGAAAATAACTTGGTAGCACGGAGTCTTCCGTGCTACCAATAGTATAGTAGCCGAACTCTACATAAATATAAAGAGAGAGAGAGAGAGAGTTTTGCTAGAATACTATCAGTAGTAAACGGCTCGGTTTACTACCAATTTATTTTCGATAATAGAGCTTCTAAATTGACGATCAGCACCGTTAAACATGATCTAAATCATTTAAACTACCTGTAAATTAAATTTCACGTTTTTTCGATATTGTTCTCTTGTTCATCAAGTGAACAAAAAATGAATGGCTGAAAATGAATATTCTTCAAAAAGTAATGACACAATTTTTGTATTTAAGATATGCAGTCTAAATCTTATTTTAAATTGTTTAAAAAATTTTCTAACAAAAATCTAGTTGATTTGGACTCTTCTGTACTGTTAAATGAGTAAACACATCATATCGGCCATTAAAATTACAGATTTTGTGACCCTTTGATCGTTCGATTAGTGATGTCAAAAAATCATCAAATTTGATTTTTAGATAGTTTAAATGGTCTAGATCATGTTCAACGGTGCCGATCGTCGATTTGGAAGCTCTATCATTGTCACACCCCGGGCTAGTTTTAGAAGCGAAAATACGTGCCAAAATTTTTTTTTGAAAGCCTAGCCCGCGTCACGTACAGACCCACCACAAATACAGGGTCCACTGTACACACGGACAGAGCCTCCCCTGTATTTGCACGGCGTACACAACATACAACAGGATCACAACCACCATTCATTCATCACAACAACACAACCGCTCAATAAGATTCATACAGCTAACAGTCCTTAAACCTGTATGAATCTAAGCAAGTCCTTAGACGAAGGATGATGCAATGCACAAATAACAGATCATTCTAGAAAATTGCTCCTTACCCAGAAGCTTTATTTTGAAACCCTAACCTCAAGCATTTAAAGATCCTTTGAAAACCGTTCTCCACACGAGAACTCTCTTTTGAAATTCCAAAAGTCGATCGATCGGAAATCCCTTTGAAAACTGTTTTCCACACGAAAACCTTTATTTGAAAACGCTACCACGAGGGGTAGAAATCCAAGATATGCGATATAAAGCCCCAATGAAAGATCTAAAAGTATCGACATCCAAAAGTCTAAGCATGTAACCCACACATGAATACTAAATCAAAACCACAAGATCTAAGCATGCAATCTACACATGAATACTAAACCAAATCCATAGCATGCTAGACAAAACAACCACAGTGTAACTGAACCACATCCATAACTAACTGATAAAGGATAGGGGTGATAACCAAATCTGGAGAGAAAAGCCTCACAGGTCGGGACCTCTAGTACCACTAACTAGGCGTGCCTCGCTGCGTCCCGACTCTCACCACCCTGCTCACCTGAAAACAACAACGAGGGCAGAGGGTGAGAACATGTAAACATGTCTCCCCTCCCAGTGGGTACCGCAAGCCGACGAAGGCGAGGTGTACACACCGGCACGAGGGTCAACAAAAAGATAGATAAGGTAAACAGTAGCACAAGTAAGTATGAGGCTGACATACAACTGGACGACTATGCTACTGTAAGCAACTAGTATATGCATCAATGGAGATAACCACAAAGTAAACCCAATCCATAGCCACCGGGACGTATCCCTGGCACTGTCACAACCTGCTCAACTCTCGGCACATAAACCTACCAGATGCACTGCGTCGAGGCTCACGGGTCGACTTATACGCGCGTCCCTTTTCTGGAAAAGATGCCCGGTACGGAGGATCAAACCGTTGGCATACGTGAGGTGCTAGAAGAGCTGTGACGATCGATGCGAATGCTCAATCCACAGAACGGCAACGAGCCGTGAAGCAACCGATAAACCACAACGAGGATCGCTCGAAACAACAGGCGATCACTACCGACCAACTAGGTCGTCTCAAATAATCATGCAAACCACAAATGCTCTACTATCAAAGCACACATAAGTAGTGTCAACGGGAGTCAAGTGAACTAATAACTAAAATGCAAGAGAAGGGATAGAAAGGTATCACCGTAGTCCACTGAACCGACTCCGGATCGAAGTACCCACCTGTCGAAACGATAGAGCAAAACACCGACGGCTCTCGGGAACCACGACAGGACCTACAAAAGACTCACAAGGACAAGGTCCACCAAGTCTACCCAAAACACAAGGCGCTCACATCCCGAAACCGACGGATCGCCCGGAAAACCCACCGGGACGATCCCGAAACCACACTAAGCTCCACAGGGGTACCAACAGCCAAACCAGGTCCATCGCTGTCTCCAACCACACCAAAACAAGGTGACAGGACAGCGAGCACAAGCTCGGGGTGCCACGAACACAAACGCACCCGAAACAGCTTCCCGGGTTCCCGAAAAGTGCCGATTTGACACCGGAACCCTTCGTCACTCATCCGCTGTCCTCAGAACTTTGGGACAGCGATGAGGAACAGCCAACGAGGCTAAATGACGAAGCCAAGTCACTTGCGAAAATAGCAAGTGAGTCGCACGACTAGAAACACGCGTTTCGCCGACTATTTCATCGACAAACGCGTCGAAAATAAATTCGGATCTCCGCGAAGGGCGAAGGGGTTGGACAACCAGTCCACAGGGCATCAAGGGTCATGCCCTTGCTGCCCGCAGTGTTGCAACGCTGCCACAATCATCAAAGTCCCAAAACAAGCAACATATACATACATAACAAGCATAATTAAGGCCGTTCGAGCATTCCGTTCGTCCGCACGACCTTCCACAAGCACCAGCAGATAGATAACGATGTAACAGAGGCCGTGCTCACAACCCCACTACGACAGGACCAGTCGCAAGCACAGAAAACCCATAAAAATAGTGAATACATGCGATACAATAGCTCGACAAAGGCTGAACAGCGAAACGGCACACGCAAACAGAAAACTAAGATGAGCATGATGATCAGCGCATCGCTGCGATCATCGTGCTCACCTTCCCGAGCTTCGGGAGGCAACAGGGAGCTCAAACACAAGCGTACGACCAAAATAAGGCAAAAGAAGACCCTGGCCGGAGCAGCAAGCTCCGGCCGGCTGCCGGCCGACATGCACGGCCAGCGGCGGCCAGGGTGGGATGCGGAGGTGGTGAGGAAGGGAGTGCTCACCTCAGCCGGCGGCAGGAAGCGGCGGCGGCGGCGCGGGGAGAAGAGGAGCTCTCGGGTGGCTAGGGCACGGCGACGCCGGCAACGAACGACGACGGTGGCCGGCGGCTACGCGAGCACCGGCAAGAGGGGGTCGCCGGACGTCGGGTGGCCGGTGACCGCGACAAAAAAAAAACCGGCAGTGGCGGCGGCGGAGGGAGCTCGGCCGCGGCTGCCCTAGTTGCCCAGGCTGAGCCCGCGGCGGCTGCGGCGGCGCTCCGGAGGTACGTCGATGGCCGGAGAGGAAGGGGACAGCGTCGGGGGTCCTCCCAGAGCTAGCCGGGGGGTGCTGCGCCGGGGGGGGCTGCGGTGGCTCGGGTCTAAACAGCTCGGCCCACAGCTGCCCAAGCAGCAGCTGGCAGTAGCTCGGCGGCGGTTCCCGGCGGTTCCCGACGGCGGGGCAAGTCGCCGGCGGTCGTGCCACCTCAGGAGAGCTCACGCATGGGTTCCCCCTGGGTGCCCCCTGGGTGCACACCGCAGGGAAGGAGAAGAAGAAGAAGAAGAAAGAGAAGAAGAAGAAAAGGGAGAGGGAAGGTTGGCCGAGGTTTGCGCCGGCCAGGGGTGGTCGGCGGCGGCCGGCGGCGCTCGGGGAGATGGCAAAGGAGCTGGGGAGAGGGGAGGCTCGGTGCTGGGAGCTGAGGGAGAAGAGAAGAAGAGAAGGGTCCATTCTCTCTCCACTCACACACACACAACACAAATACACACATGTACATTTGCACAAAAGCCCCTCAAACACAGCAAATAGCCCCTGGGTCCCTCACAGCAGGAACAAAATGCCCAGACACCCCTCCACAAGCAATCTCACGCAAAACAGTGTGTGAAACAGAATCCAGATCGCGAAATAGCAAAATGTACATTCGACCTCTCAGCGAAGAATATGCAATAACTTTTGATCCGTCCGTCGCATGTCGAAATGGGTCACGCCATCGCGTTCAGCACTGCCGAGACATCGAATCTACCATTTTGGATCGTCAGAAACGGACTCCGGATTGCGCCGTTAAGCCGTTCTCTCTCCGCAACCAAAACATAAATAATAAAATACACAATATATACTACATATATACATATATATATATATATATATATATATATACCCATACATATATATACGTATACATATAAAAAAAAAACAGTAGAGAGGAGAGGAACACATAATTCAAATTTCACAAAAATTTAAAAATTAGAATTCTCACAATCATCGAAAATAAATCAGTAGTAAACCGAGTTGTTTACTACCGATAGTAGCCTAATCAAGCTCTCTCTCTCTCTCTATATCTATATATATATATATATATATATATATATATATATATATATCTATATATAGAGTAGGGCTATTGTGCTATTAATAGCACAATAGCCCTTGTGCTATTAATAGCACAATAGCCCTTGTGCTATAAGCTTTTTAACCACCCATCAATTTTGATGGGTGGTTAAGATGAGAGAGAGGAGAGAAATTGGAGAAAAATTCAAAGAGAAGAGAAATTGAGACATACAATTTCTCTTCAATTTCTCTCCTCTCTTTCATCCTAACCACCCATCAAAATTGATGGGTGGTTAAAAAGCTTATAGCACAAGGGCTATTGTGCTATACTCTATATATATATATATCTATATATATATATCTATCTATATATATATATATATATATATCTATATATATATATATATATATATATATATATATATATATATATATATAATATATATATATATATATATATATATATATATATATATATATATATATATATATATATATATATATATATATATATATATATATATATATATATATATATATATATATATATATATATATATATATATATATATATATATATATATATATATATATATATATATATATAGAGTTTGACTGGGCTACTATCGGTAGTAAACCGCTCCGTTTACTACCGATTTATTTTCGATGCTGGAGCTTCCAAATTGACGATCGGCACCGTTGAACATGATCTAGACCATTTAAACTATCTAGAAATCAAATTTTATGCTTTTTTGATATCATTAACCGAACGATCAAAGGGTTACAAAATCTGTAATTTTAATGGCCGATATGGTGTGTTTGCTCGTTTAACGGTATAGAAGAATCTAAATCAACTAAATTTTTGTTAGAAAATTCTTTGAACTATTTAAAATAAGATCTGTACTCTTGATCTTGATTACAAGACTTCTATCATCACTTTTTATAGGATATTCATTTTCAGCCATTCATTTTCTGTTCACTTGATGGATAAGAGAACAATATCGAAAAAGCGTGAAATTTGATTTCCAGATAGTTTGAATGGTCTAGATCATGTTCAACGGTGCCGATCGTCGATTTGGAAGCTCCAGCATCGAAAACAAATCGGTAGTAAACCGCTCGGTTTACTACCGATAGTATTCTAGCAAAACTCTCTATATATATCTATATATAGATATATATATAGATAGATATATATATAGATAGATATATATATCTATCTATATATATATCTATCTATATATATATCTATATATATATAATATATATATATATTATATATCTATATATATATATAAAAAAAATAATAGAATATATATATATATATATATCTATATATATATATATATATACATACTATATATAGAAGCGTATATGAATGATAGACGGAATCCAAAAAGGAATAAAATAATATTTCATACTATATATAAAAGCGTATAGGAATCACAACGGAATCCAAAAAGGAACAAAAGAATATTCCCTATGAAAAATTATGATTAATTTGTTAAAAAATATCTCATATAAGAACGAACGATTGTGATCAAATATTTCCTATGAGCAATTATGATTAATTTGTTAAAAAATATCTCATATAAGAACGAACGGTTGTGATCAATTTGTTAAAAATTAGCATTCGAACGGTTGTGATCAATTTGTTAATAAATATCTCAAATAAAGAAGAATGGTTATAATCAATCTGTTAAAAAATAGCATTCTTATCCATCTATTTTACATTAAAATTAAAATTTGAGCTTAAATCGTGAATTAAATTTAATTTTTGATATCAAATTTGAATTAAGAATTAAAAAAATTAAATTACAATGAACAAAAATTAACTTTTATTTTAAAATAAAAAAATGAATTAATTTTTTTATGCTTTCAGTTTAAAAGACATACTTAAATTTTAAATTTATCAGAAATCAAAAAAAAAAATAAAAAAAAATATTCAATATATATAAAAAAAAAATAGGATATTACAAATATTTTTTACTAATAATATAACATATGAATTTATAAAATATAATTTTTATTATAAATTTTTGAATAAATATGATGTACAAATTTATATTAATTTGAAATAAATAAAAATGACAGACGTAATGAAAAAAGCATACATGAATTCTTATAATGACAGACGGAATAAAAGAATATTCCCTAGGAACGGTTATGATCAATTTGTTAAAAAAATCTCAAGAAAGAACCAACGATTATGATCAATCTGTTAAAAAATAGCATTCCTATTCATCCATAAATTTAATCGTATTATTATAAAATATCTCAAATAAAAATAGCATTCAATATGTTAAAAATAGCATTCATATCCATCTATTTTACATTAAAACTAAAATTTGAGTTTAATCATGAATTAAATTTAATTTTTGATATGAAATTTAAATTAACAATTAAATTTTTTTTAATTATAGTGGATAAAATAAATTTTAAAATTTTAAAATTTTAAAATTTTAAAATAAATGTGAATTAAATTTTTATTCTTTTAGTTTAAAACGCAAACTTAAATTTTAGATTCATCAAAAAAAAAATAAGAATATTTAATTTATATAAAAAAAACTGTATAGGATATTACAAAATATTTTCTAATAAAATATAACATATGAATTTATAAAATATAATCTTTATTACAATTTTTTGAAAAATATGATGTACAATTTTATATTGATTTGAAATAAATTAAAATAATTGTTACGTGCATTTGCACGTACACTCAACTAGTATATATATAAGCATATATGAATTATTAAAATGACAGACGGAATCAAAAAAGGAATAAAAAAATATTTCCTACAAACGGTTATACTCAATTTATTAAAAAATATCTCGAATAAGAATGAATGGTTATGATCAACTATTAAAAAATAGCATTCATATCCATGTATAAATCTAATCTTATGCATGTTATGATCAATTTGTTATAAAATATTAGAAATAAAAACGAACGGTTATAATCAATCTGTTAAAAAATAGTATTCCTATCTATCTATTTTTATATTAAAATTAAAATTTGAGCTTAAATCGTGAATTAAATTTAATTTTGGATATCAAATTTGAATTAATAACTAAAAAAATTTAATTACAATTGATCAAAATTAAACTTTAACATATTTAAATTAATAAATTTTGTATATCAAATTTGAATTAACAATTAAAATTTTTAATTATAGTGGATCAAAATTAAATTTTAAATTTTAAAGTAAATATGAATTAAATTTTGATGCTTTCAGTTTAAACAATATACTTATGTCACGCCCCGCCGGGCCTTTAACACCAACTAGGTGAAAAGGATAACCGCACGGGTGCATGCCCCAGACACGCCGAACGAATAGAGTCTTTTCTACCCGCCCAAGGCGTCACAACACAAGCTTATCCACAATGTTCCAACTAGGAACGGAGTACATGAGTTGCACAAGGAAAGCATCAACATAAAGAAGTTCTACTTCTATTACATCACATTGCACATTTATACATGCCCAAATTTTTTTTTTTCATTCCATACACCATGTTCCAAAATTATGGAATATACAAGTTTTCATACATGTAATGAAAATCCCCTATACTATCAAAGTCCAAGACTATGGTACAACTCTATGTATCACCAAAATAAAAGGGCCGCTATCTAGAGAGCCAAACCCTTGCCTCGCTCCGCCGCCTCACTCGCGGAAGGACCTGAAAAACGTGGGGTGAGAACTATAAACATAGTTCCCAGTGGGTAAGGCCACCCAAGAGAGAAGCTCGACACACCAGGTCCAAAGAAACACCATATGCATAAGTTAGATCACAAATAACTATGCAACAATTATTTACATGCTTGTAAATAAACATAAAGGATGCAACCAAATGAAATGTAACTTATCATTCTCTCCTAGGTTCATCCTATATTTCACATTGACTAAGTTTAATTACTTGTCATTTACTTATGGTTTCGGAATCGCCGTCTCACCATAATAGTTCCAACATCCAATGAGTGAAATCGTCACCTCCAAGTTCGGGTAGCGAACTCGTCGCATACCCGGGATAGCAAAATCGTCGCATATCCCATCTCAACACCGCCATCACATGGCACAGGTAGCGAACTCGTCGCATACCCGGGATAGCAACCTCGTCGCACATCCCATTTCAACACCGCCAACTCATGGCACGGGTAGCGAACTCGTCGCATACCCGGGATAGCAACCTCGTCACACATCCCATCTCAATACCGCCAATTCATGGCACGGGTAGCGAACTCGTCGCATACCCGGGATAGCAACCTCGTCGCACATCCCATTTCAACACCGCCAACTCATGGCATGGTAGCGAAATCGTCGCATACCCGGGATAACTGTGAGAATTCAAATTTTGGAAAATTTGGATTCTGTGTTCCTCACCCCCGTTTCTGTGTTTCGATCAGTATACGTATATATATATAGGTATATATATATATAGGTATATAAGTGAGTTTTATAGGGTTTTGTGTTTTTGGATTTTTCGTCGCGGAGAGTGAACGGCTTAACGGCGCGAACCGGAGTCCGATTCTGACGATCCAAAATGGTAAGTTCGATGTCTCGGTAGTGCTGAACGCAATGGCGTGATCCGTTTCGACATGCGGCAAACGGTTTGAGAGATATTCCATCTTCTTCGCCGAGAGGTCGGATGTCACTTTTGTTGGTTTCGCGATTTAGACCCTGTTCTCGCACCGTTTCGCGTGAGGTTGCTTGTGGAGGGGTATTTTGGCATTTTATGCCTGCTGTGAGGGACTGAGGTGCTAATTTCAGTGTTTGGAGGGGTTTTGTGCAATTGTGCAAGTGTGTATATGTGTTGTGTGTGTGTGTGTGTTGGTGTTTGTGTTATCTCTCTCTCCCACAGCCTCCTGAGGTGGCACGACCGCCGGAGTGGAGAGCCGCCGCCGGGAGCCGCCGCCGTGGGCCGCCGGAGCCACAGCAGCCACTGCTGATATTACTGCTGGCCGAGCTTGGTGGGGCCGCGCTGCCGCCGCCGCCTCCCGACGCCGGCGAGGGTGAGCATGGTCACCCTCGGGACCTCCGCTGCCGGACCCTGCCTCCCCGGCCATCGCCGTGCCGCCGGAGCGCCGCCGGAGCCGCCGCGGGCTCGGTTTAGTCTGCTTGGACTGTTGCGGCTTTGCCAGCTCCGCCGCCGCCACCCGTCTCTGTTTTTGTCGCGGTCACCGGCTGGTCGACGTCCGGCGAGCCCCTCTTCCCGGTGCTCGCGTCTTCGCCGGCCGCCGTCGCCGTTTATTGCCGGCGCCGCCGTGCCCTAGCCTCGGGTTGCTAACCCGAGAGTGGGGTTCTTCCCCGCGCCGCCGCCGCCGCTTCCCGCCGACGACTGAGGTGAGCCTCTTCTCCCTTGGGACCTCCTATGCCGATGCTGGCCGCCTCGGGCCTTGCATGCCGACCGGCAGCCGGCCGGAGCTGGTTGCTCCAGCCGGGGTCCAGTTTTTGTGGTTTTTGGCCGCGCTTTATTGTTTGAGCTTCATGTTGCCTCCTGGAGCACAGGAAGGTGAGCACGATGATCGCGGCAATGCGCTGATCATCATGCTCACCTCAGATCTGGTTTTGGTTGAGCCGTTTGGGTGTTCGGCCTTTGTCGGGTCATTTTGCCCTATGTTGCGCTGTTTTTATGCACTTTCCCGGACTGCGACTATTCCTGTCGCAATGGGGCTGTGAGCATGGCCTCCGTTACGTCATTGCCGATCCGCTGGTGTTTGCGGAAGGTCGTGCGGATGTACGGTTTGCTCACACGGCCTTAGTTATGCTTGCTTTTGTGTGCGCGCTCACTGTTTTTGTGGGTTTTCCCCGGCTTCCGACTAGTCCTGTCGCAGTGGGACTGTGAGCACGGTCTCTGTGACATCGTTACCTATCCGCTGGTGCTTGCGGAAGGTCGTGCGGATGTACGGATTGCTCGAACGACTTTGTTTAGTGCTTGTATGTTGATATTTGTCGCTTGTTTGTGGATTTTGGCTTTTGTGGCAGCATTGCGGCGCTGTGGGCAGCAAGGGTATGTTCCCTAAGGCCCTGTGGACTGGTTGTCCAACCCTCTCGCCCTTCGCGGAGTTTCGAATTCGTTTCCGACGCGTTTTTCGATGAAATAATCGGCGAAACGCGCGTTTCTAGTTGTGCGACTTGCTCGCTGATTTTGCGGGCGACTTGGCTTCATCGTTTAGCCTCGTTGTATGTTCCTCATCACTGTCCCGAAGTTCCGAGGACAGCGGATGAGCGACGAGGGATTCCGGTGCCAATTCGGCGCTTTTCGGGAACCCGGTTTACCGTTTCGGGTGCGTTTGTGTTTGTAGCACCCCGAGTTTGTGCTCGCTGTCCGGTCACCTTGTTTTGGTGTGTTTGGGGACAGCGGAGGACTTGTTTTGGCTATTGGTACCCCTGTGGGGCTTAGTATGGTTTCGGGATCGTCCCGGTGGGTTTCCGGGCGATCCGTCGGTTTCGGGAATGTGTGAGCTTTGTGTTTAGCATCGACTTGGTGGACCTTGACTGTGTGAGTCTTTCGTAGGTCCAGTCGTGTTCCCGAGAGCTGTCGGAGTTAGGCTTGATCTTTCGACAGGTGGGTACTTCGATCCGGAGTCGGTTAAGTGGACTACGGTGATACCTTTCTATCCCTTCCTTGCATTTCAGTTATTAGTTCACTTGACTCCAGTTGACTCTACTTATATGCGTGCTTGGATAGTAGAGTAGTTGTGGTTTGCTTGGTTCTTGAGACGACCCGGTTGGTCGGTGGTGATCGCTTGTTGTTCCGAGCGATCCTAGTTGTGGTTTGCATGGTTCTTGAGACGACCTAGTTGTCGGTGGTGATCGCTGTTGTTTCGAGCGATTCTCGTTGTGGTTTATCAGTTGCTTCACGGCTCGTTGCCGTTCTGTGGATTGGGCATTTGCATCGATCGTCACAGCTCTTCTAGCACTTCACGTACGCCAGCGGTTTGATCCACCGCCTGGGGGTGTTCTTTTCCGAAAAAGGGTCGCGTGCATCCGACCCGTGAGCCTCTTAGCACGTGCATCTGCGGAGGTTATGTGCCGTTGGTTGAGCAGGTTGTGACAGTGCCAGGGATATGTCCCTGTGGTTATAGATTGGGTTTACTTTGTGGCTATCTCCTTTGATGCATATACTAGTTGCTTACAGTAGCATAGTTGTTTCAGTTGTATGTTAGCCTCATACTTACTTGTGCTACTGTATACCATATCTATCTTTTGTTGACCCTCGTGCCGGTGTGTACACCTCGCCTTCGTCGGCTTGCGGTACCCACTGGGAGGGGAGACATGCGTGCATGTTCTCACCCCCCACCCCCATTGCAGGTTTCAGGTGAGCAGGGTGGTGAGTGTCGGGACGCTGCGAGGCACGCCTAGATAGTAGCTCTAGAGGTTCCGACTCGTGAGGCTACATCTCCAGATTTGGTTATCACCCTACTTTCGCCTATTAGATGTCATTTGTGGTTCAGTTATTCTTTGAGCTTACTCTAGCATGCTTATGTGTTGTGAATTTACTCCTTATGATTATGTGATGATAGCATGCTTGGATTGATTGGTTGTATCCTTGTTTTCCAGTCGTTTCATTTATCGAGCATTTTGGTTTTCTACCCCTCGTGGTAGCGTCGTAAAACAAGGCTTCCGTGTGGGAAACGGTTTTCAAATGGATTTCTGATTGCTCGGTTTTGTGATTTCAAAAAAAGAGAGTTCTCGTGTGGAGAACAGTTTTCAAAGGCTTCTTCAATGATTGAGATTAGGGTTTCAAACTAAAGCTTCTGGATAAGGAGCAGCTTTCTAGAATGATTGTTGCTTGTGCATTGCATCATCCTTCGCTTAAGGATTTGCTTAGATTCATACAGGTTTAAGGACTGTTAGCTGTATGAATCTCTCGTTGTGTTGATGTGCTGTTGGGATGAATGAATGGTGGTTGTGATCCTGTTGTTTGTTGTTGGACGCCGTGCAAATACAGGGGAGGCTCTGTCCACGTGTACAGTGGACCTTGTATTTGTGGCGGGTCTGTACGTGGCGCGGGCTAGGCTTTTCAAAAAAAAAAAATTTAGCACGTTTTTCCGCATCTTGAACTAGCCCGGGGCGTGACAGATTAAGATGGTATCAGAGCGTAAAGGGAACAAACACTCATTCATTCATCAACTTGTAACTGAACCACTGGTTAGGCTGACCCCTAGGAGGACCTAGGATGTATAGGCGCGCGAGTTCGAGGGGTTTGTTTTCGGCTTGTGTTTTGTGGGAGTTGCCGACCCCTTTCTCTTGCGCTGGTTTCTGCTTTTTGTCGTTGGCTTGTGGTCGTGTTAGACCTTCTCGTCCAGGTCGTGGTGGTGGGCGTGCGCCTGCGGAGCTGTCTGCTGGTGTTCTGTTTCGGGCTTCTGCGGCAGGATCGAGTGAGGAGCTGGCAGGAGGCGGACAGCCTGGTGTGGACCGTACCCTGTGTGCTTGAGGCCGAGGCGAGGGGTCAGCTGGCGACCCTCTCCGGCATGTTCCGGCTTGTTCTGGTGGTTTTTGCAGCAGGCTACGGCGACTGCCGCTCCAGCCCCTCCTCCTTTCTCGCCGAGTGCCCCGATGACTGCAGACCCTCCTGTGGCACCCACACCGTTGTACGACGACCGTGACGACGACAGCGACTTTGTCGGCTGTTGCGCGCGTGGACGCCGACCCCGTGTTTGGGGGTGGTGGTGGTCACATCCGAGCGTGTTTGGGCGGATTTCTTGAGTTTTGATCTGCCCTGGTTCGCAGGCTCGTGCTCCTTCTGGTAGTGGTGGTGGAGTATCTTACAGATCCCAAGTGGCAGGGTGCTTTTTCCCTTGTGTCACCACTCGTTGGCAGGTGGTAGCCCTTGTGGGTTTGGGAACGTCACTTGGTGGATCTGTGTTGCTGTTCGGCTGTTCTTGCCTTGTCCCCGCTTTCCGTGTTGAGTACGAGGGCCTCTGCGAGCGTCTCTACGGAGATGGTGTTGTGAGCGGCTTCGACCGCAGTTTGGGTGTTTTCCCTCTGTTTTGTTGGGTAGGGCGGTGAAGCTTACCCCTCTGACGTATTGCTGGTGGAATCGTCAGGGTTGGTCTTTCGACCATTGGCTAGTTCCCGCGTCGAACTGACGTGTACTAGACGGAGTGGACACTTTTTAGTGTCGGGTTTTTGTTGGTGCCTACGTGGTTTGCGGATATCCTAACGCCCTAATTGGTGTGTTTTGGGATTCCTGGTGGTATTTGTAGGCTTTTGTGCTGTCGCGAGATCTTCCAAGTTGTTGTTGGAGGTCTCACCGCGTTCGACGTTGGTTAGTCAACGCTGGATTTGTCTTCCCTCGTTTTGGTTCGGGTGGATTGACGACCCTTTGTCGCCTGTAGCCGTCGGTTTGTGGTTGGAAGCCGAAGACTCCTAGGGAGTGGGCTCAGGGCAGACTTTGTCTTTGTGGGTCGGTTTACTGTTTCCCGTAATTCGGTGATTCTTTCGTGACTTGGTCCGGCTTTGGAGTTGGTTGGCCTGGTACCTTTGCGGTGTTGCCAACTGGTTGTTGGCCTTTGACCTCGGGATATTTCACTTTTCTTTTGATAAGTACATTGGCTGCAGACAACGTAGTGTCAAAAGTTAGGATGAAATACCCTATCCCTTTTGGGACCTTCTGGATTGGGTCGGTGCCTTCTCTTGTCGTCGTCTGGTGGGAAGCTGTGTGGTGGTCATCCCTGATCTTGTTGTGAGCCTGAGCTAATCCCGGAATGGTTTTGAGCAGTTGATTTGCCATCACTGCCGTCGGTTTGACTCCGGTTGAGTTGGGTGCCTTTTAGCTCAGTTTCGGGATGACGAGAGCCTGGTTGTTGGCTCCAAGGTCTCTGTGCCTGTGTTTGCGTGCTGGGTTTTCGCCGCGACTCTCGTGTAGTCCTGGTTTGGAGCGCGTGTCCGCCCACTTGGGTCTGACGTTTGGCATCGCTGGTGATTTTATCGCTTGTTTTGCGATTGGCGACCATGTGCACCTGAGTGATGGACTCGCAAGGTATCGTGGGTTTGTTTCGGAATTCGAGCTTATCGAGTTGTCGGTGTTGTTTTGGTACCCTCTACCGCAGATCTTCGATCTCTTCGACCGGCTCCAGGGAGCCTCGGTTCTCTCGAAGTTTGATCTGCAGCCAGGTTATCTTCAACCGTAGATCAGGGCCGAAGACGTTGCGCTGACGGCCTTCCGGACTCGTTGCGGGTGTTACGAGGTCACGGGTATGCCGTTTGGTTTGGCGAACGTCCTGGCAGTTGGGTGGTTTTGTTGAACTGGGTTTTCGGCAGTTCTTGGATCAATTTGTCGTGGTCTCCTTTGACGACATACTGATCTATTTGTGGAGTTTCCTTCTTGGTTCGCATCGTGATGCAGGCTGTTTTTGTGGAGGAACCAAGGAAGGAGGACTGGTAGTGGCTTGGCCTGTTCCGACTTCTGTGGTAGAGAGTAGGAGCTTCCTCGGCTTGGCGAGTTGTTATCGGCGATTTGTTGAGGGTTCCTCAAGATCGCCGCCCCTTTGAGCAAGCTGTCGAGGAAGGGTGTGTTGTATCTGTAGACTCCCGCTTGTCTGATGAGCTTCTAGGAGCTGTTGGACTGTTTGACTCGTGCCCCTATCTTAGCATTGTCGCAGTCTAGTGAGGTCTTGTGGTTTACTGCGATGCATCTTGGATAGGATTGGGGTACGTGCTCATTCAGCATGAGAAGGTCATCGCGTATGCTTCGCGCCAGTGGATGGACTATGAGAAGATCTATCTGGCGCTCGATCTCGAGTTAGCAGCAGTGGAGTTTCGTCGACTCGAGTTAGGAGTTTTACCTCGTTGGAGCTACCGAGTAGTTGTTGACCTTGGAGGTGCAGCCCACATTGTCGGATTGGTTTTTTTTTTCGGTGGGCTGCTAATGGATCCGCACTTGCTGAGAGTGCGAGTAGACGCCGAGCAGGGCAGAGATGGTGACTTCATGTTGCATGCTGATGGTTTCCTTCGAGGACGGAGGTGTGTGCCCAGTGATCCGGACTTGAGGTGTGAGTTTTTGACTGAGGCACACTAGTCGCAGTACACCGTTCATCCAGGAGGGACGAAGATGTACCGCGACTCGAGACTGAGTTTTCTGGATGTAGCTCAGCATGTGGCACTGTGACTGGTTTGTCAGCAGGTGAAGGCTGAGCATCAGCGATCAGCAGAGAAGCTTCAACCGTTATCCGTACCTGTAGGGAAGTGGGAGCAGTTTACCATGAATTTTTCGTCACCGGGTTGCCTCGTTCTCAGCGAGGTCATGTTGCGATCTGGGTTTTTGTGGACGGATTGACGGAAGCAGCTCACTTCCTACCGGTACACTCGATTTAGTCTCGGGATCGACTGGCACAGCGCTACTTGGATGAGATCGTCAGGCTGTTCGGAGTGCCAGTGTTGATCGTTTTGGATTGGAGTTTTCGCTTCGTTTTCCAGTTCTGGAGGAGCATGCGGTAGACACTGGGGACGAGGCTCGACTTCAGCACAGTTTACCACCCTCTGAGTGTTGGGCAGTCGGAGTGAGTCTTCTGGACTCTCGAGGTTATGCTCCGGGCATGCGTTTTGCTTTTTGGTGAGGGTTAGTTCAGATGCTTTTCTTGGTGGAGCTTGCCTTCAGTGTCAGCTTCCAGGCGAGCGTTGGATTGGCACCGTGCGAGGCGTTGTTTGGACGTCGTTGTCGATCACTGAACTGTTGGGTTGACGTGGGTGAGCGTCGTGTGATCGGCCCGACAACAGTACAGCTGAGGGAGGATCTCAGCTGCGGTGAGGTGCCTGTGAGGTTTTTGGCTCGCAAGGCGAAGCAGTGGAGGAACCGGAGCTTTCTGTTTGTGAGAGTGCTGTGGACGAGTCGCGAGGAGCGCGAGACTTCTTGAGGAGCTAGAGTTTGCCTTGCGTGAGAGGTGTCCGCTGTTGTTCGCGGATGGTGTGTGTGTAAGTTTCGGGGACGAAACTTCTTGTTAGGTGGGTGTGATGTAAGAATTCAAATTTTGGAAAATTTGTTTCCTCACCCCCGTTTCTGTGTTTTCGATCAGTATACGTATATATATATAGGTATATATATATATAGGTATATAAGTGAGTTTTATAGGGTTTTGTGTTTTTGGATTTTTCGTCGCGGAGAGTGAACGGCTTAACGGCGCGAACCGGAGTCCGATTCTGACGATCCAAAATGGTAAGTTCGATGTCTCGGTAGTGCTGAACGCGATGGCGTGATCCGTTTCGACATGCGGCAAACGGTTTGAGAGATATTCCATCTTCTTCGCCGAGAGGTCGGATGTCACTTTTGTTGGTTTCGCGATTTAGACCCTGTTCTCGCACCGTTTCGCGTGAGGTTGCTTGTGGAGGGGTATTTTGGCATTTTATGCCTGCTGTGAGGGACTGAGGTGCTAATTTTAGTGTTTGGAGGGGTTTTGTGCAATTGTGCAAGTGTGTATATGTGTTGTGTGTGTGTGTGTGTTGGTGTTTGTGTTATCTCTCTCTCCCACAGCCTCCTGAGGTGGCACGACCGCCGGAGTGGAGAGCCGCCGCCGGGAGCCGCCGCCGTGGGCCGCCGGAGCCACAGCAGCCACTGCTGATATTACTGCTGGCCGAGCTTGGTGGGGCCGCGCTGCCGCCGCCTCCCGACGCCGGCGAGGGTGAGCATGGTCACCCTCGGGACCTCCGCTGCCGGACCCTGCCTCCCCGGCCATCGCCGTGCCGCCGGAGCGCCGCCGGAGCCGCCGCGGGCTCGGTTTAGTCTGCTTGGACTGTTGCGGCTTTGCCAGCTCCGCCGCCGCCACCCATCTCTGTTTTTGTCGCGGTCACCGGCTGGTCGACGTCCGGCGAGCCCCTCTTCCCGGTGCTCGCGTCTTCGCCGGCCGCCGTCGCCGTTTATTGCCGGCGCCGCCGTGCCCTAGCCTCGGGTTGCTAACCCGAGAGTGGGGTTCTTCCCCGCGCCGCCGCCGCCGCTTCCCGCCGACGACTGTGGTGAGCCTCTTCTCCCTTGGGACCTCCTATGCCGATGCTGGCCGCCTCGGGCCTTGCATGCCGACCGGCAGCCGGCCGGAGCTGGTTGCTCCAGCCGGGGTCCAATTTTTGTGGTTTTTGGCCGCGCTTTATTGTTTGAGCTTCATGTTGCCTCCTGGAGCACAGGAAGGTGAGCACGATGATCGCGGCAATGCGCTGATCATCATGCTCACCTCAGATCTGGTTTTGGTTGAGCCGTTTGGGTGTTCGGCCTTTGTCGGGTCATTTTGCCCTATGTTGCGCTGTTTTTATGCACTTTCCCGGACTGCGACTATTCCTGTCGCAATGGGGCTGTGAGCATGGCCTCCGTTACGTCATTGCCGATCCGCTGGTGTTTGCGGAAGGTCGTGCGGATGTACGGTTTGCTCACACGGCCTTAGTTATGCTTGCTTTTGTGTGCGCGCTCACTGTTTTTGTGGGTTTTCCCGGCTTCCGACTAGTCCTGTCGCAGTGGGACTGTGAGCACGGTCTCTGTGACATCGTTACCTATCCGCTGGTGCTTGCGGAAGGTCGTGCGGATGTACGGATTGCTCGAACGACTTTGTTTAGTGCTTGTATGTTGATATTTGTCGCTTGTTTGTGGATTTTGGCTTTTGTGGCAGCATTGCGGCGCTGTGGGCAGCAAGGGTATGTTCCCTAAGGCCCTGTGGACTGGTTGTCCAACCCTCTCGCCCTTCGCGGAGTTTCGAATTCGTTTCCGACGCGTTTTTCGATGAAATAATCGGCGAAACGCGCGTTTCTAGTTGTGCGACTTGCTCGCTGATTTTGCGGGCGACTTGGCTTCATCGTTTAGCCTCGTTGTCTGTTCCTCATCACTGTCCCGAAGTTCCGAGGACAGCGGATGAGCGACGAGGGGTTCCGGTGCCAATTCGGCGCTTTTCGGGAACCCGGTTTACCGTTTCGGGTGCGTTTGTGTTTGTAGCACCCCGAGTTTGTGCTCGCTGTCCGGTCACCTTGTTTTGGTGTGTTTGGGGACAGCGGAGGACTTGTTTTGGCTATTGGTACCCCTGTGGGGCTTAGTATGGTTTCGGGATCGTCCCGGTGGGTTTCCGGGCGATCCGTCGGTTTCGGGAATGTGTGAGCTTTGTGTTTAGCATCGACTTGGTGGACCTTGACTGTGTGTGAGTCTTTCGTAGGTCCAGTCGTGTTCCCGAGAGCTGTCGGAGTTAGGCTTGATCTTTCGACAGGTGGGTACTTCGATCCGGAGTCGGTTAAGTGGACTACGGTGATACCTTTCTATCCCTTCCCTTGCATTTCAGTTATTAGTTCACTTGACTCCAGTTGACTCTACTTATATGCGTGCTTGGATAGTAGAGTAGTTGTGGTTTGCTTGGTTCTTGAGACGACCCGGTTGGTCGGTGGTGATCGCTTGTTGTTCCGAGCGATCCTAGTTGTGGTTTGCATGGTTCTTGAGACGACCTAGTTGTCGGTGGTGATCGCTGTTGTTTCGAGCGATTCTCGTTGTGGTTTATTAGTTGCTTCACGGCTCGTTGCCGTTCTGTGGATTGGGCATTTGCATCGATCGTCACAGCTCTTCTAGCACTTCACGTACGCCAGCGGTTTGATCCACCGCCTGGGGGTGTTCTTTTCCGGAAAAGGGTCGCGTGCATCCGACCCGTGAGCCTCTTAGCACGTGCATCTGCGGAGGTTATGTGCCGTTGGTTGAGCAGGTTGTGACAGTGCCAGGGATATGTCCCTGTGGTTATAGATTGGGTTTACTTTGTGGCTATCTCCTTTGATGCATATACTAGTTGCTTACAGTAGCATAGTTGTTTCAGTTGTATGTTAGCCTCATACTTACTTGTGCTACTGTATACCATATCTATCTTTTGTTGACCCTCGTGCCGGTGTGTACACCTCGCCTTCGTCGGCTTGCGGTACCCACTGGGAGGGGAGACATGCGTGCATGTTCTCACCCCCCACCCCCATTGCAGGTTTCAGGTGAGCAGGGTGGTGAGTGTCGGGACGCTGCGAGGCACGCCTAGATAGTAGCTCTAGAGGTTCCGACTCGTGAGGCTACATCTCCAGATTTGGTTATCACCCTACTTTCGCCTATTAGATGTCATTTGTGGTTCAGTTATTCTTTGAGCTTACTCTAGCATGCTTATGTGTTGTGAATTTACTCCTTATGATTATGTGATGATAGCATGCTTGGATTGATTGGTTGTATCCTTGTTTTCCAGTCGTTTCATTTATCGAGCATTTTGGTTTTCTACCCCTCGTGGTAGCGTCGTAAAACAAGGCTTCCGTGTGGGAAACGGTTTTCAAATGGATTTCTGATTGCTCGGTTTTGTGATTTCAAAAAAAGAGAGTTCTCGTGTGGAGAACAGTTTTCAAAGGCTTCTTCAATGATTGAGATTAGGGTTTCAAACTAAAGCTTCTGGATAAGGAGCAGCTTTCTAGAATGATTGTTGCTTGTGCATTGCATCATCCTTCGCTTAAGGATTTGCTTAGATTCATACAGGTTTAAGGACTGTTAGCTGTATGAATCTCTCGTTGTGTTGATGTGCTGTTGGGATGAATGAATGGTGGTTGTGATCCTGTTGTTTGTTGTTGGACGCCGTGCAAATACAGGGGAGGCTCTGTCCACGTGTACAGTGGACCCTGTATTTGTGGCGGGTCTGTACGTGGCGCGGGCTAGGCTTTTCAAAAAAAAAAAATTTAGCACGTTTTTCCGCATCTTGAACTAGCCCGGGGCGTGACAATAGCAAAATCGTCGCACATCCCGTTTCAACACCGCCAACTCATGGCATGGTAGCGAAATCGTCGCATACCCGGGATAGCAAAATCGTCGCACATCCCGTTTTTCACATTTTACACTTGCCAACCTAAGTCTCATGACCTTAGGTTCAAGTAACTAAGTCTCACCTATGTTCAATGACACTAGGTTTACTTTCTGAAAGAAGGGCAAAAGAGAGGGGCGTGTGAAGGAGAGGCCAGAGATTGCATCAATAGTGGATGGACTCTCACCCAGTAGGGGAGGATTAAAAAGAAAATTTTGAAACATTTGAAAGTTTGAAATAGAAGAGGAAGGAGAAGAAGAGAATTTAGAAAGACAAGAGTAAGGAAAAACATGTTCAACAAAAGTAACATGGCGAGAAATAAAAATTTTACCAGTGCTTGGATAAAGACAGCGAAAACCTTTATGTTTGTCAGAAAGTCCCAAAAAGACACAAGGAAGAGAACGGGGAGAGAGCTTGTGAGCTGCAATGTCCTGAACATCGGGATAACACAAACATCCAAAAACTCTAACAAGTTGCAAGTCAGGGGAAACACAACCATGCAGAATTTCATATGGCGATTGTCCTTTCAAAACAGTAAGAGAAGGAATTCGATTCACAAGAAAGACGGCAGTTTGAATGGCCTCAGCCCAGAATCGAGGAGGTAAGCAAGCTTGAAACAGCAGGCTCCTAACAATGTTAGATAAATGCCTATGCTTCCTCTCAGCAAGGCCATTTTGTGGAGGCGTATAAGGACAAGAGAATCTATGAATAATTCCATTTTGTGAACAAAGAGTAGAAAATTTGTCATTTACAAATTCAGTACCATTGTCAGATTGAAAAATTTTGATTGAACTATGAAATATGTTTTCAACCATTGTCTTAAACTCGAAAAATTTGTCAAAAACTTCATGTTTAAATTTTAAAATGTAAAGCCAAGAAAACCGAGAGTAATCATCAATAAAAAGAACATAATATTTGTAGCCAGAAACAGAGGGAACATGTGATTGCCAAACATCAGAATGAACAATATGAAAAGGAAAAGCAGATTGAGATTCTGAATCATGAAACGAGAGTTTAACATGTTTTCCCATATTACAAGCATTGCAAACAGATAATTTCAAAGCAGAATCAGAAACAATTTTATTGTTTTTAATAAATGTAGAAAGAACAAGAAAACTTGGATGACCTAACCGTCTATGCCATATATCTCCGCTAAACCTAGATGCAACTAGAGCTAGCGGTTTCTTAGTTCCTACACTTGCAACTTTAGAGGAAAGTGGATAGAGTGATGTTCCCGAACTAGGGCATCGAAGAAGCTCCGCCCTGGTTTCCTTGTCCTTCACAGAAAAACCAGAAGAGTCAAATTCAAAAAGAGAATTATTATCATGACAGAACTGACGCACTGAAAGTAAATTTCTCTTAATAGAAGGAACAACAAGGACGTTTTTAAGAGCAAAAGAGTTAGAGGACGTATTTAAATGAGTTTCACCTGTCTGAGTAATATCAAGTAAATTTCCATTACCAACAAGAATTTTTTCGTGCCCACTATAAGGTTTAGAAGAGGAGAGAATACCAGAATGTGCGGTCATATGATTAGATGCTCCGGTGTCTGGATACCATACTTCCTCACCGGGTTCATGAAGGTTCATAGCAGCAAAAGTTTGAGGAACATCATCTGTAATAAAGGAATGATTGAAGCGTTGTCTGCACTGGAGGGCAGAATGATTGAACTTGCCACAGATCTGACATTGTGTGCCAGACTTTGGAATGTAAGGTTGTTGAGGATTATTAGGTTGAGGGTGTGAGTAGGTTCCAGGAGATCCACGACCAGAGTTGTGTCTACCATGCTGTCCTCGGCCTCCACGATATCTACCTCCACGGCCTCCACGATTACCGCGTCCACGATTGGCATAAAGAGCTTCACCGTCAATAGTGGGAATAGCAGAGGATGTCATCACACTAGTACGACGTTGGACTTCCGTTTCTTCTTGCATCAAGAGTGGACGAAGCTGTTCAAAAGTGGGCTTATTTCTGTGTGTGTTTAGAGCACTAACAAAACCGCGATAGTCTTCTGGTAGCCCTAGAAGAACAGTCATGACCAAATTATGGTCTGACTCGGTTTCACCAATCGCCTGAAGAGCATCACCAATCGACTTGACCTTTTGCATGTAATCACACATGCTCATTGAGCCTTTCTTGATGCTCCGCAATTCAGACTTTAGAGAAAAAGCCGTGGAAGCAGTCTTATCAAGAAAAATATGCCTCAATGATTCTCCAAGCATCATATGCAGTTTTAGGTGAGCTAGAAATGACCATTCGTAATATGCTAAGGGATAAAGTGGCATTAATCCATGAAAGTATAGTGGTGTCTTCCCTTTTCCAACTTAAATATTCGGAATTTATAACCACCTTCTTATCAGCAGTATCGATAGCCTGAGAAGGCACAACACCAGTTCCGTCCACATGTGATGTAACACCAAAACTTTCTAGAACATTAAGAAAGACTTGCTTCCACACAAGATATGTGGAATCAGTGAGTTCTAGTGGTATGAGAGTTTTGATGTTAACAACTGGCAAATTTGAGGTAGAAGAAGACATATTTGCTACCAAAAGAGAAGGATCCACCACTAGATATGAAAGAAAGATAAATCGGAATGTAGCGGATGAGAAAAAGGAAGAACCTGGTTTCTACCAAACTAGTTGTACCCAGCGCACAAGAGAGGAACCACTTAGCACCAAATAAGAACGGCCGCACCAGGGAAAGGACCGAGCGACACGAGCAACCAGCGAGCGGTACGAGGATAGTCCGAGCGGCACCCGAAGAGCAAAGAGGAATCACAAAGAGGCTGAAAATACTGTAGCACCGACTGTAGCGCGCGTACTGTAGCAGTACTGTAGCGCGCGACTGTAGCAGTACTGTAGCGCGAGTACTGTAGTAATACTGTAGCGCAGATACTGTAGCAGTACTGTAGCGGAGAGATAGAAGTCCAATGATAAGAGGAGATAGAACACCAAAAGGAAAAGAACACCTATGGAAGAAGGTGAGACTTGTTGTGGATGATAGCTGTGGATCAATATCCCTAAATTAGGGTTCCCGCTCTGATACCATGAAAGAAGGGCAAAAGAGCATACCCTCTTGGGTTGAATTGATGAAAATATATAGTACAAGAGATAGGTCTACTATAGTAACATTGCCTACTATAGTAATACTACAACTAGGATTACATACCATATAATCCTACTCTATATATGATAATAATATACAGTATCCTAATATACCATAAGATACTAAATATATCGTAACATATACTAAATATATCGTAACACTTTCTCATTGTCCACCTAGGTTCTATAACTCTAGGTTCCAATCTCATGTCCAACCTATGTTCAATGACACTAGGTTCCATTCTCACATGTTCCAACCTATGTTCAATAACACTAGGTTCTATTCTCACATGTTCCAACCTATGTTCAATAACACTAGGTTCTATTCTCACATGTCCCAACCTATGTTCAATAACACTAGGTTTCAATCATACATGCAACCATGCAACAAGTATAGATAATTGAATTATACTTGAATTCTATATCATGCAATAGGAGCTCATTGCTCTACCTATCATGATTTTACCTTTGCCAACATGCAAGTTCTAGGATTCACAACACATACCATTTTATCTTTAAATAGATATTTACCCTAGACATGGAAGTGACCTAATCACTTCGGTAAACACAAACCCACCTCACGAGCTTCCGAATTCTTGTATTCTTCAAGCCCCTAAGTGTCCAAGCCTTGAATTCTTGCTTCAACCCAAGCTTCTACAAGAAAACGGTTCGTTACTCGTTACGAACCCTTAATTCAACTCAATACATGAAATCAAGTGTTCTAACATGATTTCCTATGCCTCAATTGCAATTCCCGAAGGTTCAAATATTTTTAGAACCTCCCAAGGCAAAAACCATCATTTCACCTAGGTTTCACATGCATGCATGTAGAACTTCAAAATTTCTTGGCCAATCTCTACATTTTGTGGTTTAGATTGCCTAGGGTTCCCAAAAACCTCATTTCAAAAGATTAAATCCAAGGTTCGAACCCAAAACGTGAGGAACTAACCTTAACCACGAGTTCTCCAAGCTTCTTCTTGCACCAAGAAGCTTCTTTTCTCCTTTGGAAATCTTTTCCAAGCTCAATCCACCTTTTCTCCAAGTTTTGGAGAGATCTCTAGAGAGAGAAAGTGAAGGAGATGAAGAGGAGAAGTGGATGAAGAAGATGACTGAGAAGGGGGGATGTTCCCTGCCTTTCTAACACTCCCTCGAATGTGAAAAGACCCATTTGCCCCTCTCCACACTTAACACCTTCAACCAGCCAAAACTTGAATTTCGTAATACTGTATACCGGTATGTGCATTTGCATACCGGTATACGGGTGTTAGTTCCGGTATACCCCGGAGAATTCCGCAGAACCTGAGAGCTGGGTTTTCGGTTTCAACCATGGCATTCCGGTATACCTCATCACATACCGGTACTAATCACTTCAGTACCGGTATGGAGGTCCACATACCGGAATCCACTGCAGACTTCACAAGTTCAGCAATTTTAACTTTTCGAAGTCCGTTTTCGCGCCTCGTTTGCGCCGAAAATACTTCACACAAGTTCCAAACTTGGCCGAAGTCTCACATATAGCCTCTCATGCTATTTTTCCACCGGAACTCCACAATTTGTAGAAGTTCGGTACGATGCACTGAAATTCAGTGTACTACAACTTAAATTTTAGATTGATCATAATTCAAAAACTATATAAAAATATTTAAAGTATATATAAAAAAGAACATTATAAGATATTGCAGATATTTTCTAATAAAATATAACATATGAATTTATAAATAAAATTTCGAGCCTGGGAGGGTGAGCGTCGCCTCCCCCGTGACCTCCGGCGCCGCCCCCTGCCTCCCCGGCCGCCGCCGTGCCGCCGGAGCGCCGCCGCAGCCGCCGCAAGCCTCGGCTGGGCTGCTAGGGCAGCCGCGGCCGAGCCTGCTCCGCCGCCGCCACCCGCCGTCCTTTTTGTCGTGGTCACCGGCAGGTCGACGTCCGGCGACCCCCTCTTGCCGGTGCTCGCGTCGCCGCCGACCGCCGTCGCCGCCCGTTGCCGCGCCGCCGCCGACCGCCGTCGCCGCCCGTTGCCGCGCCGCCGTGCCCTAGCCAACCCGAGGGCTACCTCCTTCCCCGCGCCGCCGTCGCCGCCGCTTCCCGCCGCAGGCTGAGGTGAGCCTCCTCCTCCTTGCCACCTCCTCTGCCGATGCTGGCCGCCGCTGGCCTTGAATGCCGGCCGGCAGCCGGCCGGAGCTGGTTGCTCCGGCCGGGGTCTTGTTTGGTTGGTTTTTGGCCGCGCAAGGCTATTTGAACTCCATGTTGCTTTTCGAAGTCCGGGAAGGTGAGCACGATGACCGCGGCGATGCGCTGATCATCATGCTCACCTCAGATCTGGATTTGGTTGAGCCGTTTCGTCGTACGGCCTTTGTCGAGCTTTTCGCCTATTATGTTCGCTGTTTTTATGCTTTTTCCCGGCCTGCGACTTGCCCCGTCGCAGTGAGGCTGTAAGCACGGCCTCCGTTTCGTCGTTACCTATCCGCTGGTGCTTGCGGAAGGTCGTGCGGACGAACGGATTGCTCGAACGGCTTAAATTAGTGCTTGTATGTATGTATATGTTGCTTGTTTGTGGACTTTGGCGTTTGTGGCAGCGTAGCGACGCTGTGGGCAGCAAGGGTATGGTCTTTGGGACCCTGAGGACTGGTCGTCCAACCCTCTTGCCCTTCGTGGAGTTTCGGATTCGTTTCCGACGCGTTTTTTGATGAAATAATCGGCGAAACGCGCGTTTCTAGTTGTGCGACTCACTCGCTGTTTTCGCGAGCGACTTGGCTTCGTCGTGTAGCCTCGTTGGCTGTTCCTCATCGCTGTCCCAAAGTTTCGAGGACAGCGGATGAGTGACGAGGGGTTCCGGTGTCAAATCGGCACTTTTCGGGAACCCGGGAAGCCTTTTCGGGTGCGTTTGGTGTTCGTGGCACCCCGAGCTTGTGCTCGCTGTCCCGTCGCTTGGTTTTGTGTGTTCGGGGACAGCGAGGGTCTTGTTTGGCTGTTTGGTACCCCTGTAGAGCTTAGTGTGGTTCGGGATCGTCCCGGTGGGTTTCCCGGGCGATCCGTCGGTTTCGGGATGTGTGTGAGCCTTGTGTTTAGCGTCGACTTGGTGGACCTTGACCCTGTGAGTCTTTCGTAGGTCCTGTCGCGGTTCCCGAGAGCCGTCGGTGTTAGACTTGATCTTTCGACATGTGGGTACTTCAACCCGGAGTCGGTTCAGTGGACTACGGTGATACCTTTCTATCCCTCCTCTTGCTTTTCAGTTATTAGTTCACTTGACTCCCGTTGACTCTACTTATATGCGTGCTTGGATAGTAGAGTAGTTGTGGTTTGCATGGTTCTTGAGACGACCCAGTTGGTCGGTAGTGATCGCCTGTTGTTCCGAGCGATCCTAGTTGTGGTTTGCATGGTTCTTGAGACGACCTAGTTGGTCGGTAGTGATCGCCTGTTGTTCCGAGCGATCCTAGTTGTGGTTTATTGGTTGCTTCACGGCTCGTTGCCGTTCTGTGGATTGAGCATTCGCATCGATCGTCACAGCTCTCCTAGCACTTCACGTACACCGCGGTCTGATCCACCGTTTGGAGGTGTTCTTTTCCGGAAAAGGGTCGTTGAGTTTGTGCCGACCCGTGAGCCTTGACGCAGTGCGTCCAGAAGGTTTATGTGCCAAGTGTTGAGCAGGTGACAGTGAGGGATACGTCCCGGTGGCTATGGATTGGGTTTATCTTGTGGTTATCTCCATTGATGCATACACTAGTTGATTACAGTAGCATAGCTGTTCAGTTATATGTTGGCTTCATATTTATTTGTGCTACTGTCTACCTTATCTAGCTTTTGTTGACCCTCGTGCCGGTGTGTACACCTCGCCTTCGTCGGCTTGCGGTACCCACTGGGAGGGGAGACATGTTTACATGTTCTCACCCCCCGCCCTCGTTGTTGTTTTCAGGTGAGCAGGGTGGTGAGTGTCGGGACGCTGCGAGGCACGCCTAGATAGTAGCTCTAGAGGTTCCGACTTGTGAGGCTACTTCCCCAGATTTGGTTATCACCCTACCCTTATCTGATAGATGTGATTGGTGGTTCAGCTACCCTTTTGGGATATATTCTAGCATGCTTATGTGTTGTGGACCTATTCTTTATTCTTATGTGATGATTGCATGCTTGGGCTGGTTGGTTGTATACATGTTCTAGATCTTTCATTTATCGCATACTTTGGTTTTCTACCCCTCGTGGTAGCGTTTTCAAAAGAAAGGTTCTCGTGTGGGGAACGATTTTCAAAGGGTTTAAATGATTGGATCTAGGATTTCAAAGAAAGCTTCTGGGTAAGGAGCAGATTTCTAGAATGATTGTTGTTTGTGCATTGCATCATCCTTCGCCTAAGGATTTGCTTAGATTCATACAGGTTTAAGGACTGTTAGCTGTATGAATCTCTCGTTGAGTTGTTGTGCTGTTGTGATAAATGAATGGTGGTTGTGATCCTGTTGTAAGTTGTGGACGCCGTGCAAATATAGGGGAGGCTCTGTCCGTGTGTACAGTGGACCCTGTATTTGTGGCGGGTCTGTACGTGGCGCGGGCTAGGCTTTCAAAAAAAAAAAAAATTTGGCACGTTTTTCCGCATCTAGAACTAGCCCGGGGCGTGACATAAATGATGTCAAAAAATTATGAAATTTGATTTCTAGAAGTTTTAAATGCTCTAAATTATGTTTAACGGTATGGATCGTCGATTCAGAAGCTCTATCATCGAAAACGTGTGAGAACTTGGATTTTGAAGTTGTGATTTGGGGATTTTGATGTTTAACCTTGATTTCTTCTCCATTCTTTCTCCCTCCTCTCACTTCTCTGTCCGAGGTGCACCTGGGGGGGTTCAGCAGCCCTAGACTCCTCTCTCGGTGCTGCTCCGACGACCGGCGCCTATCCCCGGCGCTCGTCGCCGCCGCCGCAAGCCGTCGCGCCGTCCTGCGGTTCCTGCAAGAGATCCGCGGGCAGGGTTCTTGCAACCCGTGCCCCCTCCACCTCCCGCCGCCACAGGAGGTTGCCACCGACCTCCTCGGGGCCGCCGCCACCGCCCCGGCCGCCCCCGTGCCGCCGGAGCGCCGCCGCGCGGCTGTGTTGCAGCAGCGGCCGCAGCCGCTCGGGACCGCAGCCGCCGCCCTTTTTCCGTCGCGGCCGCCCTCCTCCGGTCACCTGGAGAAGCCCCCTTGTCGGTGCTCGCCTTCCTATCGGTTGCCGCCGCCGTCCGCTGCCGGTGCGCCGCACCTAGCCTCGGCCGAGCCACCCCGGAGCTAGGGCTCCGCCGAACGTCGCCGCCGCCGCACCCCACTGCTTCCCGAGGTGAGCCCCCTGTCCCTCGCCTCCCCCGTGACCGACCCGAGCCGCCGCGCGCGCCTCCCGGCCGCCAGCTGCCGGCCGGAGCTGGTTTGCTCCGGCCGGGCTCGGTTTGAGCCTCCCTAGGGCCGTGCACCTCATCCTAGCCCTCCGGCTGCCCCTGAACCTCGGGGAGGTGAGCGCGAAGATCGCGACAACGTGCTAATCGCCGTGCTCACTTCATATGTCGGCAGCGATGCCCCGTTCTGTGAGTTCGTGTTGGTCGAGCTCTTTCTTTCTATGTGATTGGTTGTTTTTGTGAGCCGCGCGAGCCCGCGACTGTTTTCGTCGTTCCGGGCTGTGAGCATGGTCTCCGGCATGCTGTTTCCTCTCCGCTGGTACTCGCGGAGGGTTGTGTGGGCATGCGGTGTGCTCTAGCCGTGCATTTAATGTAGTTGTTTTATCGTGTGTATGCTTGTTTGAGACTTGTGCGACCCTCGTCGCAGCATGGGGACGCTACGAACAGTGAGAGTTCGACTCTCGTGTCGCCGTCGACTAGTTGTCCACGCTTGCATCGCCTTCGCGGAAATCCGGTTTGATTTTCGGTGCGTTTTCCGACGAATTTGTCGGCGGAACGTACGTTTCGGTCGTGGGACTCACTTGCTGGTTTGTGAGCGACCTGGCTTCGTCGTAAAGCCTTGTTGGCTGTTCTCCTTCGCTGTCCCGAAGTTTCAAGGGCAGCGGATGAGCGACGGTGGATTTCGGTGCCAAAACCGGCACTTTTTGGGAACCCGGGAAGCCGTTTTCGGGCGCGTTAGTGCGTGTGGCACCCCGGTTGTGTGTTCGCTGTCCGACCACCTTCTTTGGTGTGTTTGGGGACAGCGGGCGACAGGGGTTGCTTGTTGGTACCCTTCTGGGGCTTTGTTTGGGTTCGGGATTGTCACGCCCCGGGCTAGTTTTAGAAGCGGAAATACGTGCCAATTTTTTTTTTGAAAGCCTAGCCCGCGCCACGTACAGACCCGCCACAAATACAGGGTCCACTGTACACGCGGACAGAGCCTCCCCTGTATTTGCACGGCGTACACAACATACAAACAGGATCACAACCACCATTCATTCATCACACAAACCACAATAACACAATAATATTCATATAGCTAGCAGTCCTTAAACCTGTATGAATCTAAGCAAGTCCTTAGGCGAAGGATGATGCGATGCACAAACAACATATCATTCTAGAAACTGCTCCTTACCCAGAAGCTTTATTTGAAACCCTAATCTCAATCATTCAAGAATCATTTGAAAACCGTTCTCCACACGAGAACTCTCTTTTGAAATTCTAAAAATCGATCGATCGAAAATCTATTTAAAAATCGTTTTCCACACGGAAACCTTTATTTGAAAACGCTACCACGATGGGTAGAAATCCAAGATATGCGATATAAAGCCATAATGAAAGATCTAAAAGCATCGACATCCAAAAAGTCTAAGCATGCAATCCACATATAAAAGCTAAACCAAATTCACGAGATCTAAGCATGCAAGACAGAACAACCAAAATGTAACTGAACCACATCCACAACTAGCTGATAAAAGGATAAGGGTGATAACCAAAATCTGGAGGGAGATGCCTCACAAGTCAGGACCTCTAGTACCACTAACTAGGCGTGCCTCGCTGCGTCCCGACTCCCACCACCCTGCTCACCTGAAAACAACAACGATGGCGGGGGGTGAGAACATGTAAACATGTCTCCCCTCCCAGTGGGTACCGCAAGCCGACGAAGGTGAGGTGTACACACCGACATGAGGGTCAACAAAGAGATAGATAGGGTAAACAGTAGCACAAATAAGTATGAGGCTGACATACAACTGAACAACTATGCTATTGCAAGTAAGGTAATCATATGCAGCAAAAGTGATAACCACAAATGTATACCCAATCCATAGCCACCGGGACGTATCCCTGATACTGTCACAACCTGCTCAACCATCGGCACATAACCTCTGCAGATGCACGTGCTAAGAGGCTCACGGGTCTGATGCACACGACCATTTTTCAGAAAAGAACACCCCCAGGCGGTGGATCAGACCGCTGGCGTACGTGAAGTGCTAGAAGAGCTGTGACGATCGATGCGAATGCTCAATCCACAGAACGGCAACGAGCCGTAAAGCAACTGATAAGCTAATATACGAGGATCGCTCGGAACAACAGGCGATCAACACCGACCAACGAGGTCGTCTCAATAACCATGCAACCAACAACTACTCTACTAAGGTAAGCACACATAAGTAGAGTCAACAGGAGTCAAGTGAACTAATAACGAAATATAAGAGAAGGGATAGAAAGGTATCACCGTAGTCCACTGAACCGACCCCGGATCGAAGTACCCACCTGTCGAAACGATAGAGCCTAACACCGACGGCTCTCGGGAACCATGACAGTACCTACGAAAGACTCACAAGGTCAAGGTCCACCAAGTCGACACTAAACACAAAGAGCTCACAATCCGAAACTGATGGATCGTCCGGAAAATCCACCGGGACGATCCCGAAACCACACTAAGCCTCACAGGGGAACCAACAACCAAACCAGGTCCTCCTCTGTCCCCAAACACACAAAACAAGGTGGCGGGACAGCGAGCACAAGTTCGGGGTGCCACGAACACAAACGCACCGAAACGGCTTCCTGGGTTCCCGAAAAATGCCGATTTCGCGCCGGAACAGCCAACGAGGCTATACGACGAAGCCAAGTCACTCGCGAAACCAGCAAGTGAGTCGCACGACTAAAACACGCATTTCGCCGACTATTTCATCGGAAAACGCATCGAAAATAAATCCGGATCTCCGCGATGGGCGAAGGGGTTGGACAACTAGTCCACAGGGCCTCAAGGGTCATGCCCTTGCTGCCCGCAGCATCACGATGCTGCCACAATCACAAAAGCCCTAAAACAAGCAACAATCGCACAATATCAAGCGTAAAGAAGGCCGTTTGAGCACTCCGTTCGTCCGCACGACCTTCCGCAAGCACCAGCGGATATGTAACGACGTAACGGAGGCCGTGCTCATAGCCCCACTGCGACAGGACCAGTCGCTGGCTCAAACAACCCATAAAAACAGCGATGAACATGCGATAATAAGGCCGACAAAGGCCAAACAGCGAAACGGCGAGCCAAAATAGAAAACTAAGGTGAGCATGGTGATCAGTGCATCGCCGCAATCATCGTGCTCACCTTCCCGAGCTTCGGGAGGCAACAGGGAGGCCAGAACCATGCATGCGGCCAAAACAAAGCCAAAAAGCACCCTGGCCAGAGCAGCTTGCTGCGGCCGGCTGCCGACCGGCATGCAGCGCGCGCGGCGGCCAGGGTTGGACGCGGGGGAGGTGAGGAAGGGGAAGCTCACCTCAACCGGCGGTAGGAAGCGGCGGCGGCGGCGGGGGGAGAACTCCTGCTCTCGGGTGGCTAGGGCACGGCGGCGCCGGCAACAAACGGCGACGGCAGCCGGCGGCGACGCGAGCACCAGCAAGAGGAGGTCGCCGAACGTCGGGTGGGAGGTGACCGCGACAACTCAGGGCAACGGCGGCGGCGGCCGAAAGCTATCGACCGCGGGTGCCCTAGAAGCACAAGCGGCGACAGCGGCGGTGCTCCGGCAGCACGGTGGCGGCCGGGAAGAGGTGGACCGGCGGCGGCGGTCCAGAGGGTGGCGGCACGCACCCTCCGAGGCGGCGGGAGGTGGCAGGGCGCGGCCTGCAGCTGCTCCTGCCCGCAAGTTGCATGCAGGAGCCGCAGGCGGCGCGGCGGCGCACCGACGGCACGGGGGCACGGGGGGCGGCCGGGGAAGGAGGTGACGGTGACGGCGGCGGCGGTGGCCCTCCTAAGGCCGGCGGGAGGCCGCTGCGGCGGCGGCTCGGGTCACCAACCCACTGCCCGCACTCCCAGCAGCAGCCAGCTGCGGCGCGGCGGCGCTCGACAGCGACTCCCGACGGCGGAGCAGGTCACCGGCAGCTGTGCTACCTCAGGGTGACTTAAGGCATGGGTTCACCCTGGGTGCACACTGCAGGGAAGAAGAAGGAGGAAGAAGAAGAAGAAAAGAAGCAGAAAAGCAAGGAGAGGAGGTTGCCGGAGTTCCCCGCCGGCCAGGGGAGGTCGACGGCGGTCGGCGGCGCTCAGGGGGAAGGCAGGGGAGCTGAGGAGAGGGATGGCTCCTGCTGGGAACTGAGGGAGAAGAGAAAGAACAAGACACATCTCTCTCTCTCCACTCACACACACACACACACAAATACACTATTGTACAAATGCAATAAAACCCCTACAATATGGGAAATTAGTCCCATGTCCCTCTCAATAAGTACAAAATACCCCGACACCCCTCCACACTCGATCTCACGCAAAACGGTGCGTGAAACAGGGTCCAGATCGTGAAACGATAAAAATGCAAAACGACCTCTCAGAGAAGGTCTCGCAATATCTCATTATCCAACCGTTGCATGTCGGAACGGATTGCGCCATCGCGTTCAGCACTGCCGAGACATTGAATCTACCATTTTGGATCGTCAGAAACGGACTCCGAATAGCGACACATTCCATCCTCTCTCCGCCAACAAAACTCAAAACTATAAAAACACATAAAATACTATATATATACGTATATATATACTCCTATACATACATATATACATATATAAATACAAAGTAGAGGGAGAGAAAACACAGAATCCAAATTCAAATTCCAAAGAATAAATTCGAATTCTCACAGGGATCGTTCCGGCGGATTTTTCGGACGATCCGATGCTTTCGGGTTTGAGTGCTGCTGTGTTTTGTGTCGACTCGGTGGGTCTTGACCCTGTTAGTGTTTCGTAGGTCCTGTCGACATCCCTGTGAGCCGTCGGTGTTAGGCTCTTCTGTTCTACAGGTGGGTACTTCTATACGGAGTTGGTTCAGTGGACTACGGTGATACCTTTCTATCCCTTCTCTTGCTTTTCGTTATTAGTTCACTTGACTTCTGTTGACTCTACTTATGTGTACTTGCCTTAGTAGAGTAGTTGTGGTTTGCATGGTTATTGAGATAGTATTGATTGCATGGTTATTCAGACGACCTTGTTGGTCGGTGGTGATCGCCTGTTGTTCCGAGCGATCCTCGTATTTTGGTTTATCAGTTGCTTCACGGCTCGTTGTCGTTCTGTGGATTGAGCATTCACATCGATCGTCACAGCTCTTCTAGCACTTCACGTACGCCAGTGATCTGATCCACCACTCGATTCGTCTTTTCCGAAAAAGGGTCGTGTGCATCAGACCCGTGAGCCTCCTCTTAGCATGGACATCCGCGGAGGTTATGTGCCGATAGTCTGTTATGGGGCCGATAGTTGAGCAGCTGGGTGACAGCGTCAGGGGTCCGTCCCTGTGATTGGGTATGATTGTGATTGTTTTACAGTTGATGCATATGCTATTTACTTGCAGTAGCTTAGTTGTTCAGTTATTGTCATTCTCATGCTTATTTGTGCTACTGCTTGCCATATCTATCTATCTGTTGATCCTCGTGCCGGTGTGTACACCTCGCCTTCGTCGGCTTGCGGTACCCACTGGAAGGGGAGACATGTTTATCATGTTCTCACCCCCCGCCATCGTTGTTTTTTTCAGGTGGGCCGGGTGGTGGGTGTCGGGACGTGGTGAGACGCGAGTAGCTAGCGTGCATTAGAGGTCCCGACTAGTACCTCGTCAGATTTGGTTTACCCTGATCCTATCTCTTACAGTAGACATATACATATAGTTCAGTTACACTGTGTGCTTGCTTATTTGTTATCTAGTTGATCATTGTGATATCAGATGTTTATGATTCCTCGTCATCTCTTGTGGATTTTGGTTATATCTCTGAGTATGGTTTTATCGTGGATTTCTACCCCTCGTGGTAGCGGTTTTCAAAATAAGGTTTCCATGTGGGGAACGGTTTCAAATGGATTTTCGATGATCGGCTTTTGGTTTTCAAAGAGAGTCCTCGTGTGGGGGACAGTTTTCAAAAAGGTACTTAAATGATTGAACTTAGGATTTTAAAATAAAGCTTCTGGGTGAGAAGCACTTTTACAGAATGATCTGATGTACTGTGCATTGCATCATCCTTCGCCTAAGGACTTGTTTAGACTGATGCAGGTGTTAAGCATGGTTAGCTGGATGTGTTGATTGTTGTTTGTATGGATGAATGAATGATGTTTGGGATCCTGTTATGTATGATAGTACGCCGTGCAAATACAGGGGAGGCTCTGTCCGTGTGGATAGAGGGACTTGTATTTGTGGCGGGTCTGTACGTTGCTCCGACTAGGTTTCCAAAAAAAAAAACACATTTTCCGTATCTAAAACTAGCCCGGGGCGTGATAAAACGACTTATGAGTACGAAGGCAATCATACTCATAAGAGTATAGTAGCCGGACTCTCTCTCTCTCTCTCTCTATATATATATATATATATATATATATATATATATATATATAGAGAGAGAGAGAGAGAGAGAGAGAGAGAGAGAGAGAGAGAGAGAGAGAGAGAGAGAGAGAGAGAGAGTTGAGCTGGAATGCTATCAGTAGCAAACGGTCCATTGCCACCCATTTGTTTTCGATGATGGAGCCTCCAAATCGACGATCGGCACCGTTGAACATGATCTATACCACCTGAAGCATCTATTAATCAAATTTCAAATCTTTTCGACATTATTGGCCTAATGATCAAAGGGTTTCAAAATTTATAATTTTAATGGACGATATAAGACATTGTCTCGTTTAACGGTGTAAAGATATCCAAATCAATTAAATTTTGGTTAGAAAATTTTTTAAACTATTTAGAACAAGATCTATACTCTTGATCTTGATTACAAGACTCCGGTCATTACTTTTTAAAGAATATTCTTTTTCAGCCGTTCATTTTTGTGTCTACTTGATGGATAAGAGAACAATATCGAAAAAAACATGAAATTTGGTAGATGCTTCAGATGGTATAAATCATGTTCAACGGTGCCGATCGTCGATTTGGAGGCTCCAACATCGAAAACAAATTGGTGGTAATGGAGCCCGTTTGCTACTAATAGTATTCTTAGCTTAACTCTATATATGTATATATATAAGTAAACTCCGGCTATGGTGCTTTTAAAAACACAATGCACTTGATGCTTATAAGTTTTCCACTGTTAGATCTATCCCTTGACCAATTCCACCCTTTTGATTATGTTATTCCACCAACCACTCACTCAACCCTAGGAGATCACTATTATCCTAGCACTATAAATCTTCATCCAAATTGAAAACTTACAAACGCCAATGACTATTTTATTTAGTTTATCTTATATTTCGGTTATCTTTTTTTTGAAATAAAGCATATAGGGCGAGAGCCCTATATAAATTAATTAAAAAGAATAACAGTACAAGGGAGGGAAATGTTCAAAGGAGAAGAAGGAGACATAGAGAGTGTTTGGCCTAGCTTCTCAGATGTGATTTTGAGCCCAAAATTACTTTTGAGCTCAGTGGAGCGTTTGGCAACGACAGTTGAAATATCTGATTTTGCTTTTCAGAATCAGAAAACTGATTTTGAAGGTTCCAAAATCAGAAGCAGAAAAAAGCTGCTTCTCCAAAATCGATTCTGATTTTGGACTCAAACATCAAATTTTTATTTTTATTTCAGATTCAAAGTATAAATTTAACATTAAATTTAAATTTTGAAATTTTAAATTCATATTTGAATTTTTAAATCTCAACTTTTCAAATTTAAAATTTAAAATTTAGATTTCAAATTTTAAATTTAATTTTCAAATCTCAAATTTTAAATTTTAAATTTAAGATATAATTTAAATTTTGACATTTCAGATTTTAAAACTTAATTTAAAAATATAAAAATTTAAAATTTAAAATTTAAAATTACAAGTTTTAATTTTAAAATTACAAAATTCAAATTTTTTAAATTTTAAAATTAAATTTTTATTTAAATTTTAAATTTTAAAATTCAAAATTTCAAATTAAATTTTAAATTTTAAATTTGCAAATTTAAATTTTATATTTTAAATTTTGAATTTTAAATTTCAAATCTTAAATTTTAAATTTTAAATTTAGATTTTAAATTTGAAATTAAAATTTTAAATACAGATTGAAAATTTCAAATTTAAATTTAGATTTAAAAAATCAACTTTTAAATTTAAAATTTTGAAATTTCAAATTTATTTTTTGTGCAAATTTGAAATTTAAAAATTATACTTTTAATTCAATTTTAAATTTTTTAATTTAAATTCAAATCTTAAATTATTTTAAAATAAAATTTAGTAAAAATATTATTATATGCAAGCATTAAATTTTTTTTGCCAAACAGCTCTAAAAAATCACTTCAGAAAAATCACTTTTACCTAAACTCAACCAAACGCTCTACAGCTTTTTTTCTCCAAAATCAATTCTCCAAACTAAAATCATTTATACAGAAATTACTTTTCCAGAATTTAGGCCAAACAGGCCCATAGGCAGTGTTCCCACAAGAGAACAAGTAGGAAAGCAGATTAATTTATATTTGGTAGTAAAGTTTATATTATTCCAAGAATACCCTTGCATAAATATTTATTTAAAATTTGAATGTAAAATTTGAATTTAAGTTTAAATTTATATTTATATTTTGAAATTTGAATTCAAATTTTGAATTTGAAGCATTTCTACTTAAATTCATATTGGATTGGTACCAAAAAAATGTATTCCCTGTTAATTCCAATGTTTGAATAGAATAATTAGACCTGTTATAAAACATAGAATAATTAAGTTGACTTTTAAAAATATTTTAAAATATTTTTAAATCTCAATTGGATTAAAATAGTTTTAAATCTCTATTCGATTTAATTTGTATAGGGTGTGATTCTTTGCTAGCTGGAGTCATGCTGTGCCACCTCTCCTCTCAGAGGATTGGCAAAAAGTTTAGTTTAATTTTGTTTAACTTTTTTTTATTATGAATTGACCATAGTATTCAATTTGTTCCATAGTCCATTATTAGTCACATCCTGCAAATTCGGTTTGGGCTAAGTCAAACAGAAATATGTACATAAGCATTTGTAAATTCTTTTCTATAGAAATTATAATTTAAAGGGTCTATTTGGTTGGTGTTCTCCTGCCAGAATTATAGAAATTCATACAGTAATCTTTTAGATTAGTTCATCCCGCATGTAATTTGATTTGTATTGCAGCATTACTAATAGTATAAGATAATTCCAAAATATTAGTAGGAAGAGAATGAGTATCCTACATTATTAATTGCGAGTGATCTTGCAATTTATAAAAAATTATAAAATTATCCCTCTCCACCCCCAATTGCCTCAAAATCTAAAATAAATTTACATTTTTGTTTCTCATTTAATTTAAGTATTTAATTTTGAATTCAGAATTTAAATTTTACTATGATTGCAAATATATATATATATATATATATATATATATATATATATATATATATATATATATATATATATATATATATATATATATATATATATATATATATATATAGTCCGGCTACTATCCTGTTAAGAGGATAGAAGCCTTTGTCCTATCAAATTTTTGACCGTTAGATCTAACTTTTAATCATTTTCAACCGTTAGATTATACTATTCAACCAACTACCCACTCAACCCTAGGGGGCCCACTATCAACCTAACCGTAACCACTCTCATCCTAGCCGCACATCTTTTCATATGAACGGTAGAAAACTTAGGAGGACGAAGGCTCCCATCCTCCTAAAAGGATAGTAGCTGGATTCTATATATATATATAATTATTTTGTTTGGGTCATTTTCTATATTTTGGTAATCTTGACAGTAAATTTTATACTATTTCAAGAATACCCTTTACATACATATTTATTTGAAATTTGAATGTAAACTATGAATTCAAGTTTAAATTTAGATTCAAGTTTTAAATTAAAATTTGAAACATTGTTTCAAATTTTAAACTCAAATTCAGATTTTGAGGTTGAATTTTCAATCTAAAATTTGATTTTGGACTCAAAATCTGAATTTAAATTCAAAAATTGAATTCAAAATTTAAAGTTAGATTTAAATTTTAAATTCAAATTTTAGATTTAAATATAGATTTTATTTTTGAGTTTCAATTTTAAATTCAAGTTCAAATTCAAAATTGCAATTCAAATTTTAAATTAACTTAAAGTTCTAAACTTAAATTTGTAATCAAATTTAAATTTGAATTCAAAATTGAAATTCGAAATCAAATTAAAAATTAATTTCTAAATTCAAACTTCAATACTTCAATTAAATGAGAAACAAAAATTAAAATTTATTTTAGATTTTGAGGCAATTGGGTGGGGAGGGGTAATTTTCTAATGTTTTACAAGTTGCAGGATCACTCATAGTCAATAATAAACATACTCACCCTCTCTGACAATAGTTTTGGGATTATCTTATGCCATCAGTAATACTGCAATACCAATCAAATTACATACGGGATAAACTAAAAAATATTCCTGCATGATTTTCTGTATTCCTGACAGAATAAACGAATTAGACAAATCCTAAATGTATATGTGACGCCCCGCTTTCCGAAGGTCACTCATTTTAGGACTACTCTGGCCCTAGCACGCTTAATATTATTAACCCACCGCCCAAAATGCTATAACTGGATTAAAAGGTTTAGTCCTATTATATCTTATATAGAACTATTCCAATCCTGGGGTCTCACAGTCTCCCCCCTTTAAACCCTAATATCTCGTAAAGCTCAGACACAATTATCAGGCGATGTGAAACTCATCTCGCTAGCCTTAACCGACCTTGTGCCCGTTGTATAATCCTGGCTCAGCTGAGACTCATCTCACACTTTCGGCTAGTCATTGGCTCTGACACCAACTGTTATGCTCTGTTTCCAAGGGGATCACCTTATCTAGGATTACTTTAGCCTTAACACGCTTAACCCTCTTAACTCGCACCGCCTAAAATACTATAGCTGGCTTAAAAGATTTAGTCCTATTATAGTTTATGTACATATTTCTATTTGACTTAGGGGATGTCTGGATCGTTGTAAAAGTTAGCCGAAAAGTATTTTCGGCTTGAAAACAAATTTCCTAGCGTTTGGTGGCTCGTAAAATTAATTTGGCCTAAAACTTTTCTTTTACAGATTTTGCGGAAAAACCGACATATCGTTTTCCACTCCAAAGTGTCGGAAAACGAAAATGGAAGGAAAAAAAAAGACGCGGCGCACAGATTTAGAGTACCTACGCGGTTCACGGTTGCTCGCGAGGCCCATGGACCGCGTGAGGAGTGTCCGCGTGGCCTCATGGACCACATCCAATTTTGACGGTAAGTACCATAATGTATGCATAAAGCATAGTATAATATATAAAAGTAATATATATTTAAGTTTTTAAGTAATATAATTTAAAATAAAATTTAAAATATCTTTTATATAATCAAATAAAATAGAAAAAAAATTTCTTCATTTTTTTTTTCCTATGAACAAACACGTGAGGCATGAAATTTGTCTTTCTTTTACAACGAACCAACCATCAAAAAGCGCAAAACTATTTTTCCATCAAAAACTATTTTCGTAAAAATTATTTTTCATAGTTTTACGTCAAGCCAAACATCCCCTTAGCACAAAGCCAATTTGCAGGATGTGACTAATGAACGACTATGAAAAAAATTGAATGTTGGGGTCAATGCATAATAAAAAAAAGTTAAACAAAATAAAATTAAACTTAGCAATCCTCTGAGAGGAGAGGTGGAAGAACAGCACATGACTCCAGCTAGCGAAGAGTCTCATCCTATACAAATCGAATGCGATCGCGATTTAAATTTTTTTAATCCAATTGATGTTTAAAAATATCTTTAAAAAATTTAAAAGTCAAAGTCTACTCAATTATTCTATGTTTTATAAAAAGTCGTCTAATTATTCCATTCAAACATTGGAATTAATAAGGCATACATATTTCTGGTTCATCCAATATATGGGCCACGAAGCATAGACTCAAGAGAACTTACAAGCTTTTCTTCTTCGCCATCAAGAATGGATCTCTCGATACTATTTTCCACAGTACTTCTCTCCTGCCTACTGTTTGCAAGCTCTACTGACGCAAAGTACAATGCGGTATTTAGCTTCGGCGACTCATACACGGACACAGGAAACTTCGTCATCCTTGAAAGTCACTTGTTACCAGTTATTTCTATCGACCTGCCTCCATATGGAATGACTTTTTTTGGCCACCCTACGGGTCGATGCTCTAATGGCCGTCTAATCATAGATTTCATTTGTATGATCAATCCTCTCTCTCTCTCTCTCTCTCTCTCGATCTCTCGATAATGAGCTGGAATGCTTTCAGATGCTTTCAAACCACTGTAACTACTAGTACTTCAGCATTTTTATGTGTCAAATAGCATTTGAGATCATGTGCAAGATGCATAGTAAACCAATGTGCCGGAATCTTTTATCAATCTACTGTGCACTCGCGCAGAGACCAAAGTTATGCTAAGCTTACAACAAAGAAAGGGTTATAATTTTATAGCCACTCATCCTAGGCTCTCTGCATATGGTTTAGTAGTAAAGCTCTTTTTGGTTTTTAATATTTAAAAAGTAGAGAGACTGATAAGACTAGTGGAAAAAAAAAGTTGCCGTTGGATGATGCTATTGTAAGATTAAAACTTTTTTTTTTGGTTGCTGGCCTAGCACAAGAAAACCCATATTTTCATAACGATTGCAACCCTTTTTAAGATACATGTGAGTGAATTGGGCGGGACTGGTACGTCTATTAACACCCGTGTATATGATAGAGAGACTTCTTGTTTTGTTTGTACATTGTTAATTTTCTTGTACATTTTTCATATGCAGGTGAGTCTTTAGGGCTTCCTTTTCTTGCACCATCCTTATCACATAATGAAAGCTTCAGTAAAGGCGCAAACTTCGCCGTCGTCGGCGCAACGGCACTCGACCTCGCGTTTTTCCAGGCGAACAACATCACCAGCATTCCTCCGATCAACAGCTCCTTGAGCGTCCAGCTCGGGTGGTTCGATTCATTGAAACCGTCGCTCTGCAACACGACCCAAAGTATCTTTTTGGTCCCATGCATGTCTTTAAGTTTTTGGAAAACTGCAGTAGCTTTCTTATGGTAGCTTTCTTATGGTTTCGAAAGTTCAACACTTTACTACTTTATGGTTTACAAATTATATTATTCTGCGATCTTATTTAAGTCAAAATTAATCACATGATAATAATATTGAAACTTTTCAAATCGTACCGAATGGCGAACTGCAAGTACGGTGGTAAACTACAAGAGTGCTAATTTTAGTTTACCATATTTTTATTTTGTATTTTTGACTAATTAAGTAAATGATCGTGGTAATTTCATATGCTTGTAGAGTGCAAGAACTACATGAAGAAGTCTCTCTTCTTTGTGGGGGAGTTTGGAGGAAATGATTACAACTTTTTACTAACATCAGGAAAAACATTAGACCAAGTAATTGAAACCTACGTGCCCAAAGTCATTGATGTCGTTTACAAAGCTGTTGAGGTAATTAATTCTTTTTCTCATTTATAATTCGAGTTGACTTAAATAAAAAAAATTAAATAAAAAATGTATGGAACTTATTTAAATCATAGCCTGTTTTGCTTTGAAGTTCAAACCTATGAAATTCTTATTAATTGTGCAAAGTCTAATCTTCTTTTTTTTTTTTTTTCCTCTCAACCAATTTGATGGTTCTTATCCACTTCTAAGTTTGGACCGGCCATTTATTTTAATTTTCAACGGACCTAACTAGAGTTAGCAGATCAAAATAAATCAACTAAATCAAATAAATTGAAAGGTTAACTTGGTATTCAAATCTAAGCTTTAAAAAATCAGACAGTCGAATCAAAATGAATCAATTTCAGATAACTTTCATACATGTTAACCAAATATTGTCCGTGATATATGTATGTTTCAAATTGGATTTTCACTTTCATTATCATCTTCAGAGTTTAAGTTATAATAAGTCAGTGATTGAAGTTCGATCCGAACTACAATTTTATCCTTGAAGTTTCAATCTCTAGCCTTGAAGTTTGTCCTTGAATTCTATTTCATTCCAAGAATCCAACTTCGTTGCTAATGTTCTACATTTGCTTTTGCACAAATTTAACTGTAGGATCTATATTTATCAGAATTTAAATAGTAAGGACAACATCAAATTCGGATCACAACTTGAATCTTAAGCAAACAGGAAAAGAATGGGGATAAATAATTTTGTTCTGATAAAATTTTGTTCACGTATATACGTATGCAGAAACTGATTGGTGAGGGTGCGACAACGGTGGTGGTGCCGGGGAACATACCATTGGGGTGCCTACCAGCAATCCTGACGATGTTCGCGAGCCCGAACAAGACGGACTACAACCCGCAAACGGGCTGCCTCAAGAACTTTAACGACTTGGCAAAGCATCACAACACGCTGTTGCTGAAAGTAGTGGAGCAGCTCCGAAACAAGTACCCGTACGCGCGGATTATTTATGCAGATTACTACACCCCCATCATTGAATTCGCCTCAAAGCCCGCGCAACTCGGTCAGAAAATTTTTCATTTTCCTAAATCTTGAAAATTGTATATATACTCAAAAGTTAAGAAATATTTGCCGATCATTTTTTAGAAACTTAGTTTAAGGAAAAAGCTTTACATATATATTTCTACTTGTATATCAGCATATTAGCATATATTAGTAGCCTTCTAGGTGATCTTTGAAGGTACCTGTTGCAATATTCCTTATTTAAAGTTTGCAAAGAGTAGTTGACATTATTCTTTAATTGACATGACTTACTAGCTATCAAGGTAGAAAAAATTCTCCATATTTGTTTTCAAAAATGCTAAGTCTACAACTACTGGACGTTTAGAATAATCTTACGAATCCCCTCACAGAGTTTAGACAAATTTTTTTGGACTTTTAGGTATCGTTTGGTTCGGGGATAAGCAAAAAGTGACTATTCCAGGGATAGGTATAAATTAAGGTATAAGCGGGGATTAAATCAATTTTGCGTTTGGATGAAAAGTTGATTTTTCTCGGGAATAAGAAAAATAGTGTTTGGATGGTTTGATTGGAATTGCGAGGATAAGAATAATTATAATTTTAAACAATAATATTTTATCTAATTAATTAAGACGAAATATTAATTAAGTAATAATTTAACTTATTTAATCTATTAAATAATTATGAATATTGCTAAAAACCCTTAATATTAATAAATAAATTAATTGGTAATTAATAATTTAATTAATTACAAATAATTTAATAAAATAATAAATTAATAAATAAATTAGTTAATAATAGTCAGATGATTAATTAAGAAAATAATTAAATTACTCAAAATATTAATTAATTAAACAATATAATTAATTATTTAATTAGTAAATTAATTAAAATAATGAATTAATTACTCAAAAAATTAATTAAATATTTATTAAAGTAATAAATTAAATAGTTAATTAATTATCTAGTTAATTAGTAAATAAATTAATATATAAATTATTAATTAAATAATATTTATTATAAATCTAGCTTGGATATTTTATTATTTTATTATTAATTAAATATATTATGTTTATATAATTTATGTTTAAATAAATTTATAATCTTAATTAAATTTAGAATTAAGCTTGGAATAGCGCTATTCCGTCAAAACGATGGAATAGTTTATCCCAGCTATTCCGGAATAATCGAGAATAACGAAGTTTGACCGGAATAAAATATCCCGGCCAAACTTCGTTTTGTTTGGCGGAATAGCGAGGATAACTTCGTTATCCCGGCTTTAACCCCCGAACCAAACGGGGCCTTAGTATTAAGAAAGAAGGAGAGATAAGATTAGTGTAGAAAGTTCGTCCCTAACGGTGATATTGTAAGATTACAAGTGCTTTTCAGTTGTAGACCCGGTATCTCTCTTTTCATTTTGCTTGTCTAATCACAAATAACCAGTGATTGGTATTTCTAATAGTAATAGCACTTCTAAATATTAAATTTCATGTTTTTGACAAAATTTATCTATAACTGTTTGGTCTTAGAATCTTACATATTAATGGCCAGTATGGGCCGTTGCTTGTTTAACATTTAAATAATCTAAATTTATTGAACTTCTGCTAGAAAATTCTATTGATTATCCAAATCAAGATTAATAATTTTAATCTTGAACTTACGAGTGCTAATCATTCGAAAGGTTGCTCAATTTGAACCATTCATTTCATGGGTATATACTACACAAAAATCAAAAGAAAATATTAAAATTTAATTTTTAGATAGTTCAAATACTCCAAACTATATTTCGACCCGTCAATTTGCATGTCCTAACATAAAAAATAAATAAAATATATATAATTCTTCGTGCTTCCAAAAGTCACCGTAGCCTTATTCAAGTTCTCTATTTGAACTTTAATTTTTTTTTAAAAATCCTAAATTTTCCGTTTCTTTTCTCCCGTAGGATTTAGCAATGGAGCAATTAAAGCTTGTTGTGGAGGAGGTGGACCATATAATTACAATGTAAGTGCAGTATGTGGCTTACCTGGTGTACCTGCATGTAAAGATCCATCGACTTATGCAAACTGGGACGGAATCCACTTAACTGAAGCTTCATACAACCGCATTGCTGCTGGTTGGCTCAAGGGACCCTATGCCCATCCACCTATATTAAATTTGAGTTACTAATTAAGAGCTCGTTTGGATATCGGAATAAGTTATCTGGTTATAACAAGTATATTATGAGAACGTCTTCTTGTGAACGTCGTCTATGAGTGTGCATTTAATTTTCGTACAAGGACTTGGATTAGAATAATTCATTTCACCATCAAGGTAATTATATTGTTAATGAAAAATAGTAATAATTTGGAGTCAGTGTAATATGCCTTTGCTGGAAACTACTTGCACTTCTTGATCCATATTTTTTTCTGCCAATGAAAGAGATGTAACGTTTGAACAAGAGTTTTGTTATTTTCACTTTTGTGATTGTCCTTTGAGATTTTCATATTTAGCTCTTTTATAAAGGCTTAGCAAACATGATCGGTTGGACTAGCATATTTCACCTAAAAGTTTTCTCTTTTTTAATTCTAAGAAAATGACTAGAATGCTGAATATTAATTGTATGTTGTTATAGGTATCTAATCATACTTCTCATTCACTATATTTTTTTTGTATAAGATTATGTTAGAATGTCAAACAAATTACCTAATAATGACCTATGTGTTGCGTGAATTTTCTTTTGTGATTATTATTTTAAGACTTTTTGCTCAATTATTTTTAAGGACAATATAAATATAATTTGTTGAATTATGCATTCCATCAATAAAATGATTTAATTTTGTTTTAAGTAGCACAGCCCAATGGGGCACGTGAGCAGATCCGCTACACGGACATAGTTTTTCTATATGTGCACTATGTCAAAACACAAATCACCTGTACAAAGCATTTATAAAGGGAATAAATTATGATTTCAAGTTTTCAAAAACATTTCATTGTTTATCAAAAGCCATCAAAGTTTTTCAAAAATTACAAACATTTTCAACCATAAGTTTAGTTACAATCTTCATCTTTCCAGGATAATATATTTGTTTTTTTTTTTTAGAGAAAACTTCGCTTATTTTTTTTTAGAAATAAATTTAGCTGAAAATGTGAAGTAACTAGACTTCGAACTTGGGACCTCGGGTACCAACCACCAAACTTTTTACCACATGCGCTAGGGACAGTCGGTCAGAATAATATATTTGTTAATGTTTACAAAACACAAGATGTATAACTAGCAAAGCAAAGCTATCTAGTGCTGGTCAAAACACAAGATGTGAAGTAACTCCGCGTCATGCTTCGCCGTGCACGGTGTACCTAAAAAATAATGCACAACGATAGTGAGAAACTGTAAAGTTTCCCAATGGGTAGAATACGCTGCAGAGGACAATCTATCCGCAACCAGGTAAACAAGGAGCAATGATCATAATAGTGTATGTAAACAATAATTAAGCGACAATATGCATCATATGCCAAGGTAAATAATATATACTACTGAAGTCAATGTATAGCATACAATATTTTACTCATGCATTAATTAGTATACAATGTCATCAATTTGATCCAATCCTCTACCCAATCTAGGAAGATAGCCAGGGAATTTATACTTTGCTACCTTATTTGATGGTAGATTTTTTTCGGTAAAAATAAAGATAAAACCACATGTTATTTAAGTATAATTTTTTGAATTATAGAATAGCAAAGCGAAAATAAGCTAAACAGCAGGAGGGAGTGAAGTTTACCCTTATTTGTATTTCACCTACAGTATCTATTATTATATACAATAGCAAATATATATATATATATATATATATATATATATTATATACAATAGCAATATATATATATATATATATATATATATATAAAAAACTTTACCTTATTGTAGCTCATGGAAGTATCACTTTGCTATCTTATTGAATTATAGGTCTTTTCTGATGCCGCACTTCCTTGGGGGTCACCCATTCTGGGACTACTCTAGCCTTAGCACGCTTAACTCTCTTAACCTCTTGAGCTTAGCCACCATGCAAAATACTATAGCCCAATTAAATGTTTTAGCCCTATTATATCTTACATATAGGACTACCCGGGGCCTTACGTTCTCCCACCCTTTAAGCCCTAATGTACTTATTAGGCTCAGACTCACAAGTATCAGGTAATGTGAGACTCATCTCGCTAGCCGTAACTGACCTTGTGGGAGAGCCACGCTCTACCCACAATAGTCATCAGCATGAGAGCCTCGCTCTCTCTGCTGTATAACTTGGCTCAGCCAAGACTCATCTCATACTTCCGGCTAGTAATTGGCTCCGATACCAACTGTGACGCCCCACTACCCGCGGGATCACCCATCCTAGGACTATTGTAGCCCTAACACGCTTAACTCTCTTAACCTTTTGGGTCTAACCACCGCCCAAAATGATATAGCCGGATTAAGAGTTTTAGCTCTATTATATCTTATATATAGGACTAATTTGGGCCTCACGTTTGGATCCCATCAGAACTCCGTAGTTAAGCGTACTTGGGCGAGAGTAGTATTCGGATGGGTGACCCCCTGGGAAGCGGGGCATCACATCTTTGCAGTAAAATAAAAATAGAATAATGAATAATTAAATATAAAGTTTTTAACCACAGAGCCACAAAGTGAAAATGCTCTAAACCAGGAGAACAGAAAGTTGTAAACAAGGCATGCATGCAAATTGTTATTTAAAAAAAAGAAGAAGAAGAAAGGAATATGCTGACATCGAATTCTAGACTTTATTCAAGTCTATTGGTGACGCCTTGGAAGGAATATGATGTGCTTCCACATTTAGTTGTAGACTTTATTCATGTCTATCGATGACATCTTGGTATAATGGATGCATGAGTAGAATATTGTAGTCTAATGACAAATCAGCCTAAAAAATTTGCATGTGAATGGCTAGTTGTTTGATTAATGAGAATTCGACCTCTAAAATTTATAATATATTGAGTGTGAGGACGATAAAATGTGCTTGTACAATCTGTCTCCGCATTAACTTCCTCCCTCGAAGTCGTTAGCCATTGCGTAATTGCAAGTTAGGTAAACTCTGATTATTTATTAATAGTCTTTCTTTATTTTGTCTAACGTCCCAATTTGGATATCCAATTTATTGAACGGCCATTTTAAATAATCTACCATTTTTCTAGCAAGCTCAAGATCTCACGACCATGGCCTTGATCTCTCCCTTCCCCCTATTCTCCTTCCTCTCCCTCTTCTTGACCATCATTCTTGCTGCATTCGCCGGCAAGCCAAAGTACACTCAAGTGTTCGTCTTCGGTAACTCCTATGCCGATACTGGAAATTACGTCATACTCGAATCCCATGTGTTACCCGTCATTACTATAGACCAACCGCCCTATGGCATGACCTTTTTCCACCATCCCACAGGTCGCTGCTCTGACGGCCGTCTCGTCATAGATTTTATATGTACGCATAAATAATATGCCATTTTTCTTGTAACAATACACATTGTATCTTTTCAAATTTTTATCTTTGTGTCCGTATATATTTATAGGCGAGGCCCTCGGGCTTCCATTTCTTCCACCGTCCTTAGCGCACAACGCAAGCTTCAGCAAGGGGGCGAACTTCGCGGTGATGGGCGCGACCGTGCTCGACCTTGCCTTCTACCAAGCAAACAACATCACCACCGTCCCTCCAGTCAATAGCTCATTGAGTGTCCAACTTGGGTGGTTTGAGGCACTGAAGCCTTCGCTCTGTAGCACTGCACGACGTCTCTAACTAATACACCTAACTTTCGCTTTACGTATGCATATAAATCTCACCATTTAGATGAGTGAGATGTATAATATACACTCATTTTCGGGTGTATGAATAGCATTACTCTTTACGAAGAAGGTAAAAATGCATTGAGAACCCCCGACTACATAGATTATTTTGAAATTGGCCCCTCATTTCTCTCTTTTTATCAGTACATTTTCAACTTCTATTTGTTTTTATTTGAATTTTTTCAAGGAAAAACAATTCTTTATTTTCATCAAATTTCATGACTCTTATCTACTTTTCAGCTGGAGAAAGTGTGGATTTTGTTAATAAATATGATGAACTATGGCTAATGAAGCTGTTATCATTTATGAAAAAAATTGAAGAATATGATGGTATATCATTAGCAATGAAAAAATATAACGTTTAAGGACTTAATTCAAAATTGTCTGTTGTTGAAGGGGTCTCCATACATTTTGTACCCACAAATTAATGTCTAAATAATTTTAAAAAAATTCATAATGATAAGTTAATTATTGATAATTATTATATAAAAACATGCAGAGTGTAAGGAGTTATTTAAAAATGCACTTTTCATCGTGGATGAGTTTGGAGGAGATGATATTGTTTATTTAGCGGCAGCTGGTGTAAGCTTGGAGCAAATCAAGGAGAAATACGTGCCCAAAATTGTGAAAAACATTTCAATGGCTGTTGAGGTAATCCGTTTTTATTTATTTTAAAAGCTAAAATGCATGAAACCTTACTGTATTTAATGCTAGTTGTATTATTCTTTTCTAAAATTCTTAAAACCACTTTTGCTTTTAGAATTAACATTTCTCATTTTGCGTAATGCTAGGCTTACAATCCAATTTGGATTGTAATCTTACGACTTTGGCCATTTAAAGGCTAAGGTTAATCCACTAATCTTATCACACTTTTTCTTTTCTTTACTAAAAATCAAAAAAAGGTTGCTTAAATCCTAGCAATCATTGAATTAGGGGTTGTAATCTTTACCATCTGTTTTGATCGTAAACTTAACATTTCTCCGACAGCACATAGAAACTCTTTGCGGGAAACTTACTATTTTTTTTTCTTACAGAAAATTTTCCCATGCAAGCTTAACAGTTTGTTGATCATTTCAAAAAGAATCTGTTGGGACATGTTAGCCCTTAGGCCTCATAGCTTTCGTTCCATTTTTGACATAATGCTTTGCTATTTTATTATAGAAGTTGTCAAATATAGTGAATTTTGACTAGAAGTAGAAGAATTTAGAGTTAAAATAAAGTTTAAAAACCTATTTCCATATTGTTTATATAATTTGGAGGATGTTGAAACATTCTAGCCCTAAATTTATAAGCAACATAGAAAAATAATAATTTTTTCCTCATATAGAAACTGATCAACGAGGGGGTTAGAACCGTGGTAGTGGCTGGAGACATACCTACTGGATGCACGCCAGCCAAGCTGACACTATACCCGAGCCCAAATAAGACGGATTACGATCCGCGAACGGGATGCCTCGAGAACTTTAACCATCTGAGCAAGTACCGCAACACGAAGCTTCGTGCCGAGGTAGAGGGGCTCCGACGAAAGTACTCACATGCGCGGATCATCTACGCCGACTACTACACCCCAGTCAATCAGTTTGCAACAGAACCTGCGCATTTCGGTGAGCTTTCAATTTGGGAGAAGTACTTACGCTTGCTTGCAAAGTTCTATAGTTGTTTAGTTTTGCTAATGCAATAGTTTATGTTTGAATAAATTGCAGAATTAGAACATGAAAGTTCGTGAAGCCTAAAGTTTTAATTTAGTATTTGGAGATTCCAGACTATGACAATTATATCACTCCAGTCCATAAGAAAAAAATTTATCAAATCAATTTTGTACTTTAATAAATTGATCCAGTTTCTTAACGTTGAAAAAATTGCAATTTAACGGCAGAAAACTTACAAGCAAGCACCAAGTGCTTAGTGCTTTAATTAAAAGCACCATAGCCAAACTCTCTCTCTCTCTCTCTATATATATATAAAGAGAGAGGGAGAGAGAAAGAAAAGCTCCGATACTATTGAGAGTAGAGGAATAGTATCTGCTATCTAATTTTTAGCCCTTTGATGCCTTAAATTTATTCATGGTAAGTGAAATAGTATTTTATTTTAGGGCTAGAAGATAAATAATAAATACTTCTCATCTACTATATATCGATTGTATTCCAAATGGATGCTTTGAGTCTACTGGTGGTAAGCGGAATAGTATTTGATTAAGGGTTAGAAAATAAGCAATACATATTATTCATCTAATATTGATACTATCCCATACTGACTATATATATATAGTTTAGAGCTAATATATTTTTGGAAGAATAAAAAAATTGATGCTTTTAACTTTTTGGCCTTTGGATTAAGAATTATAGAATTTGGATGGTAGTGGTCCCCCTAGAGTTTAGTAGTCCCCGTAGGGAAATAATATTAATCGAAGGGCTAGATATGATCAAAGAGTTGAATATAAAAGCTTGTTTTGATTATTTATCCAATCCACTATCACCCTTATGTAATAGCATGCATTTGGTGAAGAAGTTTGATAATTATATATATGTTGAATGTGAATATTAAAAACATTGCACTTTAATAGCATAAGTTTTTAGAGAAAAATGATTGTTTCATATTATTTTAACGTTATATCAGAGCAGAGAGTCCTAAACTCAAATTCCGTCATGCCGCTTGCAAGTTAATCCAATTTAATTTCATCCTAGTTAATTCAAGTCCATCTTTTGGGGTTATCGAAATATCTCGAGCCCAAACGCAGAAGGGAGTGTTAAGTAAAAATATTAAAAACACTCTTCTCTAGTAACTTAAACTTCGAGGAAAAAAAAAAAAAATATATATATATATATATATATATATATATATATATATATATATATAGAGTTCGGCTACTATGCTATTGATAGCATCAAACACTTGGTGCTACCAAGTTTTCTACCGTTAGATCTTCTCCCTTGATAATTTTCATCAGTTAGATTATACTATTCAACCAACCACCCACTTAACCCTTCGGGGCCCACATCATCCTAGCCATACATATTTTAATCTAAGGGCTAAAAACTTAATAGCACCAATGACTTGGTGCTATTAATAGTATAGTAGCCTAGTTCATATATATATATATATATATATATAGAACTAGCTAGGCTAGAATACTATTAATAGCACCAAGTTATTGGTGCTACCAAGTTTTCAACCATTGGATTAAGAGATGTGCGGTTAGGATGATGTGGGTCCCCTAGGGTTAAGTGGGTGGTTGGTTGAATAGCATGATCTAACGGGTGAAAATGATCAAAGGGGTAGATCTAACGACAGAAAACTCGGTAGCACCAAGTGCTTGGTGCTATTGATAGCATAGTAGCCGGACTCGATATATATATATATAGTTGTTTCACATTATTTTAATAATGCAAAAAACCCCCCACAGACGCAGACGTTGATTATAATATTCAATGCCATCTTGCGAATATCGAGTTCCTATCTTTCTTCTTCTCATTTCTTCTTACTTTTTGCTTAATTAATTGTAGGGTTTAGTAATGGGGCAATTACAGCTTGTTGTGGAGGTGGCGGCCCCTATAACTTCAATGCAAGTGCAATGTGTGGATTACCAAATGCAACTCATTGCAAAGATCCATCGACTTACGTAAGTTGGGATGGTGTTCATTTAACTGAAGCTTCAAACAGATACATTGCTACTTCATGGCTCAAGGGTCCCTATGCTCATCCACCTATACTAAGCTATTAAAACTATATATGCCATGTTTATTTTGTTAATAATACCCGTACAGGAAAAATATATATATGTGTATAATATGTGATCATTCACTCATCAATTTGGTTTAGTTTGTTTGTATTTGATATAATAATATTGATGAGATTTGTGAACAATATTGTTTGAATATAGTTATAGCACTGGGTGCATTTAACCGAGGGTGTTTAGAATCATTATATCAAAGATTTTGAGTAGTGTTAGTAGAATGAGATTATTGTGAAGTGTATTATTCCTATATTTGATTGGCACAATTATCTCATTAAAATTTATTAGGATTATAAATTATTATGTTTGGTTAACAATAAAACTCAGTAAAGTAAACAGTAATATATACGGTTTTTCACAATTAACCCATACTTAAAAATTTTATTTACTCACGTATTTGTCATTTGGATTTAAATTTAATTTCAAATCTGAATTTTGTTTTGAAATTTGAATTCAAATTTTTAATTTGAATTTTAAATTTTAAATTTTAAAGTCAAAATTCAAATCTGAATTTAAAATTTTAAATTCAAAACCCGAACCTCAATAAAAAATTTATATTTTAAATGTAAAACTTTGATTAGAATTTAAAATTTGAATTTAAATTTCAAATTGAAACTTTTAGTGTTATTAATTTATAATTTATTAGTTTAACTAGTGCGAAATATTTTTCGAATTCTTTTAATTTTTGTTAATTTACATTTATTAATTTATATAGCACTGCTGGTTATCTCAACATAACTAATAATCTGACATCTGTTATTTAGTTTACTACTAATATTATATTACTCTGTTTGATTCAGTACAGTAATATAATGTCAGATTACATATATATATAGAGAGAGAGAGAGAGATAGATAGATAGATAGAGAGAGAGAGAGAGTCTGGCTACTATACTATCGATAGCACCAAGCGCTTGGTGCTATTGAGTTTTTCGCCGTTAGATCTACTCCTTTGACCATTTCCACCCGTTAGATCATACTATTCAACCAACCATCCACTCAACCCTAGGGGACCACTATCATCCTAACCACAATTCCCTCCATCTAAGGGCCGAAAATCTAATAGCACTGATAACTTGGTGCTATTAATAGTATAGTAGCTTAGTTTTATATATATATATCCTCCATCTAAGGGCCGAAAACCTAATAGCACTGATAACTTGGTGCTATTAATAGTATAGTAGCTTAGTTTTATATATATATATATATATATATAGAGTTGAGCTAGAATACTTCTAAGAGTATCAAGGAGGTGGTGCTTGTGGGTTTATAGCCTTTGGATTGAGATTTGGAGGGTTGGGATGATGGTAGTAGGTGGTGGTAGGTGGTGGTATGTGGAATAGTGTTTGATCTAAAGGCTATTAGTAATTAAAAAGTAGATCCAATGGCTAAAAATGTGGAAGCACCAAGGGGTTGGTGCTTCCAAAAGTATTCTAGCTCAACTCTATATATATATATATATATATATATGAGTTTTGCTAGAATACTATCGGTAGTAAACCAAGCGGTTTACTACCGATTTGTTTTCGATGCTGGAGCTTCCAAATCGACGATCGGCACCGTTGAACATGATCTAGACCATTCAAACTATCTGGAAATCAAATTTCACGCTTTTTCGATATTGTTCTCTTGTCCATCAAGTGAACATAAAATGAATGGCTGAAAATGAATATCCAATAAAAAGTGATGATAGAAGTCTTGTAATCAAGATCAAGAGTACAGATCTTATTTTAAATAGTTTAAAGAATTTTCTAACAAAAATTTAGTTGATTTGGATTCTTCTATACCGTTAAACGAGCAAACACACCATATCGGCCATTAAAATTACAAATTTTGTAACCCTTTGATCGTTCGGTTAATGATATCAAAAAAGCATGAAATTTAATTTCTAGATAGTTTAAATGGTCTAGATCATGTTCAACGGTGCCGATCGTCGATTTGGAAGCTCCAGCATCGAAAACAAATCGGTAGTAAACGGGGCGGTTTACTACCGATAGTAGCCCAGTCAAGCTCATATATATATATATATATATATATATATATATATATATATATAACTAGGCTGGAATACTATCAATAGCACCAAGCTATTGGTGCTATTAGTTTTTTAGCCTTTGGATTGAAAAATGTGTGGTTAGGATGATGTGGGCCCCCTAGGGTTGAGTGGGTGGGTGGTTGAATAGTATAATCTAACGGGTAAAAATAATCAAAAAGTTAAATCTAACGGTGGAAAACTCGATAGCACCAAGTCCTTGGTTCTATCGATAGTATCCCAGCCGGACTCTATATATATATATATATATATATATATATATATAGAGAGAGAGAGAGAGAGAGAGAGTTGAGCTGGAATGCTATCAGTAGCAAACGGACTCCGTGGCCACCTATTTGTTTTCGATGATGGAGCCTCCAAATCGACGATCCGCACCGTTGAACATAATCTATACCACTTGAAGCATTTAGAAATCAAATTTTATGTTTTTCGGATATTGTTCTCTTGTCCATCAAGTTCACACAAAAATGAACGGCTGAAAATAAATATTCTTTAAAAAGTGGTGATAGGAATCTTGTAATCAAGATCAAGGGTATAGATCTTGTTTTAAATAGTTTTAAAAAAAATTTAATCAAAATTCAATTGATTTGGATATCTTTACGCTGTTAAACTAGAAAACGTCTTATATTGACCATTAAAATTATAAATTTTGAAACCCTTTGATCATTAGATGTGTCACGCCCCGGGCTAGTTTAATAAGCGGAAAAATGTGTAATTTTTTTTTTGAAAGCCTAGCCCGCGCCACGTACAGACCCGCCACAAATGCAGGGTCCACTGTCCACACGGACAGAGCCTCCCCTGTATTTGTACGGCGTACACAACATACATACAGGATCACAACCACTATTCATTCACCACACAATAACAACAACACAAACCTTGATTCATACAGCTAACAGTCCTTAAACCTGTATGAATCTAAGCAAGTCCTTAGGCGAAGGATGATACGATGCACAAACAACAGATCATTCTAGAAAACTGCTCCTTATCCAGAAGCTTTCTTTGAAATCCTAATTTCAATCATTTAAAATTCTTTGAAAATCGTTCTCCACACGAGAACTCTCTTTTGAAATTCCAAAAGTCGATCGATCGAAAATCTATTTGAAAACCGTTTTCCACACGGAAACCTTTATTTGAAAACGCTACCACGAGGGGTAGAAATCCAAAATATGCGATAATGAAAGATCTAACAGCATCGACATCCAAAAAGTCTAAGCATACAATCTACACATGAATACTAAACCAAACTACAAGATCTAAGCATGCAAGACAGAATATCCAAAATGTAACTGAACCACATCCACCAGTAACAACTAATAGGATAAGGGTGATAACCAAAATCTGGAGGGAGGAGCCTTACAAGTCAGGACCTCTAGTACCACTAACTAGGCGTGTCTCGCTGCGTCCCGACTCCCACCACCCTGCTCACCTGAAAACAACAACGATGGCGGGGGGTGAGAACATGTAAACATGTCTCCCCTCCCAGTGGGTACCGCAAGCCGACGAAGGCGAGGTGTACACACCGGCACGAGGGTCAACAAACAGATAGATAGGTAAACAGTAGCACAAATAAGTATGAGGCTAACATACAACTGAACAACTATGCTACTGCAAGTAAGGTGATCATATGCATCAATAGTCATAACTACAAAGTATACCCAATCATCATAGGCCACCGGGACGGATCCCTGGCACTGTCACAACCTGCTCAACCAACGGCACAAAACCTACAAAACGCACGCGGTGTTGAGGCTCACGGGTCGTCTACACGACCCTTTTCCGAAAAAGAAGACCAAGACGGTGGATCAGACCGCTGGCATACGTGAGGTGCTAGGGGAGCTGTGACGATCGATGCGAATGCTCAATCCACGAAACGGCAACGAGCCGTGAAGCAACTGATAAACCAAAACGAGGATCGCTCGGAACAACATGCGATCACCACCGACCAACTAGGTCGTCTCAATAATCATGCAAACCACAACTACTCTACTATCCAAGCACACATAAGTAGAGTCAACGGGAGTCAAGTGAACTAATAACTAAATACAAGAGAAGGAATAGAAAGGTATCACCGTAGTCCATTGAATCGACTCCGGATCGAAGTACCCACCTGTAGGAACGATCGAGCCTAACACCGATGGCTCTCGAGAACCGCGACAGGACCTATGAAAGACTCACAGGGTCAAGGTCCACCAAGTCGACACTAAACACATAGCGCTCACATCCCGAAACCGACAGATCGCCCGGAAAACCTACCGAGACGATCCCGAAACCACACTAAGCCCCAGAGGGGTACCAACAACCAAACCAAGTCCTCCGCTGTCCCCCAAACACACAAAACAAGGTGACGGGACAGCGAGCACAAGCTCGGGGTGCCACGAACACAAACGCACCCGAAGCGACTTTCCGGGTTCCCAAAAAATGCCGATTTGGCACCGGAACCCTTCGTCACTTATCCGCTGCCCTTGAAACTTTGGGACAGCGATGAGGAATAGCCAACGAGGCTAAATGACGAAGCCAAGTCACTCACAAAATCAGCAAGTGAGTCGCACGACTAAAAACATGCGTTTCGCCGACTATTTCATCTGAAAACGCATCGAAAATAAATCCGAATCTCTGCGAAGGGCGAAGGGCGAAGGGGTTGGACAACCCGTCCACAGGGCCTCAAGGATCATGCCCTTACTGCCCGCAGCGTCGTAACGCTGCCACAATCACCAAAGTCCTCAAACAAGCAACATAACATACATAAAGTAAGCATAAAGAAGGCCGTTCGAGCACTCCGTTCGTCCGCACGACCTTCCGCAAGAACCAGCGGATAGGTAACGATATAACGGAGGCCGTGCTCACAATCCCACTGTGACAGGACCAGTCGCAAGCACAGAAACTCTAAGAAAATAGCCTCTACATGTGATAACATTGCTCGACAAAGGCCGAACAGCGAAACGGCTCACCCAAACAGAAAACTAAGGTGAGCATGATGATCAGCGCGTCGCTGCGATCATCGTGCTCACCTTCCCGAGTTTCGGGAGGCAACGGAGAGCAAAAAGAATGCATGCGGCCCAAAATAAAGCCAAAAAGCACCCTGGCCGGAGCAACTAGCTCCGGCCGGCTGCCGGCCGACATGGACGGCGCGCGGCGGCCAGGGTTGGATGCGGGGGAGGTGAGAAAGAGGATGCTCACCTCAACCGGCGGCAGGAAGCGGCGGCGGCGGCGCGAGGAGAGCTCCTGCTCTCGGGTGGCTAGGGCACAACGACGCCGGCAACAAACAGCGACAGCGGCCGGTGGCGACACGAGCACCAGCAAGAGGAGGTCGTCGGCCGTCGAGTGGGAGATGACCGCGACAGCTCCGGGCAAAGGCGGCGGCGGCCGGAAGCTCTCGGCCGCGGGTGCCCTAGGTGCACAAGCGACGACAGCGGCGGCTGCGGCGGCGCTCCGGCAGCACGGCGGTGGCCGGGAAGAGGTGGTCCGGCGGCGGCGGTCCAGAGGGTGGCGGCGCGCACCCTCCGAGGCGGCGGGAGGCGGCGGCTGCTCAGGTCACCAACTCCCTGCCCGCAGCTGCCCTAGCAGCAGTTGCGGTAGCTCGGCGGCGGCTCCCGGTGGCGGGGCTGGTCGCCGGCAGTCGTGCATCTCAGGGGGACCCGAGGCGTGGGTTCACCCTGGGTGCACACTGCAGGGAAGGAGAAGAAGAAGAAGAAGAAAGAAAAGAAGAGAAAAGGGAGAGAGAGGGAGCGGCCGGAGTTTTCGCCGGCCAGGGGAGGTCGGCGGCGGTCGGCGGCGCTCGGGGAGAGGGCAGGGGAGCTGAGGAAGTGGGTGGCCCAGTGCTGGGAGCTGAGGGAGAAGAGAAGAAGAGAGAACTCACTCTCTCTCTACTCACACACACACATATACACACATGTATAAATGCAAAAAGGCCCCTCAAACACTGCAATTTAGCCCCAAGTCCCTCACAGCAGGAACAAAATGCCCAGACACCCCTCCACATTCGATCTCACGCAAAACGGTGCGTGAAACAGGGTCCAGATCGCGAAACAATAAAATGTACACTACGACCCCTCAGCGAAGAACTCGCAATATCTCTCGATCCGTCCGTCGCATGTGCGAACGGATTGCACCATCGCGTTCAGCACTGTCGAGACATCGAATCTACCATTTTTTATCGTCAGAAACGGACTCCGAATTGCGCCATAAGCCATTCTCTCTTCGCCAACAAAACTCAAAGTTCAAAATTACAATAAAAATACAATAAAAATACACTATATATACATATATATATACACCTAAACATATATATATACGTATACAGATACAAATACACAGTAAAAGGGAGAGGAACACAGAATTTAAATTTCAAAATAAAATTTACAAATTCGAATTCTCACATAATGATGTCGAAAAAATTTGAAATTTGATTTCTTGATACTTCAAGTAATATAGATCATGTTTAACGGTGTCGATCGTCGATTTGGAGGCTCAATCATCGAAAATAAATAGGTGGCAACGAAGCCCGTTTGCTACCGATAGCATTTCAGCTCAACTATATATATATATATATATATATATATATATATATATATATACCAGTTGAAGAATCTAAAAATCAAATTTCATGCTTTTTCGATATTGTTCTCTTGTCCATCAAGTGGACACAAAAATGAACGGCTGAAAATGAATATCCTTTAAAAAATAACGGTAGGAGTCTTGTAATCAAGATCAAGAGTATAGATCTTGTGTTAAATAGTTTAAAAAATTTTCTAACAAAAATTCAATTGATTTGAATATTTTTACACCATTAAACGAGAAAACGCCTCATATTGACCATTAAAATTACAAAAATTAAAATAATTTGATCGTTAGGCTGATGATGTTGAAAAAATTACAAATTTGGTTTCTAGATGTTTTAAGTGGTCTAGATCATGTTCAATGATACTGATCATCGATTTGGAGGCTCGATCATCGAAAATAAATGGGTGACAACGTAGCCCGTTTGCTACAGAGAGCATTCCGGCTCAACTATATATATATATATATATATATCGGTAATTTTGACAATAAGATTATTTTGTTTGGGTCATTTTATATATTTTGGTAATATTGACAGTAAAGTTTATATAATTCCAAGAATACCCTTTTACACACATATTGATTAAAAATTTGAATGCAAATTTTGAATTTAAGTTTAAAATTAAATTTTATTTTAAATTAAAATTTAAATATTGATTCACATTTTAAATTCAAATTCCAATTTTACGTTTAACTTTACAATTTAAATTCAAAAACTTAATTTCAAATTTAAGTTTAGATTTAAATTTTAAATTTAAATTTAGATTTAAATTTAGATTTTATTTTTGAGTTTCAATTTTAAATAAAAATCCAAAATTTCAATTCAGAGTCATTATTTTAATTCAAATTTTAAATTTGCTTAAAGTTTTGAACTTAAATGTGAAATCAAATTTAAGTTTGAATTGAAAATTAAAATTTGAAATCAAATTAAAATTTAAATTCTGATTTTAAACTTAAATATTGGTTCACATTTTAAATTCAAATTCCAATTTTACATTGAACTTTTCAATTTAAATTTTGATTTTGAACTCAAAAATTCAATTTAAATTCAAAAACTTAATTTCAAATTTAAGTTTAGATTTAAATTTTAAATTTAAATTTTAGATTTAAATTTAGATTTTATTTTTGAGTTTCAATTTTAAATAAAAATCCAAAATTTCAATTCAAAGTCAAGATTTTAATTCAAAATTTAAATTTGCTTAAAGGTTTCAACTTAAATGTGAAATAATATTTAAGTTTGAATTACAAATTAACATTTGAAATCAAATTTAAATTTAAATTCTGAATTCAAACTTAAATACTTTAATTAAATGAGAAACAATAACTTAAACTTATTTTAGATTTTGAGGCAATTGGGGGTGGATAGGGGTAATTTTATAAAAAACTAAATTACAAGATCACTCCCAATCAGTAATGTACGATACTCATCCTCTTTCTAATATCGTGGCATGATATATAATGCCAACCAAATAGACCCTAAAATTATATTTTCTATAGAAAAGAATTTACAAATGCTTATGTGCATATTTCTGTTTGACTTTGCCCGAACCCAATATACAGGATGTGACTAATGATCGACTATGGAACAAATTGAATACTATGGTCAATTCATAATAAAAAAGTTAAACAAAATAAAACTAAACTTAATTAATTATCGCCGATCATCTGAGAGGAGAGGTGGCACAGCATGACTCCAGCTAGCAAAGAATCACATCCTATACAAATTAAATCCAATTGAGATTTACAAAGATTTTAATCCAATTGAGATGTACAAAGATTTTAATCCAATTGAGATTTAAAAATATTTAAAAATATTTTTAAAAAGTCAACTTAATCAATCTATGTCTTATAACAGGTCTAATTATTCTATTCAAACATTGGAATTAATAGGGCATACTTTTTTTTTGGTTCAAATCCATTACAAGGCCAGGACAAGTAGCATAAATGCATAGACTCGAGAGAAGAGAGTTATCAGCTTTTTTTTTTGGTTCAAATCCATCTCCCCCCCCCCCCCCCCCCCCCCCCCCCCCCTCCTCCTCTCTCTCTCTCTCTCTTTGTGTGTGTGTGTGTGTGTGTGTGATAACGTGCTGGAATGCTCTTGAGCTGAAGCACTGAACTACTAGTACTTCATTTTCATGTGTTAATTAACATTTGAGATCCATGTGCAAGATACAAAGTAAACCAATTCGCCTGAATTCTTTTATGAATCAACTGTGCACCTGCGCAGAGATCAAAGTCCATCAGATGCATGAAAAAGCAAAGAGAAATGCTTAGTTTACCACACACACAAAAAAAAAAAAAGATTCTAATTTTGCAGCCACTCATCCTCATGTACCCTAGGGTTTAGTGGCCTCTTTTTGATTTTTAATATTAAACAACAAAAGACAGTGATAATAAGACTAGCGGAAAAAAAAATTGTCCTTAGATAATAGTGTTGTAAGATTATAGCCCTTCTTTGGTTGCAGACATAGCTAGTACAAAAAACTAACCAATATTTTTAATAAAATTGTAATCCCTTTTAAGATTCATGCGGGTGAATATAGTAGGAAATATCAAAAGTGTGCATCTAAAAACAATCCGTATGATAGAAAGATTTCTTGTTTTTGTTTTAATTTGTTAATTTTCTTGTGCATTTTTCATATGCAGGTGAGTCTTTAGGGCTTCCTTTTCTTCCACCGTCCTTATCACACAATATAAGCTTCAGTAAAGGCACGAACTTAGCCGTCGTCGGCGCAACGGCACTCGACCTCGCCTTTTTCCAGGCGAACAACATCACCAGCATTCCTCCGATCAACAGCTCCTTGAACGTCCAGCTCGGGTGGTTCGACGCATTGAAACCGTCGCTCTGCAACACGACCCAAAGTATCTATTTCGTCCCATGCATGTCTTTATATTTTTGGTAAACTGCAGTAGCTTTCTCATGGTTTCAAAAGTTCAACACTTTACGACTTAAAGGTTTGTAAATTATATTATTCTGCTATCTTATTTAAGTCAAAATTAATCACATGATATTAATATTGAAACTTTTCAAATCGTACCGAATGGAACTAAAAAACACACTAAACTACGAGAGTGCTAATTTCAGTTTGCCCCTTTTTTTATTTTGTATTTGTGACTAAGTAAATGATAGTGGTAATTTCATATGCTTGTAGAGTGCAAGAACTACATGAAGAAGTCGCTATTCTTTGTGGGGGAGTTTGGAGGAAATGATTACAACTTTTTACTAACATCAGGGAAAACATTGGACCAAGTAATTGAAACCTACGTGCCCAAAGTCATCGACGCCGTTTACAAAGCTGTTGAGGTAATTAATTATTTTTCTCATTCATAATTCGAGTTGAACTTTAATAAAAAAAAAAAGAAAAAGAAAAAAAAAAAGTGATAAAAATTTGCCCAGGATATATATGTTTCAAAATGGATTTTCACTTTCAGTGTCGTCTTCAGAGTTTAAGTAATAATAAGTCAGTGATTGAAGTTCGATCCCAACTACAGTTTTATTTCTAGCCTTGAAGTTCGTCCTCGAATTTTATTTAATTCGAAGAATCCAACTTCATTGCTAATTTTCTACATTTGCTAACAAAAGTCTGATGACAATGTTAGAGTTATGCTTTTGCACAAATTTAACTCTAGGATCTTTAGTTATCACAATTTAAGCAATAAGAACAACATCAAATTCGGATCACAATTTGAATCTTAAGCAAACAGGAAAAGAATGGGGATAAATGATTTTGTTTTGATGCAAATTTTTTTCACATATGTATGTAGAAATTGATCGGCGAGGGCGCGACGTCGGTGGTGGTGCCAGGGAACCTACCAACGGGGTGCATACCAGCAATCCTGACGCTGTTTCCGAGCCCGAACAAGACAGACTATGACCCGCAAACGGGCTGCCTCAAGAAGTTTAACGACTTAGGAAAGCACCACAACATGCTACTGCTAAAAGCAGTGGAGCAGCTCCGAAACAAGTACCCGTACGCGCGGAATATTATTTATGCAGATTACTACACCCCCGTCATTGAATTTGCCACCAAGCCCACACATTTCTGTGAGAAAATGAGAAAATGTTTCATTTTCCTAATCTTCCAAATCGTACATATTTAAAAGTTGAGAAATATTTGTCGATCAATTTTTAGAAACTTACTTTAAGGAAATGGCTTTACATACTTCTACTCAAGGAATTTAATACCGTGGTATAGGATCGTACCGAAAACTTGCTAACACGATACATGCTGAGCCGTGTTGATGCGTGGTGGTCATAAAAAATAGAAAAAATTTTAAATACCATCCCTGTTGTGAAGACTAAGATTTTTTCTTCTATGATTGTTTGATATCTTTTTCAATATTATCATGTGTATTTTAATTTTAAATTTGCCCGTCAGATTTCAGTGAAAAATGATTTAAAATAAAGTTTGTACGCGATTTTTAAATATCACTAAAAATGAATAGTAACCGGCGTTTCCGAAATATGCCGAGAGGTGAGATGGGCTTCGGAGGCAAATCGAATTCCGATTCAAGCAATCCAATAGCTCGTTTTCAATGTCTCAGCTATTTTGGAACCTATGGTGTTGACAGTTTTTGCATTTGATGCACGGTTTTTGAGAAAATTGGATTTTTATTGCAGTGGGTTTTTGTTCCCTATCGTTTTGCTTTTTAAAGCTTCTCGTCGCTCCGTTTTGCGTGGGGACGTGTGAGGACCCTTCTATGAGAGGAGGTTTGTGTTGAGGGATCTGGTCTGCGTTTTCGCTTGTTTGAGGGGTTCCGGAGGGGTTAATTGTTGTTTCTATTTGTGTGTTTTGGTGGAGCGGAGAGAGGATGGTTTTTGTCGTGAATCGGCAATTGTTTCTGGAGATCCAAAATTGTAGGTTCGATGTTCCGGCAGTGCTGATCGCGATGGCATGATCCGTTTGTGAATCCGACTGTCGGATCGCGAGATATCACGAGATCATCGCCGAGATGTCGGAATTGCATGTTTGATCTTTTCGCAAAAAGGCCCATATTTTATGTGCCGAATTGCGTGAAATCGAACGTGATGGGGTGTCGACGCGTTTAACGCGTGCTGTGTGCCGTCCCTCGTGCGCAGTCGCCGCCGTCGCCGACCTGTTTTGACCGGCCGGAGCTCGGGCCGAGCTTCTTCTCCCTTTTCTTCTCCCTCTCCCGGGCCGCCCCTCTTGGAACCGCGCCGCCACCGCCTCCGCCACCGCAGGCACTCTCCTCCAACCTCAGAAGGTCGACTACCGCCACACCCTCCTTCCCCGGCCACTCCCGTGCCGCCAGAGAGCCGCCGTGGCCGCTGAGGCCGAGCTAGGGCACGTGCGGGCCGCAGCGACCGAGGGCCTCTAGCCGCCGCCGCTGCCCTTTGTTATCATGGATGGCCACCTTCCGACCTCCGGTGAGCCCCTCTTGCCGGTGCTCGCCGTCCCGCCCGCCGCCGCTGCCGTCCGTTGCCGGTACGGGTGTGCCCTAGCTGACCCGAGAGCTGCCGCTCTCGCTGCGCCGCCGCTGCCGCTCCCTGCCCCTGGTTGAGGTGAGCCCCCTCTTCTCCACCTCCCCCGCATCCGACCTGAGCCGCCGCGCGTGCCGCCTGGCCGCCGGCTGCCGGCCGGAGCTAGTTTGCTCCGGCCGGGCTTGGCCTTGGTTGTCTTGGAGCCGTGCATTGGGATCTGAGCCTCTGGCTGCCTCCTGATCCTCAGGGAGGTGAGCACAATGATCACGGCAATGCGCTGATCACCGTGCTCACCTCGGTTCACAGTTTTGAGGCTCCGCTTCGCTGTTCCGGCATTGTCGAGCCCTATTATTGTTTGTGAATGTTGTTTTCTTGGGTCGTTTGAGCCCTGCGACTATTTTTGTCACTCTGGGCTGTGAGCACGGCCTCCGTTGCATCGTTTCCTCTCCGTTGGTGTTCGTGGAGAGTTGTACGGATGAGCGGAATGCTCTATCGGCCTTTTTATTGCTTATTCCATGTTTTTAGTTGCATATTTAGGGCCTTTGTGGTTTTGTCGCAGCACGGAGACACTGCAGGCAGCAAGGGCTTGATCCTTGAAGCCCTGTGGACTGGTTGTCCATGCTCGTATCACCCTCGCGAAAATCCGGTTTGATTTTCGGTGCGTTTTCCGACAAATTGGTCGGCGGAACGCACGTTGTGGTCGTGCAACTCACTGGCTAGTTTCGTGAGTGACCTGGCTTCGTCGTATACCCTTGTCAGCTGTTCTCCTTCACTGTCCTGAGGTTCCGAGGATAGCGGATGAGCGACGGTGGGTTCCGGTGCCAAAATCGGCACTTTTCGGGAACCCAGAAGGCCGTTTTCTGGCGCGTTGGTGCTTGTGACACCCCGGATGTGTGTTCGCTGTCCGACCACCTTCTTTGTTGTATTTGGGGACAGCGGGTGGCATGGTTTGTTTGTTGGTACCCCTCTGGGGCTTGATTTGGGTTCGGGACCGTCCCGGCGGGTTTTTCGGACGTTCCGACGATGTCGGGTTTGTGAGTTGGTGTGTTTAGTGTCGACTCTGTGGGTCTTGACCTTGTGAGTCTTTCGTAGGTCCAATCGACATCCCTGAGAGCCGTCGGTGTTAGGCTCTTCCGTACCTTCAGGTGGGTACTTCGATCCGGAGTCGGTTCAGTGGACTAGCGGTGATACCTCTCTATCCCTTTCTCGTGCATGTTGATTATTAGTTCACTAGACTCTTATTATCTCTACTTTTGTGAGCTTGCCAATAATAGAGTAGGGTGATTGTATGGTTCATTGAGATGACCTGGTTGGTCGGTGGTGATCGCCTGTTGTTCCAAGCGATCCTTGTTACTCGTATATCAGTTGCTATTCTCGGCTTGTTCCCGTTCTGTGGATTGAGCATTCTGCATCGATCGCCAAAGCTCTTCTAGCACTTCACGTACACCAGCGGTCTGATCCACCGCTTAGGGTGTTCTTTTTCGAAAAAGAGTTGTGGCTTCCGACCCGTGAGCCTCTTGTCGTGTGCATCTGCGGAGGTTATGTGCCAGTGGTGGAGCATGTGGTGGCAGTGCCAGGGATCCGTCCCTGTGGCCTGGTGGTGTGTCACGCCCCGGGCCCTAGGGAGAGCCTACCAGGCACGTGCACAGACCCGCCGTGTACCTCAAAACGACACAATGTACACAAGGCGTCTATAACAACAACAACAACAAGAATAAGGAATACATCCTATACAAGGTGATCAGAGCGAGAACATAATTCTACATCTAAAACAAGATCAACACAACTAAAATCTCAAGATATACAATAAAATTATTATACATCTTAGCAATACTAGGAGATCACTCTCTAGAAAATAACTATACACCTTTCATATAAAATACAATGAAAGGACACCAGGGTATGCCTACAACAACACCGTAGAGGCTCTAGCTAGCTGCTAACCCCTCGCCACGATCCCAAGCCTCTCCTGCTGCGGAAGGTTCTGAAATAAAAACCCAACAACAATGGGGGTGAGAACTATTAATCAATAGTTCCCAGTGGGTAAGCCGCCGAGAGTGGCGAATTACACCGCTAGGTCAACTGAGGCAAGATAGTATACTGAAATATAAAGCATAAAATATCAAATGCTAAACAGATAGTTCTACTACTATCATGCCTCCAAATGAATAAATCATCTACATGAACATGTTACAACGTATGTAAACATTCTACTCATAGATGTGTAAATATGCCATGATCGACTACACATATTCTAATGTCATAAACTCACTATATGTCAAGTTTACTATTACACAAATGACTTGTCTCCAACTACAAGTATGTAATGTATACCCAATTTTCTACTACATGTATGAACTATATGACTTGTTCCCAACTCTATGTATGTTGTGTTCACTACATGTAATGCCACAAGGTCACCACCCAATACTATGTCCATACACTACATGTATATGCATCAACCAACTGTGATGTACTAGGACCAGTTTACTTAGCTTTTACCCAATCCACGAGGGACTTACACAAGGTAACGTCCCGGCTTGTGCCATGCCTAATGGCTCCGTGGTAGTCACCACCCTCACGCTAAGGATGAGCCTCGCCCACGGCGGTTCCATTTCAGCGTCTCAATACTGCGCGGGCGAAATAACTGTCGCAAGCGAAATAACTGTCGCATAGGCTAACTCCGGAGTGCCGGCTTGTAGGGAGCGACCCTCACAAGCATGTGCGCATGAGCACAATGGCCAACAAGCATAGTCAATAGTATAGAAAAATACGCTCATCATGTCTAAAACATGGAATAGCCAACCAATGTCCAAGGATCTAACATTATGTCACAATGTCAACCTAGTTATTCACCTAAGTGAAATACAATATGCTTAATCTCACACTATGGCAAACATGTCATACTATGTTTACTACATTCAATAGCCAATATACTAAATGTCAATAATATCATGTTGTTCTCAAATTGTCCGTTGGTATGTCCCTACCAATATGCACATGTCTCTAACATGTAAATGTTCATCTCTCAGTTTACTAAGTTCATAAACCATGCATTATTCTAATGCCATATATCATGCATTCTACAAATGTCATATCCATGCATTCTACGATGCTAAAACACTAAATCCATGCCATGCATGAGCTACAACAACCTCTACTACCTAGAGTATAAAGCTATCATGCAAGTATTCAATTAACCAAGAACTCATGTTTAACCAATTACAATTATCAATGCAAATAGAATTCCATTCCTCATGTCTTAAACATGGAATCACTTCCACGACCAAAAGGTCGAGCCAAAAGCCAACGATGCCCGTCAAAGTTGCTCACCTAGGTAAGGTGCAACAACTTATCCTGCATATGTCATATTCTATCTTTTCTCTATACAAGCATACTTTAGTATGCGAAGAGAATTCACTAGATCAACAACCAAGTAGTGTCTCATATGACACTCTTTTCTAGCATGCATAACCTAATTAGCATTTCATAATGCAACATTACACTACTAGCACAAATACTCTAGCATGCATATTATCATCATAATACCGCACTGTATCTACTATGCATTTTTCATACATGACGTGTATGTCTCATGCAATCACAATTTTCATCATGCCATAATTATCATAATTATGCATCTAATCAATCCTATAACAAGATAGGAGACATATGGGGAGTTCACCCATTTCGGTGAGGTCAGACCCACCGAAAAACCGTCGAAACCTCGCAGTACTTCGAAACGGAGTTGTCCCCCGAGCTTCTCATACCCTAAGATAATTTTTCAAGGGGTTAAAAGCTTCGAACGAACAATTTTGAAAACCACCAAAATCTATGAGGTAAATGGGTGAAAAATACCTTGAGCAAGTAAAACTTGTTCTAAGTCCAAATTGAGGTTAGGGATCTTCAAATCCAACCTACAACAGCATTCTACACCCATCAATTCCACCTCAAGAGCTCCTAATCAAGAAACCCCAAATAAAACCCTAATTTTCATGAAACTAGGTTTTCATGCAAATCTCAAGCAAAATCACAAATAGAGGTTGTAAAAGGGTTTACTAACCTCAAATCAAGCCCCCAACCAAGCTCACACGTGCTAGGTTGAAGCTAAGCCCACCAACAAGTTCCTCTCATCCATCCCGAGCTCCCCACAACGCCTAGAAGCACTCATCCATAAAGAAAATTGAGAGAGAAGAGATCAAAATCAAGTTCTAAGGGGTTGGAGAAGAGAAAATCTAGAGAGAGAGAGAGGGAAAACCCTACCTTTCTTCTCCTCCATCCTCAGCCAACACAGCCACATGAGGGGGTGAAGGGGTACTTAACCCAAAGCAACAAAATCCACCTAGGCCCCTCCAAAAGCCAAAATTGCAAAACTGCACAAAATGCACTCTGCAGCATTGTATACCGGTATGCGCATGTGTATACCGGTATACTGCACAAATTTTGTAAAACCCGAGCTTCGGCCAAGCAGGCCACGCAACAGGATTCCGGTATGCCACTTCTCAGTACCGGTACTAATCACTTTAGTACCGGTACGCGAATTTCACATACCGGAATTCCAGCCCATTCCGGTATCACCAGCAAGATTCCGCAAAACCCGAGAGCTGCGCAAACCAGTTCTTCACTGGATTCCGGTATCCCAAGCCAGATACCGGTATGCAATTGCAAAATCTGCACTTTTGCAGATTTTGACTCCCGGAGTCCGTTTTCGCACTTTTCAAGTCCCGAAAACACTCCGAAGCTCACCAAACACAACCCAAAACTCCAGAATAGTACAAGCCACTATTCTCTCACTAGAACTCCGCAATTTGCTAAAGTTCAGTGTACTACATGGTGATTGGGTTTTATTGATTATCTATCAGTTGATGCATATGTTATATATTGGCAGTAGTTTAGTCATTTATATCTGGTTATATTGTGCTAACATGTACTACTATTTTCATATTTCTATCTTTTTGTTGACCCTCGTGACGGTGTGTACACCTCGCCTTCGTCGGCTTGCGGTACCCACTGGGGAGCGGGGGGACATGTTTATCATGTTCTCACCCCTCGCCATCGTTGTTTTTTTCAGGTGAGCCGGGTGGTGGGAGTCGGGACGTGGTGAGACGCGATAGTTAGCAGCATTAGAGGTCCCGACCAGTTTATCCACAGATTTGGTTATCACCCTGACCCTCTTCATTTATTGATTTATTATGGTTCAGTTACACTGCTCGCTCGTTATTCTGTTTGATTGGATATTGTGGGATTTTGAATGTTATGCTTTAGTATCTCGTCTCTTGCGGACCTATGTTATATCTTAGTATGGTTTATGTGGATTTCTACCCCTCGCGGTAGTTGGCTATCAAAATAAGGTTTTCGTGTGGGAAATAGTTTTCAAATGGCTTTTCGATCGATCAGTTTTTGGTTTTCAAAAAGAAGTCCTCGTGTGGGGGACAATTTTTAAAGGGCATTTAAATGATTGAGATTAGGGTTTCAAAATAAAGCTTCTGGGTGAGAAGCACTTTTCTAGAATAATCTGGTGTACTGTGCATTGCATCATTCTTTGCCTAAGGAGTGCTTAGATTCATGCAGGTGTTAAGGATGGTTAGCTGTATGAGATGAATGTTGTTTTGTGTGATGAATGAATGGTGATTGTGATCCTGTTTTATATCGTGTGTACGCCGTGCAAATACAGGGGAGGCTCTATCCGTGTAGACAGAGGGACCTGTATTTGTGGCGGGTCTGTACGTTGCTCGGACTAGGCTTAAAAAAAAAAGGTCATGTTTTCCGCAACTAAACTAGCCCGGGGCGTGACACCTGTGGTTTCGTATTTTCTCACTTTAGTACCCTGTGGTTTAAAACGTATCACTTTAGTACCCTGTGGTTTCATTTTTCTCTTTTTGTTATCCCCTACGTTAATTTTTTTATTAAATTAGTGACAAGTTAAAACCACAGGATACTAAAATAAAAATTCGGTAAACCACAGGTAGGGTATCTAAAGTTTTTTATATATAATTCAACAAAAAGTTAACGAAAATGCTGACGGAAAGAGAAAAATGAAACCACAGGGTACTAAAATGATACACTTTAAACCACAGGGTACTAAAGTGAGAAAGCACAAAACCATGGGAGTGGTATTTGAAGTTTACCCTAAAAAGTATATGTGCGCTGACACATAATAGCATGAAATATTTATTTTTTTAAACAATAAAATATTTTAATTATTTATTATTTATATTTATCAAACCTTTTGAATCTTATTTGAAAAATTATTTACTAATTTTAAAAAAGAGAGTTTTGAGTTGTGCCATCAGTACGGTAGTTGTATCGTATTAATATCTTATTACTTATTGACACGATATGATATGAGAGATACAGCCTGTGTCGATGGGCATTTGAATCCTTATTTCTACTTATATATCAGCATATTAGCATATTAGTAGGCTTCTAGGTGATCTTTGAACGTTCCTGTTGCAATATTAATTAATTATTAATTAATTTTAGTTTAATTAATATTAAAATTAAAATATCACCGTTTGAATGGGGTATAAGGGGAGGTATAACCCCTTATCCCCCCTTTATACCCAAACGCAATTTTTTTACCGAGAATAGTAGTTCTCAGGTATCTGGAATAAGCTGGTATAACTATCCTCACCTATACTCATATTTTCTATATATAACTACCTACTATCTCTCTTATTCCATATCATCTATCCAAACGCTATTTTTCTCATCCCCGAGTATAACCCAATTTTCATCCAAATACTAATTTTCTTATCCTCACACTTGTACCTATCCCTGGTGTAGCTAGTTCTCGCTTATCCCCAAACCAAACGTACGGATATTTGTAAAGAGTTGACTTCTAATTCTTTAATGCCATTTGACATAACTTACTGCCAATGTAGGGGAAATTCTCCATATTTATTTTAAAAAATACTAAGTCTACAACTAATGGGCATTTAGAATAATCTTACAAATACCCTCACAGAGTTTAGACAAATTTCTTTGGATTTTTAGTATTAAGAAAGAAAAATGATAAGATTAGTGTAGAAAGTTCATCCATAACGGTGATATTGTAAGATTACAACTGCTTTTCAATTGTAGAGCTGCCTTCTCTCTTTTCTTTTCGCTTGTCTAATTACTAATAACCAGTGATTGGTATGTCTAATAGTAATAGCACTTCTAAATATTAAATTTCATATGTTTTTGACAAAATTTATCTACCACTGTTTGGTCTCAAAATTTTACATGTTAATGGTCAGTATAGGCTGTTTTTTGTTTAACATGTAAAACAACCTAAATTTATTGAACTTTTGCTAGAAAATTTTATTCAATATCCTAGTCAAGGTTAACAATATTTTCAATCTTAAATTTAAAAGTCTTATCATCTATGTTCGGAAGTTGCACAATTTGAATAATTTATCTTATGGGTATATTGAACAATAATTTTAAAAAATTATTATAATTTGGTTTCCAACTAGTTCAGATACTTTAAATTATATTTAACAGTATCGACCATTAATTTGGATGTCCAAGCATGGATAATAAAGCAGAAATATTAAATTGTTCATGCTTCCGAAAGTCATCGTAGCCTTATACAAGTTGTTTTTGAATTTTGAAAAAAATAAAATAAAATGGTCCTTTTCTTTAATTTTTCTCCTGTAGGATTTAGCAATGGAGCAATTAAAGCTTGTTGTGGTGGAGGTGGACCTTATAATTACAATGTAAGTGCAGTATGTGGCTTACCTGGTGTACCTGCATGTAAAGATCCATCAACTTATGCAAACTGGGACGGAATCCACTTAACTGAAGCTTCATACAACCGCATTGCTACTCGCTGGCTCAAGGGACCCTATGCCCAACCACCTATACTAAATTTGAGTTACTGATTAAGAGCATGTTTGGATATCGGAAGAAGTTATCTGGTGATAACAAGTATATTATGAGAACGTCTCCTTGTGAATGTCGTCTATGAGTGTGCATTTAATTTTCGTACAAGGACTTGGATTAGAATAATTCATTTCACCATCAAGGTAATTATATTGTTAATGAAAAATAGTAATAATTTGGAGTCAGTGTAATATGCCTTTGCTGGAAACTACTTGCACTCCTTAATCCATATTTTTTCTGCCAATGAAAGAGATGTAATGTATGAACAAGTTTTTCTTATTTTTACTTTTGTGATTGTCCTTTAAGATTTTAATATTTAGCTCTTTATAAAGACTTAGCAAACATGATTCGTTGGACTAGTATATTTCACTTAGAAATATTTTTTTAAATTCTAAGAAGATGACTAGAATGCTGAATAGTAATGTTATAGGCATCCAATCATACTTCTCATCTACCATATTTTTTTTTTTTGGTATAAGATTTTGTTAGGATGTCAAAACAAATTATCCAATAATGACCCATGTGTTGTGTGGATTTTCTTTTAAGAGTTTTTTGTTCAGTTATTTATAAGGATATGGCAAATATAATTTGTTGAATTATGCATTTCATCAATGAGATGATTTATTTTGTTCTAATTAGCACGGAGGCCCCACGGGACATGTGAGCAGACTCCCTACACGGATATAGTTTTTTCATATGAGCACGACGTCAAAACACAAACTACCTGTAGAAACCATTTATAAAGGGAAATAAATCAGGATTTCAAGTTTTCAAAAACATTTCATTGTTTATCAAAAGTCATCAAAGTTTTTTCAAGATTACAAACATTTTCAACCATAAGTTTAGTCACAATCTTCATCTCTCCAAAATAATACATTTGTTATTTGTTAATGTTTGCAAAAACGAGATTTGTAACTAGCAAGGCAAAGCTATCTAGTGTTGGTCCTTACTCCGCATCATGCTTCACTGCGCATGGCATGCCTAAAAAATAATGCACAACTATAGTGAGAAACTGTAAAATTTTCCAGTGGGTAGAATGCTGCCGAGGGCAATCTATCCACAACCAGGTCAACAAGGAGCAATGATAATATTGTACGGTATGTAAACAACAAATAGGCGACAATATGCATCATATGCCAAGGTAAGTAATATCTACTACTGAAGTCAATGTATAGCATACAATATTCTACTCATGCATTAATTAGTACACAATGTCATCTTTGATCCAATCCTCTACCCAATCTAAGAAGAGACCAGTAAATTTATACTTTGCTACCTTATTTGAGGGTATATTTTTTTCGGTAAAAATAAAGATAAAATAATATGATAATTAAGTGCAATTTTTTGAATCACAGGGTAGACAGTTTACCATTCTGTAGCTAACGGAAGCATCACTTTCCTATCTTATTGAATTAAAGGTCTTCACAGTGAAATAAAAATAGAATTATAAGATAATTAATATAACTTTCTTAACCATAGAGTCACAAAATGAAAATGCGCAAAACCCGGAGAGCAGAAAATTATAAATAAGGCACGCAATTGTTATTAAGAAAAAAAAAAAAAAAAAGGTGTACGCTGTGCTTTGACATCGAATTCTAGACTTTATTCAAGTATATTGGTGACACCTTGGAAGGAATATGATGTGCTTTGACATTTAATTGTAGACTTTATTCAAGTCTATTGTCGACATCATGGTATAATGGACGCATGAGTAGAATATTGTAGTCTACTGAGAAATCGGCCTCAAAAATTTGCGTGCGAATGCCTAGTTGTTTGGTTAATGAGAAATCGGTCTCTAAAATTTATAATATTCACCATGTACGGTCTTTAAATATCATATAATTTTAAGTGTGAGGACTATAAAATGTGAATGTATCACCATGTACGGTCTTTAAATATCATATAATTTTAAGTGTGAGGACTATAAAATGTGAATGTACTTGCACAACCTGTCCGGGCAAAAACTTCCCCGAAGTCGTGAGGTATTGCGTAATGGCAAGTTGGTTCAACTCTTGGGCCTAGCCACCGACCCGGCCCGTTAGCAATAATAATTTATTTGGCCCAAACCATCAGCCCAAAATGTTTAAGCTCCCTTATTATTATTAAGGGTGGAGTCCCATTATATACCCAATTACAATTCCATTTCTATCCGATGTGGAACTATTGGGGTGTCACAGACTCCTCCCGTTTAGGTCCTGACGTCCTCGTCAGCTTTATACACACACACCCTAAGATCACCAGGCGATGTGAGACTTGTCTCGCTAACTTTGTCATCCAGACTCTAGCATAGCCGGTCACCTTTGTCATTCAGACTCCAGCATAGCCTGTCACCTTGTCTTTCAGACTCTATATGACGCTCCAACTTTCTAGGGGGTCACCCATCCGAGGACTACTCCAGCCCTAACACGCTCAACTCTCTTAACCTCTTGGGCCTAGCCACCGCCCAAAATGCTTAAGCCGGGTTAAGAGTTTTAGCCCTATTATATCTTATATATAGGACTACCTAAGGTCTCACATTCTCCCCCCCATTAAGCCCTAACGTCCTCGTCGAGCTCAGACTCATAAGTACCAGGCGATGTGAGACTCATCTCGCTAGCCTAAACCGACCTTGTGGTGAGCTGCGCTCCACCCACAACAGTCAACAGCATGAGAGTCTCGCTCTTCCCGCTGTATAATCATGGCTCAGCCGAGACTCATCTCATACTTCCGGCTGGTAATTGACTCTGATACCAACTATGACGCCCCAACTTCCTAGGGGGTCACCCATCGTAGGACTACTCTAGCCCTAGCACGCTCAACTCTCTTAACCTCTTGGCCTAGCCATCGCCCAAAATACTTAAACCGGGTTAAGAGTTTTAGCCCTATTATATCTTATATATAGGACTACCTGGGGTCTCACACCCTAGCTCAGCCGAGACTCGCCACACATTTCCGGCTGATTATTGGCTCTAATATCAAATGTAATGACCCGATCTGTTAGCAATAATAACTCGTTAGGCCCAAACCACCGGCCCAAAATTCTTAAGCTCAGTTATTATTACTAGGGATGGAGTCCCATTATATGCTCAATGACAATCTCATTCCCGTCCGATGTGGGACTATTGGGGTGTCACAGCGGTCCATGAGGTCCACTTCACCTCGTGGACTGTGTGGACCGTGGACTCCTCTCTCCCTCTTCTATTATATATGTATATATGTATATATGTATATATACATATATGTATATATACATACATATATATACATACATATATATACATACATATACATACATATATATACATACATATACATACATATATATACATATGTATATATATATATATATATATATTTATATACATACATATATATACATATATATATATATATATATAAATAACTAGGCTACTATACTATTAATAGCACCAAGTCATTGGTGCTATTGGTGCTATTAGATTTTTGACCCTTGGATTAAGGGATGTGCGATTAGGATGATGTGGGCCCCCTAGGGTTGAGTGGGTGGTTGGTTGAATAGTATGATCTAACGGGTGGAAATAGTCAAAGGGGTAGATCTAACAGTGGAAAACTTGGTAGCACCAAATACTTGGTGCTATTAATAGCATAGTAGCCGGACTATATATATATATATATATATATATATAGAGCTAGGCTGGTATACTATCGGTAGCACGGAGGCCTCCGTGCTACCAAGTTCTTTTCGATGATGCGGCTTCCGAATCGACGATCGGCTCGGTTAGACTTGATCTACACTATTGAAAGTATTCGGAAACTAAATTTCATAATTTTTCGACATTATTTGGTTCGTGGTCAAAAAGTCTCAAAATTGACAATTTTAATAGTGGATTTGATGCGTTTGTGAATTTAACGGTGTAAAACGGTCTAAATATGATGAAATTTTTATAGAAAATTCTTTTCACTATTTAGAGTAAGATCAGTACCTTTGATGTTAAATTCAAGTCTTTTATCATCAATTTTTATGAGATTTTTATTTTCAGCTGTTCATTTTTAGACTACCCGTTTGATAGGTTAATGATGTCGAAAAATTTTGAAATTTAGTTTCCAAATACTTTCAATAGTGTAGATCAAGTCTAACGGAGCCGATCGTCGATTTGGAAGCTAGATCATCAAAAACAACTTGGTAGCACGGAGGCCTCCGTGCTACCGATAGTATACCAGCCGGACTCTATATATAGATATATATATATATATATATATAGTAGGGCTACTATACTTTTATGAGTATAGACCCCTTCGTACTCATAAGTTGTTTTTGATGATTGAGGTTCTGAATTGACGATCCATACCGTTAAATATGATTTACACCATTTGAAACGTTTAGAAAATAAATTTCGTAGTTTTTCGAAATTATATTAAAGTCCATCAAGCAGGCATAAAATGAATGGTCAAAATCGAACGACGTCCTAAAAATGGATGATCGGATGCTTCAACTTAAGATCGGAGTTATTGATATTTATCTAGATAGTAAATAGAATTTTCTATAAAAAATTCAACCGATTTCGATTCTTTTACACCGTTAAACTAGCAAGTATCCCATACCGGCCGTTAAAATTTGCCAATTTTGAGATCTTTTGATCGTAAGGTAAATGATGTCGAAAAATTATGAAATTTAATTTCTAGAAGTTTTAAATGCTCTAGATAATGTTTAATGGTATGGATCGTCAATTCGGAAGCTCTATCATCAAAAACGACTTATGAGTACGAATGCGATCGTACTCATAAGAGTATAGTAGCCGGACTATATATATATATATATATATATATATATATATATATATATATATATATATATATATATATATATATATATATAGAGAGAGAGAGAGAGAGTCCGGCTACTATACTCTTATGAGTATAGATACCCTTGTACTCATAAGTTTTGGCCATTTGATCTACGCTTTAATAATTTTCACCCGTTAGATTATACTATTCAACCAACCACCAACTCAACCCTAGGGAGCCTACTATCAACCTAACCGTAACCACTCTCATCCTAACCGCACATTGTTTCATCCGAACGGCCGAAAACATATGAGTACAAGGATCTCTATACTCATAAGAGTGTAGAGCTATTATGCTATTGGAAGTATAAGGGACTTGGTGCTTCCGACTTTTTGGCCCTTGGATCAAGGATTGTACGGTTGGATGATAGCGGTCCCCCCTAGGATTGAGTGGTCCCCATATGGTAATAATATTAATTCAAATGTTAGAAATGATCAAAGGAGTTGATCTAAGGGCCAAAAAATCGGAAGCACCAAGTCCTCTATGCTTCCGACAGCATAGTAGCTCTACTATATATATATATATATATATATATATATATATATATATATATATATATATATATATATATATATAAGAGAGAGAGAGAGAGAGAGAGAGAGAGAGAGAGAGAGAGAGAGAGAGAGAATTGAACTCCTATGCTTTTAAAAGTACCAAGTTATTGGTGCTTGTAGTTTTTTGGCCATTGGATTAAGGAATGTGCGGTTAGGATGATGTGGGCCCCCTAGGGTTGAGTGAGTGGTTGGTTGAATAGTATGATCTAACGGATGGAAATAGTCCAAGGGGTAGATCTAACAGTAAAAAATTTACAAGCACCAAGTGCTTGGTACTTTTACAAGCACCATAGCCGGACTATATATATATATATATATATATATAGAATGAGGCTACTATACTATCTATAGTACCGGGGCTCCGGTACTATAGTTGCTTTTTCGATCTTAGGGTGTTCAAATCAACGATCCACACCGTTGAAACTGATCTAGGGTATGTGAAGTTCTTAGGAATAAAATTTTAGTTTTTTTCGATATCGTTTACTTAGTAAATAAATCATGTCAAAATGAACGGTGGAAATTGAATAATCCTTAAAATTTGAGTATAGGAATTTCGAATTCAAGATCAAGGATGTTGACCTTCATCTATGTAGTTTAAAGTATTTTTAAAGTATTTTCTATCAAAATTTGAATAAATTTAGATTCTTCTCCACCGTTAAACTACAAACTCGCCATAATAACCATTGAAATTTGACAATTTTGAAACGGTTTGATCACAAAGTAAACTACGTCGAAAAATTATAAAATTTTATTCCTAAGAACTTCAAATATCTTAGATTAGTTTCAACGGTGTGGATCGTTGATTTGAACACCCTAAGATGTATATATATATATATATATATATATAGAATTAGGCTACTATACTATCTATAGTACCGGGGCTCCGGTACTATAGTTGCTTTTTCGATCTTAGGATGTTCAAATCAACGATCCACACCGTTGAAACTGATCTAGGGTATGTGAAGTTCTTAGGAATAAAATTTTAGTTTTTTTCGATATCGTTTACTTAGTAAATAAATCATGTCAAAATGAACAGTGGAAATTGAATAATCCTTAAAATGTGAGTATAGGAGTTTCGAATTCAAGATCAAGAATGTTGACCTTCATCTATATAGTTTAAAGTATTTTCTATCAAAATTTGAATAAATTTAGATTCTTCTCCACCGTTAAACTACAAACTCGCCATAATAACCATTGAAATTTGACAATTTTGAAACGGTTTGATCACAAAGTAAACTACGTCGAAAAATTATAAAATTTTATTCTTAAGAATTTCAAATATCCTAGATCAGTTTCAACGGTGTGGATCGTTGATTTGAACACCCTAAGATCGAAAAAGCAACTATATTACCGGAGCCCCGGTACTATAGATAATATAGGAGACTAGCTCATATATATATATATATATATATATATATATATATATATATATATATATATATATATATATATATATATATATGCTAGGGCTACTATACTCTAATGAGCATAGATCCATTTGTACTCATAAGTTTTTAGCCGTTGGATGAAGGGATGTGCGGTTAGGATGATAGTGGTCCCCTAGGTTGAGTGGGTGGTTGGTTGAATAATATGATCTAACGGGTGGAAATGGTCAAAGCGGTAGATCTAACGGCCGAAAACTTATGAGTACAAAGGATTCTATACTCATAAGAGTATAGTAGCCGGACTCTATATATATATATATAGAGAGAGACCTTCGTCCTATCAAATCATTTTTGATGATAGAGATCTTGAATCGATGATCGGAACCATTGAAGTTGATCTAGAGTATTTGAATTATCTATGAACTAAATTTTATAAATTTTAAAATGTATTTACATAGTGATCAAAGGATTGCAAAATTGACAGTTTTTGACGGCCTATATGAGCCGTTTACTTGTTTAATGGTGTAGAGTAATCCAAACCGGTTGAATTTTTTATAGAAATTTCTTTATACTATTTAGATAATGTTTAGTAACTCCGATCGTAAATTGAGAAAGTCTAATCTCTATTTTCAGAAGGTCATTTGTTTTTCACCGTTCATTTTTCGACTCTTCGATGGACTGGATAATGATTTTTAAAAATTACAAAATTCGGTTTCTAAATATTTCTAGTAATGTACATCAATTTCAACGGTGCCGATTATCAATTTGAAGTCCCGATCATCCAAAATGACTTGATAGGACAAAGGCTTCTATCCTCTTAAGAAGACAGTAGCCGGACTCTCTCTCTCTCTCTCTCTCTCTCTCTCTCTCTCTCTATATATATATATATATATATATATATATATATATAGTGTAGAGCTACTATGTTATTGAAAGCATGAGGGAGTTGATGCTTCCGACTTTTTGGCCCTTAGATTAAAGATTGTACGGTTAGGATGATAATGGTCCCCTTAGGGTTGAGTGGTCCCCCTAGGGTTGAGTGGTCCTCATTAGGTAATAATATTAATCCAATGGTTAGAAATGATAAAAGGGGTTGATCCAAGGGCCTAAAAATTGGAAGCACCAACTCCCTTATGCTTCCGATAGCATAGTAGCTCTACTATATATATATATATATATAGTCCAGCTGGGATACTATCGATAGCATTTGGGCTCTTTTGCTATCAATTTTTAATCGTTAGATCTACACTTTAATCAATTCCATCCTTTAGATCATACTATTCAACCAACCACCCACTCAACCCTAGAGGGACCACCACTAAATCTTAGGGGACCACTATCATCCTAACATTATAATTTTTCATCCAAGGGTTAAAAACTCGATAGCAAAAGAGCTCAAATACTATTAATAGTATTCCAGCCTAATTCTATATATATATATATAGAGAGAGAGAGAGAGAGAGAGAGAGAGAGAGAGAGAGAGAGAGAGAGAGAGAGAGAGAGAGAGAGAAAGTTGAGCTGGAATGCTCTCGATATCAAACGGGCTCCGTTGCCACCCATTTATTTTCGATGATCGAGCCTCCAAATCGACGATCGGTACCGTTGAACATGATCTAAATCACTTAAAGTATCTAGAAAGCAAATTTCAAATCTTTTCGATATTATTGGCCTAACGATCAAATGGTTTTAAATTTTTTGATTTTAATGGTCGATATGAGACGTTTTCTCGTTTAACGGTCTAAAAATATCCAAATCAATTGATTTTTTGTTAGAAAATTTTTTAAACTATTTAAAACAAAATCTATACTCTTGATCTTGATTACAAGATTGCTATCATCACTTTTTAAAGGATATTCATTTTCAGCCGTTCATTTTGTGTCCACTTGATGGACAAGAGAACAATAGCGTAAAAGCATGAAATTTTATTTCTAGATGCTTCAACTGGTCAAGATCATGTTCAACGGTGCCGATTGTCAATTTGGAGGCTCCATCATCGAAAATAAATGGATGGCAAAGGAGCCCATTTGCTACCGATAGCATTCCAGCTCAACTATATATATATATATATATATAGAGAGAGAGAGAGAGAGAGAGAGAGAGAGAGAGAGAGAGAGAGAGAGAGAGTGAGACTGTTATGCTTCTGGAAGCACGGAGCCCTCCGTGCTTCCAAGTTGTTTTTGATGTTTAGACTTTCGAATCGACGATCGGCTCCGTTAGACTTGATCTAGAGTATTTGAAGTACCTAGAAAATAAATTTCACAGTTTTTCAATATTATTTGCCTAGTGATCGAAAGAGCTCAAAATCAACGGCTGAAAATAAAAATCTTAAAAAATGTGATGATATGACACTAAAATTTTAGATCAAAGATATTGATCTTGTTTTATATAGTATAAAAAATTTTCTATCAAAATTTCACGCGATTTAGATATTTCTACACCGTTAAACTTGCAAACGGCTCATCATGACCATTAAAAGTATTGATTTTGAGCTCCTTCTATCGCTAGGCAAATGATATCGAAAAACCGCGAAATATATATTCTAGGTACTTTAAATACTCTACATCAAGTTTAACGGAGCCGATCGTCGATTCGAAAGTCCCAACATCGAAAATAAGTTGGAAGCACGGAAGGCTCCGTGCTTCTATATATATATATATATATATATATATATATATATATATATATATATATATATATATATATATATAGAGCTAGTCTCCTATACTATCTATAATACCGGGGCTCCGGTACTATAGTCGCTTTTTCGATCTCAGGGTGTTCAAATCAACGATCCACACCGTTGAAACTGATCTAGGATATTTGAAGTTCTTAGAAATAAAATTTTATAATTTTTCGACGTAGTTTACTTTGTGATCAAACCGTTTCAAAATTGTCAAATTTCAATGGTTATTATGGCGAGTTTGTAGTTTAACGGTGGAGAAGAATCTAAATTTATTCAAATTTTGATAGAAAATACTTTAAACTATATAGATGAAGGTCAACATCCTTGATCTTGAATTCGAAACTCCTATACTCAAATTTTAAGGATTATTCAATTTCCACCGTTCATTTTGACATGATTTATTTACTAAGTAAACGATATCGAAAAAACTAAAATTTTATTCCTAAGAATTTCACATACCCTAGATCAGTTTCAACGGTATGGATCGTTGATTTGAACACCCTAAGATCGAAAAAGCAACTATAGTACCGGAGCCCCGGTACTATAGATAGTATAGTAGCCTCATTCTATAAATATATATATATATATATATAGTCCGGCTATGGTGCTTTTAAAAGCACCAAGCACTTGGTGCTTGTAGGTTTTTAGCCGTTAGATCTGCACTGTTGACCATTTACACCCGTTAGATTATACTATTCAATCAACCACCCACTCAACCCTAGGGGGCCCACATCATCCTAACCACACATTCCTTAATCCAAAGGCTGAAAATCTACAAGCACCAATGTCTTGGTACTTTTAAAAGCATAGAAGCTCAATTCTTTATATATATTTATATATATATATATATATATATATATATATATATATATATATATATATATATATATATATATATATATATATATATATATATATATATATATATATATATATATATATATATTATTTTATTTTGTATATAAGTATGCTATTATATAATAATTTATTTATAAATATTTTTTATATAAATATATTGAAATTTATTTATAGTATTAAATATATACTATTATATATTATGTTAAATTTTATTTTATAATATATTTTAAATATATTTTATTTATAAATATTAATTATAATAATAATATATGCAGTATTATAACTATTATATATCAATAATATATAATATATGAAATAGGACAAAATATATATAATAGTTTTCAATTTATCTTTTCATTTCAACCAAACAACCGTGATAGAAAAAAGAAAAAAAAATTCCTACGAACGTAAAATTTATTTTCCTCCTAAAATTTTATTTTCCACCGAAATTTTTTTTTTCACAGCTTTACGAGGAACCAAACAGCCCCTTAGCCCAAAGCCAATTTGCAGGATGTGATTAAAGAACGACTATGGAACAAATTGAATGTTATGGTCAATGCATAATAAAAAAAGGTTAAACAAAATAAAATTAAACAATAGCCAATCCTCTAAAGAGGCGAGGTGGACGAACAGCATGACTGCAGCTAGCGAAGAGTCTCATCCTATACAAATTGAATGCAATCGAGATTTAAAATTTGTTTAATCCAATCGAGGTTTAAAAATATCTTAAAATATTTTAAAAGTCTACTTAATTAATTATTCTATGTTTTATAAAATGTCGGTCTAGTTATTCCATTCAAACGTTGGAATTAATTAATAGGAAAAACACATTTTTGGATCATCCAATATAAGGGACGAGGGCCACGAAGCATAATTGCATAGATTCGAGAGAGCTTACAAGCTTTTCTTCTTGATCTCCATCAAGAATGGATCTCTCAATACTATTTTCCTATCTTCTTCTCTCTTGTGTCCTGTTTGCTAGCTCTACTGACGCAAAGTACCATGCGGTATTTAGCTTCGGCGACTCATACGCAGACACAGGAAACTTCATCATCCTTGAAAGTCAATTGTTAGCAGCTATTCCTATCTACCAACCTCCATATGGAATGACTTTCTTTGGCCACCCTACGGGTCGATGCTCTAATGGCCGTCTAATCATAGATTTCATATGTATGATCAATCTTCTCTCTCTCTCTCTCTCTCTGATAATGCGCTGGAATGCTTTCAGATACTTTCGAACCACTGAAACTACTAGTACTTCTGCATTTTTAATGTGTCAAATAGCATTTGAGATCCATGTGCAAGATGCATAGTAAACGAATTTGTCGGAATCTTTTATCAATTTATCAAAGTTACGCTAAGCTTACAACAAAGAAAGGGTTATAATTTTACAGCCACTCATCTTAGGCTCTTTGTATATGGTTTAGTCAAGCTCTTTTTGGTTTTTAATATTTAAGAAGTAGAGAGACTGATAAGACTAGTGGAAAAGCACACACCCTAATTGGATGATGTTGTTGTAAGATTAAAACCTTTTTCGGGATGCTGGCCAAGCACAAGAGAACCCATATTTTTAAAACGATTACAACCCCTTTTAAGATACATATGGGTGAAAAGGGCGGGACTGGTATATCTGTTAACACCAGTATATATATGATAGAGAGATTTCTTGTTTTGTTTTTATGTTGTTAATTCTCTTGTACATTTTTCATATGCAGGTGAGTCTTTAGGGCTTCCTTTTCTTCCACCATCCTTATCACATAACGTGAGCTTCAGTAAAGGCGCGAACTTCGCCGTCGCCGGTGCAACGACACTCGACCTCGCTTTTTTCCAGGCGAACAACATCACCAGCATTCCTCCGATCAACAGCTCTTTGAGCGTCCAGCTCGGGTGGTTCGATGCATTGAAACCGTCGCTCTGCAACACGACCCAAAGTATATTTTTGGTCCCATGCATGTCTTTAAATTTTTGATAAACTGCAGTGGCTTTCTTATGGTTTCAAAAGTTCAACACTTTACTACTTTATAGTTTACAAATTATATTATTCTGCTATCTTATTTAAGTCAAAATTAATCACATGATAATAATATTGAAACTTTTCAAATCGTACCGAATGGCGAACTGCAAAAACACTAAACTACGAGAGTGCTAATTTCAGTTTGCCCTATCTTTTATTTTGTATTTGTGACTGAGTAAATGATAGTGGTAATTTCATATGCTTGTAGAGTGCAAGAACTACATGAAGAAGTCTCTCTTCTTTGCGGGGAAGTTTGGAGGAAATGATTACAACTTCTTACTAACATCAGGGAAAACCTTAGACCAAGTAATTGAAACCTATGTGCCCAAAGTCATTGATGCCGTTTACAAAGCTGTTGAGGTAATTAATTCTTTTTCTATTTATAATTCAATAAATTAAATTACAAAAATTAGATTAAAAAAAATGTGTGGAACTTATTTAATTCATAGCCCGTTTTTGCTTTGAAGTTCAAACCTATGAAATTTTCATTGATTATGTAAAGTCTAATCTTCTTCTTTTTGTTTTTACTCAAGTAATTTGATGGTCCTTATCCACTTCTGAGTTTGGATCCGCCATTTACTTTAATTTTCAACGGACCTGACTAGAGTTAGCAGATCAAAATAAATCAACTAAAATTAAATAAATTGAAAGGTTGACTTGATATTCAAATCCAAGCTTTAAAAAATCAGACAGTCAAATCAAAATGAATCAATTTCAGATAACTTTTATGTATGTTAACCAGAAATTGTCACCGACCGTCCCTAGCGCAAGTGGCAAAGGACTTGGTGGTTAGTACCCGAGATCTCAGGTTCGAAGCCTAGTTGCTTCACATTTCCAGTTAAGTTTATTTCTAAAAGAAATAAACGAAATGGATAGCATGCTACCTTTATCTCAAAAAAAAAAAAAAAAAAAAACCAGAAATTGTTCAGGATATATGTGTTTCGAATTGGATTTTCACCTTCAGTGTCATCTTTAATTAGAGTTTTAGTTATAATAAGTCAGTCGTTGAAGTTCAACCACAATTACAATTTTATCCTTGAAGTTTCAATTTCTAGCCTTGAAGTTTGTCCTCGAATTCTGTTTAATTCGAAGAATCCAACTTCGCTGCTAATTTTCTGCATTTGCAAACAAAAGTCTAATGAAAACGTTAGAGCGATGCTTTTGCACAAATTTAACTCTAGGATATATATTTACATCAAATTCAGATCACAATCTGAATCTTAAGCAAACAGGAAAGGAATGGGGATAAATGATTTTGTTCTGGTACAATTTTGTTCACATACGTATGCAGAAACTGATCAGGGAGGGTGCAACAACGGTGGTCGTGCCGGGGAACGTCCCAACGGGGTGCATACCATCAATCCTGACGTTGTTCGCGAGCCCGAACAAGGCAGACTACGACCCGCAAACGGGCTGCCTCAAGAACTTTAACGACTTGGGAAAGCATCACAACACGCTGTTGCTGAAAGCAGCGGAGCAGCTCCGAAAGAAGTACCCGTACGCGCAGATTATTTATGCAGATTACTACACCCCCATCATTGAATTTGCCACCGAGCCCACACAATTCGGTGAGAAAATTTTTCATTTTCCTAAATCTTCAAAATCGTATAGAGATAAAAGTTAAGAAATATTTGTTGATCATCTGAAGGTATATTAGCGTATTAATAGCCTTTTAGGTGATCTTTGAAGGCACCTGTTGCAATATTCCTCAGTTTAAAGTTTGCGAAGAGTTGACATTATTCTTTAATTCCATTTGACATGACTTATTAGCTACCAAGGTAGGGGAAATTCTCCGTATTTGTTTTCAAAAATGCTAAGTCTACTGCCAATGGGCATTTAGAAAAATCTGACAAATCCCCTCACAAAATTCAGACAAACCTTTTTGGATTTTAGTATTAAGAAAGGAGGAGCGATAAGAATAGCGTAAAAAGTTTGTCCTTAACTCTGATATTATAAGATTACAACTGCTTTCTAGTTTATAGATCATCTAGCATCTCTCTTTTCTTTTTGCTTGTCTAATCACAAATAACCAGTGATTGGTATGTCTAATAGTAATAGCACTTATAAATATTAAATTTCATATGTTTTTGACAAAATTTAGCTAGGATTGTTTGGTCCCAAAATATTACGTGTTAATGCCAGTATAGGCCGTTGTTTGTTTAACATGTAAAACAATCTAAATTTATTGAACTTTTGCTAGAAAATTTTATTGATTATCCAAATCAAGATTAATAATTTCAATCTAGAATTTAAGAGTCCTATCATCTATGTTCGAAAGGTCGCTCAGTTTGAACCATTCATTTCATGGGTATACTATACAAAAATTTCAAAAAAATGTTAAAAATTGGTTTTTAGGTAGTTCAAATACTCTAAATTACATTTAACGGTATCGACCGTCAATTTGAATGTTTAGCATAAAAAATAAGAAACAAATTGTAATATTTTGTGCTTCCAAAAGTCATCCTAACCTTATTCAAGCTCTCTTCTGATATTTTTAAAAAATACCTAAATTTTCCTCCTCTTTTCTCCTGTAGGATTTAGCGATGGAGCAATTAAAGCTTGTTGTGGAGGAGGTGGACCTTATAATTACAATGTAAGTGCAGTTTGTGGCTCACCTAGTGTACCTACATGTAAAGATCCATCAACCTATGTAAATTGGGACGGAATCCACTTAACTGAAGCTTCATACAACCGCATTGCTACTGGTTGGCTCAAGGGACCCTATGCTCATCCACCTATACTAAATTTGAGTTACTAATTAAGAGTCTGCTTGGATATCGGAACATGTTATTTGGTGATAACAAGTACATTATAGGGGCAATTGCTTATATATTTTTGAAAAGTTTCTAATTTTCTTATTTACCTCTTTTGGAAGGCTAATATTAAAAGTATCCTTGTAAAGTTCCAAAGCCTTTCAAATATATTGTTATAGTTAAATTCTGTTAGTGAATATACTGCTATAGTTATCTTTGTGAAATTACTATTTTGCCTAATATACCCTTCTATCGCCACCAACTTTTTATTTGCCCTTAAGTTAGGGGCAAAAAAAGTACTTTGACTTTTTTAACTTTTCAAATATACCCTTCTACCATCACCGTCTTTTCTTATTTGCCCTTAAGTTAGGGGCAAAATAGATATTTTTACTATTTTTTACTGTGGTAAAAATTTAACTCAGGTTTAATTCGAGCACTAGTAGCAGGGATATTTTTGAATAACCGAGAAATATATGAGTATATTTAAAATAAAAAAAAAGAGTAAATTAGATATTTCAAAAATTTTGCGGGGTATATAGATAATTATTTCTCTATTATAAAAATGTCTTGTGAACGTGGTCTATGAGTGTGCATTTAGTTTTTTTTACAAAGACTTGGCATTAGAATAATTCATTTCACCATCAACGTATGTTATATTGTCAATAAAAAATGATAATAATTTGTAGTTAGTACAATAAACCTTCGTTAGAAACTAATTTTCTTGATATATTTTTTTCAGTCAACAAAGATACGTACAAACAAGATTTTCCTTTTTCTAACTTTTGTAATTATCTCTTAAAATATACACGTTTAGCTCCTTTATAAAGAATTAGTAAACATGATTCGTTGGACTAGCATATTTCACCTAGATTTTTTTTTTTTATTCTAAGAAAATGACTAGATAAAACTAAATATTTTATGTTGTTATGGGCATCCAATCATACTTCTCGTCTACCACATTTTTTTTTTGTATAAGATACTGTTAGGATGTCAAAACAAATTACCGATTAGTGATCTATATGTTGTGTAAATTTTCTTTTGTGATTATTATTTTAAGAGTCTTCGTTCAATTATTTATAAGGACATGGCAAACATAATTTGTTGAATTATGTATTCCATAAAAAAGATGAGTTATTTTGTTCTAAGTAGCACAGAAGCTCAACGAGGCATGTGAGCAGACCCGCTGCACAGACATAGTTTTCCTATATGTGCAAGGAGTCAGAACACAAATCACTCATAGAAAACATTTTATAAAGAAAAATAAATCAGGATTTCAACTTTTCAAAAACATTTCATTGTTTATCAAATGTCACGCCCGTGCCCCAGCGGAAGCTTACCCGACGCGTGCACAGACCAGCCGTGTACACCAAGCACCCCCAGTGCACACTAGGCGTCTACAACAAACAACCAAAGAAAGTAATAGAAAAATATCCTAAACACGGTAATCAGAACAAGTACATAAATCTACTACAAAATCAAGCCTAAGACCATTATACATTCACAAGATATACAATAAGTTTACACAAAAGGGTACATCTCATGAATACTAGAAAGTCACTAAACAAAATACAACTATACACCTTTCACACTAAAACAAAAAGAAAGGCGTCACGGGTCCATCTATAGCAATACCGAAGATGTTCTAGCTAGCCGCTAACCCCTTGCCACGATCCCTAACCTCTCCCGCTGTGGAAGGCTCTGAAACAAAAACAAACAACCAATGGGGGTGAGAACTATTAAACAATAGTTTCCAGTGGGTAAGCCGCCGAGAGTGGCGAAATACACCACTAGATCAACTGAGGCAACGATAGTATATAACTGAAATATGAAGCTTAAAGCAATAATTGAAGTAAAATGATTCTACTACTATCATACCTCTATGTAATAATGTCTACTAACATGAATGTGGCTCCACCACTGTTATATGTACAAGTTCACACATATGTTCATGTTCATGCAAAGAGTAATAGTTAAAAGGAACTTTTTCATTATTACCTTGCTACTATACTACTATACTGTTTATTATGTGTATAGACACTACAACAAAATTAGATTTTAGCGGCAATTATTTTTTAAATTCCCGGCAATTATAATTGCCGCTAAATAGTTTGGCGGCAATTATAACAATTGCCGCTATTGGTAGGGTCGGTAAAAGATATTGTGGCATTTGTTTCGGCGGTTGGTAAAAATCTTAATAAATGCCGCTAAATACTACCCAATAGCAACTATTATAAATGCCGCTATAATTAATTATAATTGCCACAAAAAATATACTAAATGATTACTAAATAAAACTTAGAGCGGCAATTACAATTAATATTAAAATACTTGATCCACAACTAAATAGTCCAATGAATTGAAATATTAAAAAATAGTAATAACCAAAGAGCATTAATAAATTGTATAACAAATAGTCTTTACTCTCAAGTTACAATCTCAATACTCAAATTAAATTTCGGACATGAGTTCCAACAACAAAATACTTATACAAAATTTAGCCAAAAAATAACATGTTCTGAATGACACTAAACACGTAAAAATCTCAATTTCTAAATCCTGAAGCCTCATTGTTCCACTTCGGAAGTTCACTCAGGTCGATGATAAGGCCCAGAAGAAACTGCTTGAAAAGTAACATTTGTAATTAATAGTAAGAATAAGCGATTTAGTAATAAAAAGTAAATATGGATCACAAAGATAATCATTTGAAATTGAACAAGAAAAGACGATAAAATTGAGAAAATAATCCAAGCGAAATCAAAGCACCAAAAATTCACAATAATATACATAATCAAGCAACAGTCATCACCCTCTTTGATGACATTAAGATACCTCAACTCGGAATTTAATCCAGTTATTGGCTATGAAATAATTGACTGGTTAATAAACAACAGAAAAATAATCTAGAGGTGTTATTAATTGAAGGATAAAGCACAGTGACAAATAGCAAGAAAAGAGCTAGTTCTATAAATGACTACAAAATTGTTAGTATATTAAGCTAAAGCATTTCATCAGTCATTAGTGGCATATTAGTGGTCTGATATGCTACCTGGAACAATACCCTCTTCAACAGCTGCTTTGGTAGCATTCGAAGCATCAGTCACCCTATCCATTTTCTCACCAACTTCAACTTTCACTCGCTTCTCTGATCTACAGAATGTACACAAAATGCCAAATTCAGCAGAATAATTTTGAGTTGGCACAAAATCAGACAAGAATGGAAAAGTCCAACCTTTGGGGTACTGACTTCAAATTAGAAAGTGTTATCGATGATGATATAGAGCGAGGAATAAAATTTACCTTTTAACTCATATGGAAAGAAATTAAAGCATGATAATTCTAGGTCCATTATCCGTTAGAGACACATATTTATTTATCATTGAATCAGGCAACTTCAATAGCTTAGATTCTCATCACCAGAAACCTCACTTATCCCTTACTAGTTAAAGAGATAAAGAACATTACCCATATTGAGTCAACTTTAAGATAAGCCAAAGGTTGCATTATACCTTTAATAGCATGCCTAATATATGGTTCGCCAATAATCATGCATAAGGTAAAACCTACCACTCAATCACACTCCTATGTGACATGAATTTAAGGCATCCATAAGGAACCAAGACCTATTCATGTTTATGAATATTTATGAAATTAACTACTTGTGCCATTTATGAAGCTAGTTATTTCATGCCCAATAGCAAAAGCGGCATCAGTTAGCAAAAAGAAGCAATGTAGCAGATTATATGTTAAAACTCTTGGAATCAAATAGAAAGATATCGAAATACTTCAAATAGAAACATAGAAGCAATTAACAAAAGAGCTAATATTAACAACATCAACTGCACCAAATATTCCAGATCTTAGTAAAAAAGAAGAATTAATAGAGAATCTTTTTCTACGAAAAGAAAATACTTTGGCTACATTACTAGAAAGTTAGAAGGAGCTCGAAGAGACCAGGAAGCTAGTTATAAGGACTCATTTCCATTCTAGAACAGGAAGCAAGTTAAAAGTTAGAAAATACTTCGGCAGCTACATCTCTGACATTTCACAGCAATTAGTTAGATGATCAAGACACAGAATGAGTGCATGCATAAGCAACAAAATTATATGCTCACGGAACACGGTCTTGCTAAATCTCAAATAATACAAAACAGAAAATTAGAAATAGAATATCTACAAGTTATTGATTGCAGGTCTCATAGTGTATCATTAGTGGCGAAGTAAATTATGAGACCGAGTTACAGATTGTGCTACATCTATGACATGCTAATAACAATTTGCTAAATGATTAAAATAGATTGGTACCGGTTCAACAAAAAAGAATGGGTGTGCATGAGCAGTAGAATTATCTAGTTGTAAAATGCAAGTTTTGGGGCACTGGAGTTCCATATCGCAAGACACAATAAACAAACATCCGAAGGAAAAAATTCACAAGCACAATGAATCATTAAATGACCTTGTGTTTTCTGACAATTCGATGCAACATAACAAAACAATATATAAAACGATACTCCCGGTGGTCTTCATTACATCATAAATAATTTATGATGCTTTTTAAACAATGTATAATCACTAGAGCAAGAAGGTTTATATGATCAATAATCATTTTATTTAAAGTTGAAAGCATGTTGGATAACCGATATAATACTGTTAGAGCGTTTTTACCTATATGACAGGAGAAGAAATGAGAAAATATAGCAAAAAACTGCTAAAATAGAACAAAAGGTAAAATCCCTGTTGACCCATCCACAAACATCGTCCCTTCTCATGATCCACCAAATTCAGTTAGTTGGTGCATGTCATAATTTTCATCTTTCCAGTGGAACTGTTGATTCCATATAAGGTGTTCAAAAATAAGAAGATTACATGTTCTTACTTAATTGCATATAGGCTGATTATCTACCTAGACATTAAGTCATTAACAATTTCATTCCAAAGCATCCAAGTAGTCAACACAATTTATATATTATGCATATGCACTCTTCTTAAAAGAAAATTTCTACCATATTAAATATTTTACGCCTTTAACTAGCTATATGGCATATATACGATGCATGATAGCATGAAAAACGAAAGGAAAAAAAAAACTAACAACCTTAGAAGATTGATAGAGAAGAAACATCTTTGAAGATAGTCAAAGGAATATAAACTATATTAGCAAGGCGGGTCTGCTTTACTCTAATCTTACAATTGACTGTAATGCCATCAGTTCCGCTAGATAAAAGGTTGGAGAACATACAAAATCCTCTCAATCATCTCAGAATGATTCAAGTCATGCCTCGGGGAGAAGAAAAACAAACATAATGAGAAGCAAACGAAATTGTACCCACAAAAGCAACTCACAAATGCAAGCTTGTTGTACTCAGGGAACATGACAATAAAGCTCTCGAACTACTTACAGGGATCAATGCATCTGCATTAAGTTAAGACAAGTCAAGGTAGAAATCATTAATTGAACCATATATTTGAAACAACTAGTTGTACAGATAAAATTTTCTAAGGTGCAAAACCGTAAAAAGCATAAAAGGAACATGATAAAGAGGATCCTTCCATTAGACAAATACATGTAGGAACAAAAGGCACACATTTCAAATATGACCCCCCAAAAAAATAAAAAAAATAAAATAATGAATGATGTGATTAGCCAAGAAATAGCAGGATGTGAACTTCCTTGTGGTCAGATCAAAATTTTCCCAAGGAGAATATGATTAGCAGAACATCAAACATGAATTAGAAGAGAGCAATACCTTATGTTTCATTTCACATTTATTGTATTTGCTTAATACTCCTTAAGTTAGAAGAAAATAAACTACTGTGACTGTAATTATACTAATCAACTTGTTGGGCTATTAGAAACTAAGAAGATCACCAAAGATATACAGACTAGGCCTTAAATAGATTTACTGCCCTTTGCATAAATTATGAGAATAACTGCCCTCCAAACATGATTACCCTTTTTTTTTTCTCTTACATGTCCTTAACTAATGATCCCAGATACCAGTTACAAGCAATTAATTAGTTGATGAAAAGTGTGGTTCAAGCAAACTCGAAAGAGTATGAAAGACAATGAGAATGTGACCTTATCCACTTAACTCTCATGCTCACAAAAATTATAACTCAACAGGACCAAAGCATTAGCTCCAATACCTAGTACTATTCATTTCTCAGCAGGGGAGCCTCATCAAAACGGTAATAAGGCTTAAGATGAATGAAATATGACAATCAATCGCCAGGGAAAAGACAGGTTGTTGTACAGACATGCATCCAAACAGATTAGAAAAGTCTATTATATTGCATCATATCAGTGACATTTAACAAAACATAGAGGCATATTCATGATAATCAGGAGAATAGAGAGGTAAATATGAATCGAAGAAGTAATTTTCCTCTTCCTTGTGGGACTAGATATCACATTTGACTTCAAACAACTTACTAGTTTTCAAAGATGAAAACCGAATCAACTACTGCATGCGGTTTATGCTAATGTCAAAGAGCATAACACTATAACGAATAATTAATGAGGTTGTAGACTTTCGAATATGCAAGTGACATGCTTTCCTACAACCATTATGCACAAGATTCACAAAATCAACCATGCCATATCTTTACCTTTCATTCCTATTCATACATCATTTTGCAGTTAGATAGACAGATACATTACCCATAGTCGTAGGCGTAGGGACTGGTAGGCGTCGGGCATGTAGCGAGCGAGAAGGGCAGCGACGTCTTGCACGTCTCCAACGAGCACCGGATCGGGTCCCACGACGACGACTTCTCCAGCTGGAAAACCCTAGCTCCTCCGCCGCCGCCACCGTGGGAGGGCGGCAGAGGCGGCACTCTACCCAGGTGAGGTCGCTCTCGGTGTCGGTAACGAGCACGAAGCGCTGCACCGGGGTGCCCACGCAGAACCGCACGAAGTACTTCCCCGTCCCCGCGCGCCCCCGACCTCAGCGGCATCACGAACGCCGACTCCGGTCCCCTGCACCGACGCCTCCGCTGGGGCCCGGGCCGGGGCCTCGCACGCCCTCCGCCGCGGTGCCATCGCCGTCGCGATCACTTGCCGGAGCTCGTTGCTCCGCACGATCGCACGGAGGTGGTCGATCCGCGCCGCGGCGGAAATCGGCGCCGCCGAGGGGCCGCGGAGGAGCTCGAGGAGACGACAACGAGGGAATGGAAGAGGTAATGGGAGAGGACGCCATGGGAAGAGACGAGGAGGAGGAGGAGGACGAAGAAGAGGGGATGGGAATGGCGCATTGGTGGGAATTCGATTGAGGGGAAGAGGAAGGGGAATTAGGGATTTGGGGTTGGGTTCGGGTTCGGGTTAGGGTTAGGGTTAGGGTTAGGATTAGAATTTTATTGGACTCAAAATAAATATATTTAACATAAAATTATTAATCGATAAAAAAATATAATTTAAACTAATTGCCGCTAAATATAAGTTGATAATAAATAATAACGACCATTCGATAATTGCCGCTATTAAATTGCCACTAAATATCTATTTTGTTGTAGTGAGACTTACTACTATTAAGTATGCAAGTATACATAAGGACCGACATGAATATCTAATTTAAGGCAAATGCTAATCCTTCCTTATTTTTTTATTACCTTTTATATTTTCAATTTGAATTTTGAATTTTTTTTTTTATCTCAAACAAATGCCCCCACCTTTTTTTCTGCGAGCGCTATGCGAGTGGGAAAAAGGTGCAATCTCAAGAATTTATTATTTTTCTTGTTAAAGTATGATATGGCCTGGCGATTTAGGGGTCATTTCTGCTCAGCTGACATCCCTAGAAGAGGCATTATTTTCAGTAGTAAACACGAGCTTGTTTCAAGGATGCTCAAGAGTTTAGCAGAGGCTCAACGTTCTGGGACCAATATTATTCAATTCTTATATAGTGATATCGATATTTTCCCTTTGGGATATCAAAATATAGGGAGAAATGCACTCCGAGGAACCGCGATCTTGATGAGTACAACAACAGTCTTCGTCTCGTTGCTCATTGTATATGAATGGCATATTCATGATATCATAACTTTGTCGGTTCGTTGTAGGACCAACTCAAATTCATTTGATTTGCCCGTAGGTGTTCGTCATGATACCCTAGCTAGATTGGGTATCAAAATTGCACTTGACAAGAGTCCAACATTTCTTTAAGTTCTTTCTTTTGGGCTTGGATCATGTTGGCAAGTTGACATACTTGTATACCTTTTGATAAAAGAGCACCCTATAGCTTTATTTCTTCATCCAGGATTATTCTTTTCATGAAGTATGAGTTGAATCAAAAAAATAACAAGCTCTATAATTTATAGAACAATTTCTTCTGGACTTTCATCTATAGATCTTCAACATGAGATTGTTGGGATACGAGCATCTTTATATGCGGTTAGGCAAATCCCTGTAAGAGCTCCCTATTCAAAATGGGATGGGAGTGAAAAGGATAATCTTCAAGTGCAGCTAGGCAAAGTCCTCCAAAAGGTTTCAGTATGACATATATGCATGTCCTCGAAACGGGATGGGAGGGAAAGGGGTAATCTTCACATGTAGTCAGGCAGAGTCCTCCAAAACTTTTTAGTGTGACATATATGCATGTCCTCGAAACGGGATGGGAGGGAGAGGGGCATCTTCATGCAGTTAAGTAGGGCCTTTGAAGATGACATACTGATTTTTTTTTTTTGACATCCCTTCATAAGTAATTTTTTTTTTTGCATCCTGAACCAACCTGATGTGTCATCGCTGCCGTGCATAATTGACATAGGAGGGAGTTATTATTCGATCGATGGAATGGATTTTGAGAGATAGATTCTTCAGAAGTAACCCGGTGTGTCTGAGTTATTGCATAACCCAAGGGATGAATTAGCACTCTATCATCAATACTATGGCCACTGGCGTCCGCGAAGGTTTTCGCCAGAAGCATTCCCCTAACTTTTGCCTGTGAGCCTCAAATAGATTTTCTTCACAGCGGGGATCCCATTTTTGCATGCGGTATTTTCATCGCAGCTGGGAGATTTTTTTCTTCTTCTTCTTTTTCTTCTTTTGCTTTTCTTTTTTTTTCTTTTTTTTGCTCTTTTTTTTCTTTTCCCTTTTTTCTTCCTTTTTTTTGCTTTATTTTTTTTTTCTTTTCTCTTTTTTTTAAAATTTTTCTTTTGCTCTTTCTTCTTTTAAAAAAAAAAATAACTAGTCTATGAGCCTCATGGTTATGGACTGAAAATATGAAGAGAATGTGCTAATTCTGAACTGAACTTTATGATTTCATCCGCTTTGATTCTTCTCAAGGGATCAACTTCATCTAATGAGAGCAAAGTTATGCCCCCCGGAGCGAGAATGGACATATGCCTCCAAGATAAAGGAGGGTTGATTGCCCCAATTCTGTTTGTTCCCAACATGACGAATAGCTGGGGTGCAATTGTGAAGTGCAGAGGTTTTGGGATTAATGATATTGTGGTTCCTTTGTCGAATCAGGAGATAAAGGACCACAATTGCTCGTGGAAGTTGTTTTTCCCCCTGACGGCTTGAGTGGCAAGTCAGTGATCAGAATATTCTCCGTGATGTTACCAAATGAAAAGGAGAATGACCTAATATCTCCAGAACGACGGAGGATTGATTGCCCTCGACGAATAGTCAAAATATGATGTTGGGAGGGGGAAGACCACGATTCTCAGCAGGAATCGTCCTGCCCCCTGACAGCTTCGTCGGCAGGTTAGGGCATGACGGTAACCAAAATACCCTTTGTCGACATGCCTTGCCTTCATCTCCACCGAAGTAGAAGACATGATGTTGTTGGATGCCATTGCTGCTTTTGGATAAAGCAATTGCTATCAGCCAAACATTTATACATAGGTCTCTTATCAGCATTATTAGATTTGGTCTCAAAGATGGAGGGTGAAGCCATGTCCCACCGGGCGTGCCATTTTGTCTGCCGCGAACGAACCCGGCCCCGCCGCAAGGCGAGTGGTTATTCATGGTACAGATTAGATTTGTTTAAATTTTGATTTGGGATCAGGTTTATAGGTTCATGGCTTCCAATAGACGCAAGCATCTACTGTTAATTACCCCACACTAATAGTGTTAAGGAACCCTTGATTAAGAGACCAAATTTAATACTGATAATAAAAAGAGACCATAGTATAAATATGAACTTTGATTCATATAATTTTTAAGTACATGGCTTAAGCAGGGGCAGAACCCCACTGTACATTAGTGAAATGCTCAGTTTACAGACTTGGCGGTCATTCAAAATTGTGTTGCTCAGTTTAACGACATGACGGTCGGTTGGAAATTGAGGTGCTCAGTTTAGCGACATGGCGGTCGGTTTGAAGTTAAGGTGCTCATTTTAATGACATGGCGATTGGTTTGAAATTGAGTGTCGGTTGATTTTGAGATGCTCAGTTTAATGACATGACGGTCGATTTGAAGTTGGCGTGCTCAGTTTAACGACTTGGCGGTCATTTGTTCAGTTTAACGACTTGATGGTCGTTTGTTCAATTTAACGACTTGACGGTCACTTGTTCAATTTAACGACTTGACGGTCAATTGTTCAGTTTAACGACTTGACGGTCATTGTTCAGTTTAACGACTTGGTGTTCACTTTGAATTTGAATTTGGTTTGCTCAGTTTAACGACTTGGCGGTCCATTTGAGTTTTGAACTTGGCTTGCACAGTTTAACGACTTGGCGGTCAGTTGTTCAGTTTAACGACTTGACGGTCGTATTGTTCAGTTTAACGACTTGACGGTCGTTTGTTCAGTTTAACGACTTGACGGTCACTTTGAGGTTGACGTGCTAAGTTTAGCGACATGGCGGTCGGTTGATTTTGAGATGCTCAGTTTAATGACATGGCGGTCGATTTGAAGTTGGATAAAGCTTGATGTTGGCTTGCTCAATTTAACGACTTGGCGGTCATTTGTTCAGTTTAACGACTTGACCGTCATTTGTTCAGTTTAACGACTTGACAATCACTTGTTCAGTTTAAAGACTTGACGGTCGTTTGTTCATTTTAACGACTTGACGGTCACTTGTTCAATTTAATGACTTGACGGTCAATTGTTCGATTTAACGACTTGACGGTCATTGTTCAGTTTAACGACTTGACGGTCACTTTGAGGTTGACGTGCTCAGTTTAGCGACATGGCGGTCGGTTGATTTTGAGATGCTCAGTTTAATGACATGGCGGTCGATTTGAAGTTGGATAGAGCTTGATGTTGGCTTGCTCAGTTTAACGACTTGGTGGTCATTTGTTCAGTTTAACGACTTGACGGTCGTTTGATTTGGATTGCTTAGTTTAACAACTTTGCGATCGTTTTAATCCGAGTTTGTGCACCGATAAAATTGGCTCGGCGAAGCTCGGTTTGAATCGTTGATTTTCTTTAGTTCGGGCGGAGCTGGTTTGCTTGAGTTGAATTGGTTTGAACCTTTTGTATTTGATCTGGGTTGAGATGCCCTAGGCTTTCACTTGGTTTGTTCCTTTTGTATTTGATTTGGATCTAACCGTTATACTTTAGTTCAGTACTCATTTAGACTTGGTTTAGGCCGAACCCTTATATCTGAATTCAAGATCCTTTTAAATTTGATTTGGGTCGAACCCTCATGGTTCGGCTCAACTTGGAGCCTCTTATACTTCAGTTTGATTCGGGGCAACCCTTTATGGTTTGGTTCGAGACCCGTTTGAGTTTGATTCGGGTTGAGCTCTTGTGGTTTGCCTTGGCTTGGAGCCCTTTTGTATTTGGTTTGAGTCGAATCGACTTATTGCTCTCTCCAGGTTCGATTTAGATTGAACCGGTTTATGCTTGGTTCGATTTGGCTCGATCCTCTTGTAGTTCTGTTTGGGTTGAGCCGGCTTGTAGTTGAGATGCCTGGCTCGGATCTTATGTGGTTCAGTTCAGATTGAAACCACTTTGATTCAAGTTAAATCCTTTTAAGGTTCGATTTCGGTTGAACTGGCTTGTAGTTGGTTCAACTTGGCTTGGCTCGAACTTCCTGTGCTTCTGTTTGAGTTGAACCCAGCTTATGGTTTGGTTCAGCTTGACTTGGAACCCTATTGTGGTTCATTTCGAGTTGAACTGGTTCATGATTCGGCTCAGCTCGGATCTCATGTGGTTCTCTTCAGGTTGAATCAGCTTCAGTTCAAGTTAAATTCTTTATGATTTGGTTCAAGTCAAACTGGCTTGTAGTTCGGTTCAACTTGGCTCGAACTTCCTGTGCTTCTGTTTAGATTGAAACCACATCGGTTCAAGTTGAATCCTTTATGGTTCGGTTTAGGCTGAACTGGCTTTGAGCTTGGTCAGCTCAGCTCGAACCTCGTGTGGTTTAGTTCAGGTTGAACCGGTTTGTAGTTCGGTTCAGGTCGAACCGGTTCATTATTTGGCAAACCTCTTGAATCTTAGTTCGATTTGAGTTGAACCGGTTTGTAGTCGAATCGATTCATCGTTTTGGGTTTAGTTCACCTTCTTAGGTTCGGTTCACTAGCTTGTGTTTGGTTCACTGTTGCGAGTTCGGTTCAATGTTGTAGTACACTGAATTTCAGTGCATCGTACCGAACTTCTGCAAATTGTAGAGTTCCGGTGGAAAAATAGCATGAGAGGCTATATGTGAGGCTTCGGCCAAGTTTGGGACTTGTGTGAAGAGTTTTCGGCGCAAGCGAGGCGCGAAAAGGACTTCGACAAGTTGAAAACTGCAGAAATTGTAAACTCTGCATTGGATTCCGGTATGTGCATATGGAATACCGGAATGCCGTGATTGAACCGAAAACCCAGCTCTCGGGTTTTGCGAAATTCTCCGAGAAATACCGGAATGTCACTGTATACCGGTATGTGAAATAGGATACCGGTACGCGATGGCCGAAACAGTAAATCCAGCTCTCGGGATTCTGCGGTATTTCTGAGGCATACCGGTATGCACATGCGCATACCGGTATGCAATGTCCAGATTTAGGCTGGTTGTTGTGTTGTTTGTGGAGAGGGGCAAAATAGTCTTTTCACATGACTTAGGGGTGTATGAATGGCTGAGACCTTCTCCCCTTCTCATTTGTTTTTCCTCTCTACTTCTCCTCTCCCTCTCCCTCACTTTCTCTCTCTAGAGATCTCTCCAAAGCTTGGAGAAGTGGTGGATTTGATCTTGGAAAAAGCTTCCAAAGGAGAAAAGAAGCTTCTTGGTGCAAGAAGGAGCTTGGGGATTTCGTGATTAAGGTTAGTACCTCATTTTTGGGTTCAAACATTGGATTTAATCCTTTGAAATGAGGTTTTTGGGAACCCTTGGCAATCTAAAGCACAAAATGTGGAAGATTGGCCATGAAATCTAGGGTTTGGCTTGCATGCATGCAAACCCTAGGTAGATTTGGGGCTTTTGCAATGAGAGGTTCTAAAAATATTTGGACCTTCGGGAATTGCAATTGAGGCATAGGAAATCATGTTAGAACACTTGATTTCACATGTTGAGTGGAATTTAGGGTCCGTAATGAGTAACGAACCGTTTTCTTGTAGAAGCTTGGGTTGAAGCAAGAACTCAAAGCTTGGACACTTAGGAGCTTGAAGAATACAAGGATTTGAAAGCTCTTGAGGTGGGTTTGTGTTTACCGAAGTGATTAGGTCACTTCCATGTCTAGGGTAAATATCCATTTAAAGATAAAATGGTATATGTTGTGAACCCTAGAATTTGCATGTTGGCAAAAGTAAAAAAATTATGATAGGTTGAACAATGAGATCCTATTGCATGATGTATATTTCAAGTATAATTCAAATATTAATACTTGTTGCATGGTTGCATGTGTGGGTAAACCTAGTGTTATTGAACATAGGTTGAACATGAGGCTAAACCTAGTGTTATTGAACATAGGTTGGACATGTGAGATTGAAACCTAGTGTTATTGAACATAGGTTGGAACATGTGAGATTGAAATCTAGTGTCATTGAACATAGGTTTGACATGAGATTGGAACCTAGAGTCATGGAACCTAGGTTGATAATGAGAAAGTAAGCCTAGTGTTATTGAACATAGGCAAGACTTGGTGACTTGAACCTAAGGTCACGAGACTTAGGTTGGCAAGTGAAAAACGTGAACAACGGGATGTGCGACGATTTTGCTATCCCGGGTAGGCGACGATTTCGCTACCATGCCATGAGTTGGCCGTATTGAGACGGGATGTGCGACGATTTTGCTATCCCGGGTAGGTGACGATTCGCTACCATGCCATGAGTTGGCCGTACCGACACGGGATGTGCGACGAGTTTGCAATCCCGGGTAGGCGACGATTTCGCTACCTCGCCTTGAGTTGGCGGTGTCGAGAGGGGATGTGCGACGAGGTTGCTATCCCGGGTATGCGACGAGTTCGCTACCCATGCCATGCGGTGGCCGTGTTGAGACGGGGTATGCGACGATTTTGCTATCCCGAGTATGCGACAAGTTCGCTACTCGAACTAGGAGGTGACGAGTTCACTCCTCGAATGTTGGAATAAGTATGGTGAGAAGGCGATTCCGAAACCATAAGTAAATGAACTTAGTCATTGTGAGACATAGGATGAACCTAGGAGAGAATGATAAATTATATTTCATTTGGTTGCATCCTTTATGTTTATTTACAAGCATGTAAGTAATTGTTGCATAGTTATATGTGATCTAACTTATGCATATGGTGTTTCTTTGGACCTGGTGGGTCGAGCTCCTCTCTTGGGTGGCCTTTACCCACTGGGAACTATGTTTATAGTTCTCACCCCACATTTTTCAGGTCCTTCCGCGAGTGAGGCGGCGGAGCGAGGCAAGGGTTTGGCTCTTTAGATAGCGGCCCTTCCATTTTGGTTGTACGTAGAGTTGTACCCCTATTTTTGGAATGTGATAGTATAGGGGATTTACATTCTTGTATGAATGTTGTATATTCCATAGTTTTGGAACATAATGTATGGAATGGAAAAGAAAAAAAAATTTGGGGCATGTATATTGTGCCATGTGATGTAATAGAAGTAGAACTTCTTTATGTTGATGCTTTCCTTGTGCAACTCTTGTACTCCGTTCCTAGTTGGAACATTGTGGATAAGCTTGTGTTGTGACGTCTTGGGCGGATAGGAAAGACTCTATCCGTTCGGCGGGTCTGGTGCATGCGCTCGTGCGGTTATCCTTTCCACCTAGTTGGTGTTTAAGGACCCGGCGGGGCGTGACAGACTGAGGTGGTATCAGAGCGTAGAAACGGTCTAGGTTGACCTAAGAACCCTAGGATGGAAAAGACCCTAGGAGTGTAGGCTCGTGAGTGACGAGATCTTTGATGTGGCGAAAGATAATTGATTGGGTTATGTCCTTATGCCTCTAGTTGGAAATAGAGGTAGATTCGAGGTGTGTCTTATTCTTCACCAAGTGTGTTCGTGTTGGCGGCCGACAACATGAAAACCAAGTGAGGGGAATAAGGACCCTTGTGTGATTTTCGCCTAGATTGGGTTCACGTTTATTTTCGTGAAACGTTATGTTACAAATGACTGTGAATGTCACGAAATGACCAAAGTCATTGTGTTTTCAGGATAATGGTACGTGGACGGCCCTCTTTGAGGGCTGGGCTCGGGAGAGCGAGCGCGGCTCCCGAACAGTTCGGGAAGGGCGAGAACTCGGGTCTTCGTGATGAGATGACCGAGTTGGCGACAGGCCGAAGCCATGCAACGACAAGAGGAGCAGATTAAAAATCTCCAAGATGAGATGGCGCAGCAAGCGGCTGCGATTCGGGAGGAGAGGACGGGAGTACCTCCGGCCTCTGCTTCGGCACCGGCCGAGGAGGTGACACCGGCGCCGGCTGTGGCGCCACCGGCATCACCGATGGTAGCCGGTGGGTCGGGTACTCCTATGCCCGACTCCGAGATGGAGGATGCGGAGCGAGAGGGCGCACTTTCGGCTCTCATGAGGTTTAAGAAGTTCAACCCGCCTATCTTTAACGGGGACAACGTGGATCCATGGGATGTGGAAACCTGGATCGATGCTATTGAGACGCTCTTCGAGGATCTTTATACCTTGGAGAGGGACAAAGTGCATCTCGCCGTTCATTATTTAGAGCGATCGGCGAAGGTGTGGTGGAAGGGAGTCCGACGGGATAGACTCTCTAGCCCGTCGTGGGAAGAGTTTTGGGGTATGGTGTTCGCCACCTATTTCCCCGATAGCGAGAAAAGGAAACTTCAAGAAAGGTTCCGTAAGTTGAAGCAAGGGAACCGCACTGTGCGCGAGTACGAGAGGGAGTTCTCGTACATTATAAATTGCGTACCGCACGTTGTCCGCGGAGAGTTGGACAAGGTCGATTGTTTCGTGCGCGGACTTCGACCGGAGATCTTTAGGGCGGTGCACGCCCTTAAGCTTAAGACCTTTGCGGAGGTCTTGGACCGTGCTCTTTGGGTGGAGCACGGGAATGCATGTGCGCGCGAGGAGCGCGAGTCTTGGAAGAAAGAAAAAGATAAAGAGAAAGGAAAGAAGCGACCGGCGGGTGGCTCGGGTGGGCAGTCTAGCTCTAAGCGGCCCCCGAAGCACTCGCAGTCGCAAAACCAATCGCGGGGGTTCCGACGGAACCGACCCGCAACCCAGTGCCCGATTTGTAGCGGCCCCCACCACCCTCAGCAATGTGACTATCGTGAGGGCCGGTGCTACAAATACGGACAGCAAGGGCATATGCGGTACAACTGCCCGATGGATGATGGCCGAGCACCATCGTCGGCATCGGCGTTTGCGCCACCGAGGCAGCTTGCGGGCATTCCAGGCCGTGCACAGCCGCCGAGACCAGTGGAGGGCCAGCGGCCAGCGCCCAGTGGGCGGATATTCGCCTCTCAGGTGGAGGAGCCTTCTGCCCAGGAGGACGTCGTGGCAGGTATTGTGTTAATTAAAGGCATTCGATGTAGAGCTTTGTTTGATACCGGTGCATCACATTCATTCATTGCTCGATCATTTGCTATTGCACATGGAATAGAAATTATAGATGCCACGCATGCAAGAACTGTGCAAGTACCTGAACACACCTTTTGCGTACATCACGCGTGTGTAGATTGCCCCGTGAGGGTTGAAAATTGGATCATGCCAGCTGATTTGCTGGTATTAAATCGAATGAATGAATATGATTTGATCCTAGGAATGGATTGGCTCTCGAAGTATCATGCCACTATTGATTGTGAGAGCCGGATAGTGAGGTTTAGAGAACCCGGGCACAAAGAGTTTGTGTACCGTGGGTGTAAGAGTTCGCTCTTTGCGTCGATGGTGTCCACGTCGCAAGCAAGGAAGCTTATTGCTAGGGGATGCATTGCCTACTTGGCGACGGTAGTGGATGACCGGAAGGAAGTGCTGGGACTTGAGGACGTTCCTATAGTCCAAGAGTTCCCGGATGTATTTCCGACGGAGTTGCCCGGAATGCCACCGGACCGGGAAATAGAATTTGTGATCGATTTGCTCCCGGGTACGGCGCCGATCTCTAAGGCCCCGTACAGGATGGCACCCGCGGAACTGAAAGAATTGAAAGCACAATTGCAAGATTTAATGGACAAGGGTTTCGTGAAGCCAAGTGTGTCACCTTGGGGAGCCCCTGTTCTATTTGTGCGGAAAAAGGACGGTTCGCTGCGGTTATATGTAGATTACCGCGAGTTGAATAAAGTGACCGTCAAGAATAAGTACCCATTACCCCGAATTGATGACTTATTCGATCAATTGCAAGGGTCTCGGGTGTATTCAAAGATTGATTTGCAATCCGGTTATCACCAATTGAAGATCAAACCGGAGGATGTGCATAAGACCGCGTTTAGAACGCGGTATGGACATTACGAATTCACGGTTATGCCTTTCGGGCTTACCAATGCCCCGGCAGCGTTCATGGATTTAATGAACCGTGTGTTCAAACCACTATTGGATCAATTTGTGGTTGTGTTCATAGATGATATTCTTGTCTACTCTCGGAGTGAAGAGGAACATAAAGAGCACCTAAGGATTGTGCTTCAAGTTCTTCGAGAGAACAAGTTATTCGCCAAATTAAAAAAGTGCGAATTTTGGATCCGTGAGGTCGCTTTCTTGGGTCACGTAATTTCCGCAGGAGGAGTATCTGTAGACCCTATGAAAGTAGAGGCAGTCAAGGATTGGCCTCGCCCGACCAATGTCACGGAAATACGAAGCTTTTTGGGTCTTGCGGGGTATTATCGGCGGTTCGTGGAGGAATTTTCAAAAATCTCCGGTCCACTAACGCGTCTTACCCGCAAGGGAGCCAAATATGTTTGGAGCGAGGAATGCGACCAAAGCTTTAAGGAGCTAAAGGAAAGGTTGACTTTGGCTCCGGTACTCGCCTTGCCGATTGCAGGGGAGGGTTTTGTGGTGTATAGTGATGCATCACGACGTGGTCTTGGGTGTGTGCTTATGCAAAGAGGACAAGTAATAGCATATGCCTCTCGACAGCTGAAGAGCTATGAGCAGAATTACCCCACCCACGACTTAGAACTTGCGGCGGTGGTTTTCACACTCAAGTTGTGAAGACACTACTTGTACGGGGAGCATTGTGAGGTTTACACGGATCACAAAAGTTTAAAGTACTTATTCACTCAGAAGGAGTTGAATTTGAGGCAGCGGAGGTGGTTGGAGTTGATAAAAGATTACGACTTGACCATCTTGTACCACCCCGGTAGAGCCAATGTGGTGGCCGATGCGCTCAGTAGAAAGTCCGTGGAGAACTTCGCAATTGAGATGACGGGACAAATACCGTTAATCAAGGAAATGGGCCGATTTGACTTGGAGATCGTGGCCCCGGGCATCCCCGCTAGACTTATGAATCTCGAGATTTGGCCGACCTTGTTGGAGCAAATAAAAGAAAAGCAATCCTGTGATCCGGAACTCCAAAAGGTGCGGGGTGCTATCGAGAGCGGGCGCGCCGGTGATTATCATGTAGATTCGATGGGCGCAATTCGATTTCGAAATCGATTGTGCGTGCCGAAAGTTGAGGACATTCGTAGGGAAATCTTGAAAGAAGCTCACACTTCTCCCCATGCGATTCACCCAGGCGGCACCAAAATGTATAAGGACCTCAAATTGCATTATTGGTGGCCGGGGATGAAACTTGATGTTGGACACTTTGTGGCACGATGCTTAGTATGCCAACAAGTGAAAGCCGAGCGTCGCTTTCCGGCGGGAAAATTGCAAGGATTGCCGATTCCGGTTTGGAAGTGGGAGAATATCGCAATGGACTTTGTTGTGGGCTTACCTCGATCATTAGGTGGCCACGACACGATTTGGGTGGTGGTGGATCGTTTGTCAAAGTCGGCACACTTTTTGCCAATCCACACCACTTGGTCGGGGGACAAGTTAGCACAAGTCTACCTGGACGAGATTGTGCGGTTGCACGGGGTCCCGACCTCAATAGTTTCAGATCGAGATCCCCGTTTCACATCGCATTTTTGGAAAAGCTTACAAGAAGCTTTGGGTACACGGCTCGATTTCAGTTCAGCATTTCATCCTCAGACCGACGGTCAATCGGAAAGAACAATTCAGATTTTGGAGGATATGCTTCGAGCGTGTGTGTTGGACTTCAAAGGTGCATGGCCTACACATTTGCCGATGGCTGAGTTCGCTTATAATAATAGCTATCAATCTAGCATCGAAATGGCACCTTTTGAGGCCTTGTATGGAAGAAAATGCCGCTCTCCTATTCATTGGAGCGAAGTTGGCGAGAAAAGGGTCTTAGGACCGGACGTGTTGCGTGAAGCGGAGGAAAAGGTCCGCTTGGCACGCGAACGCTTATCGACGGCGCAATCTCGACAAAAGAGTTATGCGGATCGACGTCGACGAGATTTGGAATTTGCGGTAGGAAACCGCGTCTTCTTGAAAGTATCACCCATGAGAGGGGTGAAGCGATTCGGTGTTGGGGGTAAGTTGAGTCCCCGTTACATTGGACCTTATGAGGTTTTGGAGCGTGTGGGATCCGTGGCATATCGGCTAGCTTTGCCACCAAAACTTGCGGGGATACACAATGTGTTTCATGTATCGACCCTCCGCAAGTATATGTATGATCCGGCGCACGTCCTCGAGTATGTGCCTATGGAGCTTCATGAGGATATGACTTATGAGGAATTTTCCTTGTGTATCATGGATCGCGAGGTGAAAAGTTTGAGGAACCGTGAAATTCCTTATGTAAAGGTACAATAGACAAATCACGGTGAACGCGAGGCCACGTGGGAATTGGAAAGCTCGATGAAGGAGCGATTTCCTTACCTCTTCGCTGAGTCCAGCTGAGGTATGATTTTAGTTTCGCGGCCGAAACTCTCTTTAAGGGGGGTGGAATGTAGTACACTGAATTTCAGTGCATCGTACCGAACTTCTGCAAATTGTAGAGTTCCGGTGGAAAAATAGCATGAGAGGCTATATGTGAGGCTTCGGCCAAGTTTGGGACTTGTGTGAAGAGTTTTCGGCGCAAGCGAGGCGCGAAAAGGACTTCGACAAGTTGAAAACTGCAGAAATTGTAAACTCTGCATTGGATTCCGGTATGTGCATATGGAATACCGGAATACCGTGATTGAACCGAAAACCCAGCTCTCGGGTTTTGCGGAATTCTCCGGGAAATACCGGAATGTCACTGTATACCGGTATGTGAAATAGGATACCGGTACGCGATGGCCGAAACAGTAAATCCAGCTCTCGGGATTCTGCGGGATTTCTGAGGCATACCGGTATGCACATGCGCATACCGGTATGCAATGTCCAGATTTAGGCTGGTTGTTGTGTTGTTTGTGGAGAGGGGCAAAATAGTCTTTTCACATGACTTAGGGGTGTATGAATGGCTGAGACCTTCTCCCCTTCTCATTTGTTTTTCCTCTCTACTTCTCCTCTCCCTCTCCCTCACTTTCTCTCTCTAGAGATCTCTCCAAAGCTTGGAGAAGTGGTGGATTTGATCTTGGAAAAAGCTTCCAAAGGAGAAAAGAAGCTTCTTGGTGCAAGAAGGAGCTTGGGGATTTCGTGATTAAGGTTAGTACCTCATGTTTTGGGTTCAAACCTTAGATTTAATCCTTTGAAATGAGGTTTTTGGGAACCCTTGGCAATCTAAAGCACAAAATGTAGAAGATTGGCCATGAAATCTAGGGTTTGGCTTGCATGCATGCAAACCCTAGGTAGATTTGGGGCTTTTGCAATGAGAGGTTCTAAAAATATTTGGACCTTCGGAAATTGCAATTGAGGCATAGGAAATCATGTTAGAACACTTGATTTCACATGTTGAGTGGAATTTAGGGTTCGTAATGAGTAACGAACCGTTTTCTTGTAGAAGCTTGGGTTGAAGCAAGAACTCAAAGCTTGGACACTTAGGAGCTTGAAGAATACAAGGATTTGAAAGCTCTTGAGGTGGGTTTGTGTTTACCGAAGTGATTAGGTCACTTCCATGTCTAGGGTAAATATCCATTTAAAGATAAAATGGTATATGTTGTGAACCCTAGAATTTGCATGTTGGCAAAAGTAAAAAAATCATGATAGGTTGAACAATGAGATCCTATTGCATGATGTATATTTCAAGTATAATTCAAATATTAATACTTGTTGCATGGTTGCATGTGTGGGTAAACCTAGTGTTATTGAACATAGGTTGAACATGAGGCTAAACCTAGTGTTATTGAACATAGATTGGACATGTGAGATTGAAACCTAGTGTTATTGAACATAGGTTGGAACATGTGAGATTGAAATCTAGTGTCATTGAACATAGGTTTGACATGAGATTGGAACCTAGAGTCATGGAACCTAGGTTGATAATGAGAAAGTAAGCCTAGTGTTATTGAACATAGGCGAGACTTGGTGACTTGAACCTAAGGTCACGAGACTTAGGTTGGCAAGTGAAAAAAAAACGTGAACAACGGGATGTGCGACGATTTTGCTATCCCGGGTAGGCGACGATTTCGCTACCATGCCATGAGTTGGCCGTATTGAGACGGGATGTGCGACGATTTTGCTATCCCGGGTAGGCGACGATTTCGCTACCATGCCATGAGTTGGCCGTACCGACACGGGATGTGCGACGAGTTTGCAATCCCGGGTAGGCGACGATTTCGCTACCTCGCCTTGAGTTGGCGGTGTCGAGAGGGGATGTGCGACGAGGTTGCTATCCCGGGTATGCGACGAGTTCGCTACCCATGCCATGCGGTGGCCGTGTTGAGACGGGGTATGCGACGATTTTGCTATCCCGAGTATGCGACGAGTTCGCTACTCGAACTAGGAGGTGACGAGTTCACTCCTCGAATGTTGGAATAAGTATGGTGAGACGGCGATTCCGAAACCATAAGTAAATGACAAGTAAATGAACTTAGTCATTGTGAGACATAGGATGAACCTAGGAGAGAATGATAAATTATATTTCATTTGGTTGCATCCTTTATGTTTATTTACAAGCATGTAAGTAATTGTTGCATAGTTATATGTGATCTAACTTATGCATATGGTGTTTCTTTGGACCTGGTGGGTCGAGCTCCTCTCTTGGGTGGCCTTACCCACTGGGAACTATGTTTATAGTTCTCACCCCACATTTTCCAGGTCCTTCCGCGAGTGAGGCGGCGGAGCGAGGCAAGGGTTTGGCTCTTTAGATAGCGGCCCTTCCATTTTGGTTGTACGTAGAGTTGTACCCCTATTTTTGGAATGTGATAGTATAGGGGATTTACATTCTTGTATGAATGTTGTATATTCCATAGTTTTGGAACATAATATATGGAATGGAAAAGAAAAAAAATTTTGGGGCATGTATATTGTGCCATGTGATGTAATAGAAGTAGAACTTCTTTATGTTGATGCTTTCCTTGTGCAACTCTTGTACTCCGTTCCTAGTTGGAACATTGTGGATAAGCTTGTGTTGTGACGCCTTGGGCGGATAGGAAAGACTCTATCCGTTCGGCGGGTCTGGTGCATGCGCTCGTGCGGTTATCCTTTTCACCTAGTTGGTGTTTAAGGACCCGGCGGGGCGTGACAAATGTCATATATGTGGTTTAACACTTGGGTTTGGTTCACCGTTATGAGTTTGGTTCACCGTTTTAGACTTGGTTCACCAACTTGGTCTTTAATTTATGTTTGATCCAACACTGGCGTGAACCGACGTCAACTTGGGTTGGTTCAATTTGAGTTTGTATCCAAGCCGATTTGATTTAGGTTCAGCTCCTCCCTTTTTATTAAATTCAAATCAAACTCATAATTATATTAGGTTCGGTTCAAACTAAATATTTATGCAGTCGATTTGGTTTAACCGAACCGGACCTGAGTCAAGCCTATCACAAGGACAGCAACCCGGCTCAATGAACCGAACCCGGGTCAAGCCTATCGCGAGGACGGCAACCCGGTCTATCAAATCGAACTCAGGTCAAGCCTATCACAAAGACGGCGACCCGATTTATCGAACCGGACCCAGGTCAAACCTATCACGAAGACGGCGACCCGGTTTATCGAACCGGACCCGGGTCAAGCCTATCACGAAGACGGCGACCCGGTTTACTTAATCGAACTCGGGTCAAGCCTATCACGAAGACGGCGACCCGGTTTATCGAACCGGACTCGAGTCAAGCCTATCACGAAGACGGCGACCTGGTTTATCGAACCGGACCCGAGTCAAGCCTATCACGAAGACGGCGACCCGGTTTATCAAATCGGACCCAGGTCAAGCCTATCACGAAGACGGCGACCCGATTTAAATAACTGAACCCGAGTCAAGCCTATCACGAAGACGGCGACCCGGTTTATTTAACCGAACCCGGGTCAAGCCTATCATGAAGACGGTGACCCGATTTAATGAATCGGACTCGGGTCAAGCCTATCACGAAGACAGCGACCCGGTTTATTTATTCAAACTCGGGTCAAGCTTATCATGAAGACGGCGACCCAGTTTATTTAGTCGAACTTGGGTCAAGCCTATCACGAAGACGGCGACCCGGTTTAATGAGCCGGACTCGGGTCAAGCCTATCACGAAGGCGGCGACCCGATTTAATGAACCGAACTCGGGTCAAGCCTATCACGAAGACGGCGACCCGGTTTATTTAATCGAACTCGGGTCAAGCCTATCACGAAGACGGCGACCCTGTTTAATGAACCGAACTCGGGTCAAGCCTATCACGAAGACGGCGACCCGGTTTAATAAACCGAACTCGGGTCAAGCCTATCACGAAGACGGCGACCCGAGGAAAATGCTTATCATGTTTTTATTATTTTATTATTGTTGTTATCTTTGGTCCGAATCGGGGTTCAACCGTGTTGAGCCTATCGCGAAGACGGCCGCTCGGTATGACCATGAGCCCAACGAGGGTAAATGATCCAATGTCGGGATTGAAAGTGTCGAGCCTATCGCGAAGACGGCCGCTCGATCAACCCGACGCAAGGATCGCCACCATCGCTTGTGCACACATACTTTTTTTTTTTGTAATTATGGCGGAGGCGATGTTGAGGAACACGGGCTTAATGAATACGCAGGCATGATGTAGTAACGATTCAATGTCAAATTTGATCGGGTCGACCTATCACGAAGAAGGTCGTGTTGATCAAACCGACAGAAAAAATCGCAAATACACCGTTTACGCGTATGCACTAATCCGTTGTCGGAGAAGAAGAAGGAAGAAGAGGCTACGAGGCCTCCTCGCGCGCCGTTATTGTCGTCGGAGTCGTTGTAGCCGTCGTCGTCGTTGTTGTGGCCTTCAACTTCTTCTTCTGTTTTTTTCTCTCTTTTCTTTTTTTCTTTTTTTTGGGGCCTGAGAGAGGGGACCCAATCCCCCTCTCTCTCTGTGCACGAACCACAGAGAGAGGGAGAGGCGGGGTCCCTCCTCCTGAGGCGCTCTCTCTCTTCTTCTTTTTTTGCTTTTCTTTTATTTTCTTTCTTTTTTTTTCTTCTCTCTTTTTTTCTTCAAATTTTCCAACTTTCTTTCTTTGAATCCAATGGTCCTATTTGTAGTGATTTTAGGACCACCTCCTTTTGGGAAATAATTCAAAAAATTTTGAAACTAAGAAAATAATATATTTCTATTTCCTTTCTTTTTTGATGGTTAGTCATCTAAGGCAAATGCTAACCATTCCTTATTTTTTTTATTACCTTTTATATTTTCAATTTGAATTTTGAATTTTTTTTATCTCAAACAACACTTTACCACATTATAGCTCACGGAAGTATCACTTTGCTATCTTATTGAATTATAGGTCCTTTCTGATGCCGCACTTCCTTGGGGGTCACCCATTCTGGGACTACTCTAGCCTTAGCACGCTTAACTCTCTTAACCTCTTGAGCTTAGCCACCATCCCAAAATGTTATAGCCCAATTAAATGTTTTAGCCCTATTATATCTTACATATAGGACTACCCGGGGCCTCACGTTCTCCCACCCTTTAAGCCCTAATGTACTTATTAGGCTCAGACTCACAAGTATCAGGTAATGTGAGACTTATCTCGCTAGCCGTAACTGACCTTGTGGGAGAGCTGCACTCTACCCACAACAGTCATCAGCATAAGAGCCTCGCTCTCCCTGTTGTATAACTTGGCTCAGCCAAGACTCATCTCACACTTCCGGCTAGTAATTGGCTCTGATACCAACTGTGACGCCCCACTACCCGCAGGATCACCCATCCTGGGACTATTGTAGCCCTAGCACGCTTAACTCTCTTAACCTCTTGGGTCTAACCACCGCCCAAAATGATATAGCCAGATTAAGAGTTTTAGCCCTATTATATCTTATATATAGGACTAACTGGGGCCTCACGTTTGGATCCCATCAGAATTCCGTAGTTAAGCGTACTTGGGCGACAATAGTACTTGGATGGGTGACCCCCTGGGAAGCGGGGCATCACATCTTTGCAGTTAAATAAAAATAGAATAATGAATAATTAAATATAAAATTTTTAACCACAGAGCCACAAAGTGAAAATGCTCTAAACCAGGAGAGCAGAAAGTTGTAAACAAGGCATGCATGCAAATTGTTATTAAAAAAAAAAAAGAAAAAAAAAGAAGAAAGGAATATGCTGACATCGAATTCTAGACTTTATTCAAGTCTATTGGTGACACCTTGGAAGGAATATGATGTGCTTCCATATTTAGTTGTAGACTTTATATGTCTATCGATGACATCTTGGTGTAATGGATGCATGAGTAGAATATTGTAGTCTAATGACAAATCGGCCTAAAAAAATTGCATGTGAATGGCTAGTTGTTTGATTAATGAGAATTCGGCCTCTAAAATTTATAATATATTGAGTGTGAGGACGATAAAATGTGCTTGTACAACCTGTCCACACATTAACTTCCTCCCCGAAGTCGTGAGGTATTGCGTAATTGCAAGTTAGGTAAACTCTGATTATTCAAGTACACTGCTAATTTTTTAATAGAAACTTCTTAATTTCGTCTACCGTCTCAATTTGGATATCCAATTTGTTGAACGGCCATTTTAAATAATCTATCATATTTCTAGCAAGCTCAAGATCTCACAACCATGGCCTTGATCTCTACCTTCCCCCTATTCTCCTTCCTCTTCCTCCTCTCGACCATCATTCTTGCTGCATTCGCCGGCAAGCCAAAGTACACTTCATTGTTCGTCTTCGGTAACTCCTACGCTGACACCGGAAATTACGTCATACTCGAATCCCCCGTGTTATCCGTCATTCCTGCGGACCGGCCACCCTATGGCATGACCTTTTTCGGCCATCCCACGGGTCGCTACTCTGACGGCCGTCTCGTCATAGATTTTATATGTATGCATAAATAATCTACGATTTTTCTCATAACAATTAATGCACTCCTATCTTTTCAAATGTTTATCTTTATGTCAATATATATATATATATATATATATATATATATATATATATATATATATATATATATATATATATATATATATAGGTGAGGCTTTGGGGCTCCCATTCCTTCCACCGTCCTTATCGCACAATGAGAGTTTCAGCAAGGGGGCGAACTTCGCGGTGGCGGGCGCGACCGCACTCGACCTTGCCTTCTACCAAGAAAACAACATCACCACCGTCCCTCCAATCAATAGCTCATTGAGTGTCCAACTTGGGTGGTTTGAGGCGCTGAAGCCTTTGCTCTGTAACACTGCTCGACGTCTCTAACTAATACACCTATCTCCCTCTTTACGTATACATATAAATTTACGAAGGAAAAAAGCTATCCATACACTCTATTTCGGAGTATATACTTTACACTCATCTATCTAATGGGTGAAACTTTTTTATTTGTCATATCATATGACAAGTTTAAAAAAAAAAATCTTACCTTTTAGATGAGTGAGATGTATTATATATCCCTATTTTCGAGTTTATGAATAGCATTACTCTTTACGAAGTAGGTAAAAAAATGCATTGAGAACCCCACAACTCCATAGATTATTTTGAAATTGGCCCCTTGTTTCTCTCTTCTTATTAGTAACTTTTCAACTTCTAATTGTTTTTATTTGAATTATTTCAATGAGAGTTTCCTTAAACAATTCTCTATTTTCATCAAATTTCATGACTTTATCAAATTTTCAGCTGAAGAAAGTGTGGATTTTGACTACCACTAATGAAGCTGCTAAATTTTGACGGAAAAAAAAAATTTTGAAGAAAAGCACCATATCATAATAAAGGGATAACTTCAAATATCATCCCTGTGGTTTTATGCTTTCTCACTTTAGTGCCCTATGGTTTAAAACGTATCACTTTAGTACCCTGTGGTTTGGTTATTCTTTTTTTTTATTATCTTTTCGTAAAATTTTTCTTTAAATTATACAGAAAAAACTTCAAATATCCCACCTATCGTTTATCGAATATTCACTTTACTATCCTGTAATTTTAACTTTCTCATTAATTTAACAAAAAAATTAACGAAAAGATAACAAAAAAAGAATAATCAAACCACAGGGTATTAATTAAAGTGATACGTTTTAAACTACAAGATACTAAAGTGAGAAAGCACGAAACCACAGGGGTGGTATTTAAAGTTATCCCCATAATAAATGAAAACAGATAATGTTTAAGGACTTCATTCAAGACCATCTATTGTTGAAGGGGTCTCCATACATTTTATACCCACAAATTAATGTCTAAATAATTTAAAAACTTTTCATAATGATAAGTTAAGTTATTGATAATTATTATATAAAACGTGCAGAGTGTAAGGAGTTATTTAAAGATGCACTTTTCATCGTCGGAGAGTTTGGAGGAAACGACTATAATTTTTTAGAAGCATTTGGTATAAGCTTGCAGCAAATCAAGGAGACATACGTGCCCAAAATTGTGAAAACCATTTCAATGGCCATTGAGGTAATCCATTTTTAATTTTCACATTTTTCCACAAGCTAAAATGCATAAAATTTTACTGTATATAATGCCAGTTGTATTATTCCTTCCTAAATTTTTAAAACTTCTCTTGGTTGTAGACAGCATTTCTCATTTTGAGCAATCAAGGCTTACAATCCAATTTGGGTTGTGATCTCACAATTTTGATCATCTAAAGGTCAAAATTAGCCCAATAACCTTACCACTCGTTTTTTTAATATTTTTCTTTACTAAAAATCAAAAAAGATTGCTTAAATCTAGCAATCATTGAATTAGGAGTTGTAATCTTTACAATCCCTTGTGGTTGTAAGCTTAGTATTTCTCATTTTTAAAATATGCGATGTGTCGTCATCACTTAACTCATTTCCGTGATTTTATCATCCATAAACAGTAAATAATACTAAAATTTTATTTAAATACAAATTACATGTGCTATATGGAAAGAAGTTGATATTCAGACATCTTTTCGTGCCATTTAACCAATTTAAAACTGATATTTTATCATTATTTTGTTAAGTATAAGATGGTGAATAGTAAATGTTACATATGGTTTAACCCTTTAATGCCTAAAGTTTATCCTTCAGTGGTGGTATTAGTAGTGATCCAAAGGCTAAATAGTCTAAGGTAAATACAAATAATAGTCTAGCTACCGGACTATAAATAGTTGGTATTTGGATTTCTTTTTTTCAGTATCGTTTAGCATTTTGTAAGTGATAAAAATCAAGAAGAGAGTTAAGCGATGCAACAAAATAACAGACATGAGTTTTCTGCATATTTTTTTTTGAGAAAAAAGTAGCACGCTACCTACTTCATTCAAAAAGTAAATAAATTTAGCTACAGTTTTCTGCATATTTTAGAAATAGAGGAGAGTAAGATGCAACTTGTAATATATACAAGTTTTTCACAATTTAGCCATTTGCAGTATATATCTTACACCTCATCCATCCTGTGGGTGGATTCTCCCACCGATTATATCAAGGTGACCAGTGAAGAAGCCTCGCACATCTTATAGGTAGGATATAAGATATACAACCAATTTTGAGTGTATGGGCAACATTACTCTTTTTAAACTCAAGTATTCTATAGGCTAAATTGCACTTTTGATCTTCAAACTATGATGTTTGTGATATTTTGGTCCTCAAATATTAATTTATTATAATTTCTAGCTTGAACTTTTGGATTGTTACTATTAAGTCACACAATCTAATTTAATTGGTTAAATATTAATATATTAGTGATGCAGAAATGATAGCATCTTATTGTCTCATCATCAATCAAAATAGTTTTACATTTCTTCGACATAAACAATTTATCAATACTTAGCCAACTAAATGGGTTATAGAACATGATTGTAACAATTAGAAATTTCTAGCTAGAAATTACGATAAATTAAAGTTTGAGCATCAAAGTGTCGTGTTGCTCATAGTTTGCTAACCAAAAGCATAATAATTTACCATATATTGCTCTTTCCTACTGCGATTTAATTTTGTGTAAAATGCATGCACAGCCCCCTCAACTATCGATTATTTGGAAATAGATCTCAACTATTTTTTTGGGGCAAATTTTCTTTTTTTTTCCTCAAACTATAAGTCATATTACACGTTGGTCCTTAAATTTTAATTTCTTTCAATTTCAAGCTAGAACATTCCAGATAATTGTTGCAAAGAAGTCCGACAGTCGACTAATTTAGTTGATTCGATGATCATTTATCGTTGATATGGTAATAATATGATATTTTAGTTACTGTTACATCATCAATCACAAAATTATCACATTACTACCCAATAGACATGTCATTCCACAAGGAGCGTAATCGGTTTGGTTTGGGTCAGTTTTAGAGCATTTTACAAATCAAATCAAACTTTTTTGTTTACATTTTTTCAAACCAAACAAAGCTGAAATAAAGTTTGAACCAAACCAAATCAAACCGTATCAAACTTGGTTCAGTTCGGTTACTGGTTCGGTTCTTCCGTTTCACTTCTTTCGCAAATCAGCGGATTTGTAAGGTTAGATTTTATCGGGCCCTTGAATTAAAGTTGACAACTTGCATGGATTCTACAAGTAATTCGATTGTTGGTTCGATAACATCTTTAAAAAAAATTTGAAAAATCAAACAAAATCGAAACCGAATATTTCCTATTTAGCTTACTGAACCAAATCAAAAACCATATAAACCGAACCAATTGGACTATTTTATTTGATTGCAATAATTTAAAACACTTGAATTAAATATTTAGCCTAATTGTCACCCGCCTAATAGGTTAAGGACCAAAAGTTTAGCCTAATTTTCTAATTTTCAAATATCAGCTATATCACATAAATTTGTTGACACATCAACGTTATATAGAAACTGTTTGCTGGAGACTTATATTTTTTTTCTTACAAAAAAATTTAGCTTAACATTGTTGATCATTAGTTGGCACATGCTAGCCCTTATAGTCTCATAGCTTTTATACCATTTTTGACATAATGTTTGTTATTTTGTTAATAGAAGTCGTCAAATTTAGTGGATTTTGACTACAAGGAGAAGAATACAGAATTAAAATTTAAAAACAAAAAAAGTTTAACAACCTATTTCCCGATTATTAATGCAACTTGGAGGGTGTTAAAACATTCTAGCCCTCAATTTATAAGTAACATAAAGAAAATAATGATTTTTTTTTTTTTTTTTTGCATACAGAAACTGATCAACGAGGGGGTTAGTACCGTGGTAGTAGCTGGAATCATACCTAGTGGATGCATGCCGGCCAAGTTGACACTATACGCCAGTAAAAACAAGATGGATTACGATCCTCGAACGGGATGCCTCAAGAAGTTTAACCATTTGAGCAAATATCACAACACGATGCTTCGCGCGGCAGTGGAGGGGCTCAGAAGAAAGTACTCACACGCACGGATCATCTATGCAGACTACTACACCCCACTCATTCAGTTTGCAACAAAATCCGCGCATTTCGGTGAGCTTTGCTTTCAAATTTGGAAGAAGTATAGTACTTGCGCTTGCTTGCTAAGTTTTACAACTGTTTAGTTTTGCTGATGCAATAGTTTATAGAGGTAGTATTTCAAGAAACAAAACTAGCACAATTATTTCACTTCAGTCCTTCAGAAAAAATTTATCATCAATTTTGTACTTTTCAGTAAATTGGTCCAATTTCTAAAAGCTGAAAAATTGTAACTTAATGGCCGATTCGCTTTAAATATGAGACTATACTAAGATTATTCAAAGATGCACGTCACAAGAACATAGAGATACGATAGATATAAATAGTCTTTTTTATTCGGTAATTTTAAGTAATACTAAGGAGTGAAGTGAAATAATTATAAGAGTTTAAGATGTTATATAATGGGCATAAAAGTTAGAGAAATTAAACCTTGACCAAACTTTTAGGGCATATTTGGCTTGGAGGATTTAAGATTTTAAATGGGAATCGAAATGATCCATTTCTATTATTGGTGTTCGATCTGAAAAATTGACATTCCGATTCTCATTCTGAATCAAGTTCTCCCAAAATAATTTCTCCCATAGAAGTGGAAATTAATTTTGATTTCGGAAGAGATTGAAAAAAAAAAATCATTACAAATTATTTAAGTTCAAATATTAGCCTATATTTAATTTTAAATTATAATTTTACATTTATATTTAAATTATGGATTCAAAATTTAATTTTTGTTTTCTTAAGTTCAAATTTAAATTCTAATATAAGTTTAATATTTGAATTTAGTTCTTAATTGAAATTTTACTTTGAACTTGAATTTGGATTGTAAATTCAAATTTTAAGTTCAAATTCTGAGTTCAAATTTGGATTCAAAATTTGAATACGAATTGAATAATAAATTTCAATTTTAATAAGATTTTATCTTTTTGAATTTTGATTTGAGTATGATTCCAATTCCAATTCCAATTCCAACTCCAACTCCAATTCTTCTTGCGAACCAAACAAATTAGTGTTGTTATCGTTCCATTTTCAATTCTGGTCCATTTAAAATTTCGATATGGGTTTTGGAACTCTGAATTTGATGGCTCCTCGTGCATTGTTTAATGAATTCCATAAAAACACTAGAAGGCTCCTGTGCTTTTGAAAGCACGAAGACATTTGTGCTTATAAGTTGTTTTTGATAATATGACATCCGATTCCGCGATCGGCTCCGTTAGAAATGATTTACAAAGTTGGTACTCTCTAGAAACTAAACTTCATAAGTTTTTAACTTTATTTCCCAAGTGAACGAGTAGCCCTAAAATGAACAGCTGAAATTAAAAATCTAATAAAAAAGTGATAAAAAAAACTTAAATTTTAAATCGAAGGTATTGATCTTACTCTTAATGTTAAGTAGAATTTTTTATTAAAATTTTATGTAATTTTTGATTGTTTTATACTATCGAACTTACAAGCGTACCACATCAGCCGTTAAAATAATCATTTTTGAGATACTTTGATCACTTGGTAAATAATGTCAAAAATTATGAAATATAATTTATAAATAGTTTTAATAATATAAATCATACCTAACGGAGCCGATAGTCGAATCAGATGTCCTATAATCAAAAATAACTTGCAAATACAGAGGTCTTCGTGTTTTCCAAAGAACTGTAAAAAACACAATTATTGAGTAGGAGAGATAGGCTACAGTTGTGGGAAGTGACATGGGCATGCTATAGGGCATGTTTGTTTCGTCGAAACTGGACTTTGGGTTGAAGTGGACTTTGGGTTGAAGTGGAGTTCGGTGAAAACTACTTCTTTTCCACTGTTTGTTTTGTAGTTATGGAAGTGAAGTTTCATTAGTTCTGCTGTTTGTTTGGTAGGAAGTGTATAATGTAAAAGTATAATTTCCGTACAAATAATAAATAATTTAATAAATAAAAATAAGATAATTATATTTTTATATAATTAAAATTTAATTATATAATATTTTTTATATAATAAATAATTATATAATATTTTTATATAATAAATAATTATATAATATTTTTTATATAAATTAAATTTAATTATATAATATTTTTTATATAATTAAAATTTAATTATATAATATTATTTAATTATTTAATTATATTTTTATATAATATTTTAATTATATAATTAAAATTTAATTATATAATTAAAATTTAATTAAAATTTAATTAATTATATAATTAAAATTTAATTAAAATTTAATTATATAATATTTTAAATATATAATTAAAAATAATATAATTATATTTTTATATTTTTATATAATTAAAAATAATATTTTTTCTTCACCTTTCTTTACTGTAATTGACTTCGGCCCACGGTGGGCCGAAGTCAATTACGCCCTTTCGGGTTAACTCGAGTTTCGACTGTAATTTTTTTACGGCGAACCAAACGACGTAAGTGGTCGTTTTTGGCGAAAACGACTTTCCCCCTCTCCACTTCCACCCCACTTCCACCCAAACAAACATGCCCTAAATGTAACTGCACAAATGTAGAAATGTAATGTGGGCTGTACCAGCACTAATACGGACACCACTAGCAAGCCCGCGCAAGACTGGGCCTGTGCCTTCTTAGGACCTGGTCCGGGTAGGGATGTCAACGGGTCGGATTCGGGGCGGATTTTTAAAAACGCGTACCCAAACTCGGCTACCAAATCCGAAATCCAAATCTGAACCGACGGATTTTAAAACTTCATATCCAAATCCGAATTCGACCAAAAATCTGAAACCCGAACCCGAAAATCCGAACCCGAATTCGGAATAAATCCGAACCCGACCAAAAATCCGAAACCCGATTTAAACCCGAAAATCCGAACCAGAAAATAATATTTACCAAATTTCGAAACATATTATATAAAAAATTAAAGTTCCAAAATATATATTCAAATACAATATTAAACATTCATGCCATTCAAAATACATATTCAAATACAAGGATTTAGGGTTTAGAGAAAAATAAAACAAAAGGATCTAAAAAGTTTAAAAAGAAAAGGTAGTTCCATTGCCCAACAACCCACGAGATCTAAGAAAGTAAAGTTAAAATACTAATTAAGAGAAAAATAAAATAAAAATTTTAAAAAAATTAAAAAAGAAAATATAGTTCCATTGTCCAACAACTTACAAGAACTAAAAGACTAAACTTAAAAAATAACAAAAAAGTCATATAGATATGAAGAATCAAAAAAACCCACACAAAAAAAAAACAGCAACCTTAATTCTCAAAAAAAAAAATTAAAAAAATCCTCACATTTTTTCCTCTTAGGTTTGAGTTTGTGGTTCTTTGGGAGGAAGCAACAAGCCAAAGTACCCTATTGGCCTCTTGGAGAGGAATTAACAGGAGATTACAAACCACTTCTCTAATTCTCTTTTGAGGCTTTAACTATTAGCTAGGGTTTGGGGAGGGCTTACGAAGGTTTTGAAGTTTGAATATTAGGGTTTGGGTTATAAAAGTGTTTTTTGGCCTCTAGATTCAGATCTAATGTTTTGAATTTATTTTATGTATTATATCATATTAAATTTGTTCGGGTTCAGGTTCCGGTTCGGGTTCGGGTTTTTTTAAAATATCCATACCCGAATCCGAATCCATCGGATTTTTTTTAAAATTTTCATATCCGAATCCATATCCATTTACATCGGATAAAATCCGCTCCGTTCGAGTTTGGATTCGAATAAAATTCGGGTATCCGTATCCATTTACATCCCTAGGTCTAGGAAAGCAGATGGCCCAGCCCAATGCCCAAGGACTTCTTTTTTAATCGAAAAAGACTCAATAGTATTGAAACTCAAATACTTATAAGGGTACTCTAGTCCAAATACATACATACGTACATACATACATACATACATGCATGCATACATACATACATACATACATACATACATATATGTATAGTATATATATATATATATATATATATATATATATATATATATATATATATATATATATATATATATATATATATATATATATATATATATATATATATATATATATATATATATATATATATATATATATATATATATATATATATATATATATGTACCAAGCGCTTTGTGCTATTAGGTTTTCGGCCCTTGGATGAAGAGATGTGCGGTTAGGACAATAGTGATCCCCGGTTAGGATGATAGTGATTTTCTAGAGTTCAGTTGGTGGTTAGTTTAATAGTATAATCTAACGGATGAAAATGGTCAAAAGGGTAGATCTAACGACGAAAAACTCAATAGCACCAAACGCTTGAACTATCGATAGTATAGTAGCCGGACTCTATACATACGCACACACACATATAGGCTAGGGCTACTATACTCTTATAAGTATAGACCCCTTTGTACTCATAAATTTGCAGCCGTTGGATAAAGTTAGGATAATAGTGGTCCCGGTTAGGATGAGAGTGGTCCCCTAAGGTTGAGTGGGTGGTTGGTTGAATAGTATGATCTAACGGATGGAAATAGTCAAAAGAGTAGATCTAACGACCAAAAACTTATAAGTATAAAAGAGTTTATACTCATGAAAGTATAATAGCCGGACTATATATATATAGAATCCAGCTACTATCCTTTTAGGAGGATGGGAGCCTTCGTCCTCCTAAGTTTTCTACCGTTCGGATGAAAAGATGTGCGGCTAGGATGAGAGTGGTTACGGTTAGGTTGATAGTGGGCCCTCTAGGGTTGAGTGGGTGGTTGGTTGAATAGTATAATCTAACGGTTGAAAATGATTAAAAGTTAGATCTAACGGTCAAAAATTTGATAGGACAAAGACTTTTATCCTCTTAAGAGGATAGTAGCCGGACTCTATATATATATATATATATATATAGCCTACTATACTATTAAAAGTACCAAGTCATTGGTGCTACTAGATTTTCGGCCCTTGGATTAAAGGATGTTCAGTTGGGATGATAGTGGTCCCCTAGGGTTGAGTGGGTGATTAACTAAATAGTATGATCTAACGGGCGGAAATGGTCAAAGGGGTAGATCTAACGGCAGAAAACTTGATAGCACAAAGCGCTTGGTTCTATCGATAGCATAGTTATATATATATATATATATATATATATATATATATATATATATATATATATATATATATATATATATATATATATATATATATATATATATATATATATATATATATATATATATATATATATATATATATATATATATATATATATATATATATATATAATTGAGCTGGAATACTATTAATAGTATTTAGGCTCTTTTGCTATTGATTTTTTAGCCGTTAGATCTACACCTTAATCAATTTCACCCTTTGGATCATACTATTCAACCAACCATCCACTCAACCCTAGGGGGGCAACACTAAACCCTAGAGGGCCAAGCGCTTTTTCGATATCGTTTACTTAGTGACCGAAAAGGTCCAAAATCAACGGCTGAAAATAAAAATCTCATAAAAATTAGTGATATAATACTAAAATTTTCGATCAGAGATATTGAACTTGCTATCGATAGTATAAAAAATTTTCTATCAAAATTTCATATGATTTGGATACTTCTACACCGTTAAACTTGAAACGGTAAATATCAACCATTAAAAGTTGTTGATTTTGAACCCTTTAGATTGCTCTGTAAATGATATCGAAAAATCGCAAAATTTATTTTCTACATATTTTAAATATACTAGATCAATTCTAACGGAGCCGATCGTCGATTTGGGAGTCCCATCATCGAAAACGGCTCAGGAGCACAGAGGGCGTGCTCCTGAGAGCACAGCAGCCCTGCTTTATATATATATATATATAACACAGCAGCCCTGCTTTATATATATAGCTAGGCTAGTATACTATCGGTAGCACGGAGGCCTCTGTGCTACCAAGTTGTTTTCAATGATGCGACTTCCAAATCAACGACCAACTCCGTTAGACTTGATCTACACTATTGAAAATATCTGGAAACTAAATTTCATAATTTTTCGACATTATTTGGCTAGTGATCAAAAGGTCTCAAAATTGACAATTTTAATGGTGGATGTGATGCGTTTGTGAATTTAAAAGTATAAAACAATCCAAATTTGATGAAATTTTTATCGAATTTTTTTTCACTATTTAGGGTAAGATCAGTACCTCTGATCTTAATTTCAAGTCTTTTATCATCATTTTTTATGAGATTTTTATTTTCAGCCGTTCATTTTTAGACTACTCGTTTGATAAGTAAATGATGTCAAAATATTATAAAATTTAGTATTCAAATACTTTCAATAGTGTAGATCAAGTCTAATGGAGCCGATCGTCGATTTGGAAGCCACATCACTGAAAACAACTTGGTAGCACGGACGCCTCCGTGCTACCAATAGTATACCAGCCGGACTCTGTGTGTAATCCCGCTACTATGCTATCGATAGCACTGAGCGCTTGGTGCTACCAAATTTTTTGTTGTTAAATCTACCCCTTTGATCATTTCCACCCGTTAGATCATACTATTCAACCAATCATGCACCAACTCAACCCTGCGGGACTACTATCATTCTAACCGCACATCCCTTCATCTGAGAGCCGAAAACCTAATAGTACCAATGACTTAGTGCTATTAATAATATAGTAGCCTAGTTCTATATATATATATATATATATATATATATATATATTATATATATATATATATATATAGTTCACTTGAAATACTATTGATAGTATATGAATAGTATTTATTATCAACTTTTTAGCCATTGAATTAATACTATTCCACCTAACCTCACTAAACCCTAAGTATTGAAGAGATAAAACGTTGATAGTAAATAGTATTCCTATACTATCAAAAGTATTCTAGCTCCACGATATATATATATATATATATATATATATATAGAGAGAGAGAGCGTTAGGGTCCTATAATATCTATAGTCTTGGGACTCATGTACTATACGCTCGTTTTTTTTATTTTAGGTATTCAAATCAACGATCCACATCGTTAAAATTAATCTAGGGTATTTGAATTTTTTTGGAATAAAATTTTATATTTTTTCGACATAGTTTATTTTATGATCAAACCATTTCAAAATTATCAATTTTCAATGACTACTACAGCGAGTTTGTAGTTTAACGGTGTAGAAGAATCTAAATTTATTCAAATTTTAACATAAAATATTTTAAACTATCTAGATCAAGGTTAACATCCTTGATCTTGAATTCAAAAGTCCTATCCTCAAATTTTAAAGATTCTTTAATTTTCACCATTTATTTTGACATGATTTACTTACTAAGTAAACGATATCGAAAAAAATTAAAATTTTATTCCTAAGAAATTCATATACCCTACATTATATTTAACTGTGTGGATCACTAATTTGAAAACCTTAAGATAAAAAAGAGACTATAGTGTTGAAGCTCCAGTACTATCGATGGTATATATATGAATTAGGGTGGAACGCTTCTAATAGCACTAAGTCATTGGTTGGTACTATTAGGTTTTTGGCCCTTAGATGAAGAGATGTGCGGTTAGGATGATAGTGGTCCCCTAAGATTGAGCGAGTAGTTGGTTGAATAGTATGATCTAACAGATAGAAATAGCTAAAGGGGTAAATCTAATGGTGGAAAACTTGGTAGCACCAAGTGCTTAGTGTTATTAAAAGCACCCCAGCTGGACACGTATATAGTAGGGTCACTATGCTCTTAGGAGCATGGAGACCTCTGTGCTCCTAAGCCATTTTTGATAATGGTGTCTGCCGCGAACGAACCCGACCCCGCCGCGAGGCGAGTGGTCATTCATGGTACAGATTAGATTTGTTTAAATTTTAATTTGAAATCAGGTTTATAGGTTCATGGCTTCCAATAGACGCAAGCATCTACTGTTAATTACCCCACACTAACAGTGTTAAGGAACCCTCGATTAAGAGACCAAATTTAATGCTGATAATAAAAAGAGACCATAGTATAAATATGAACTTTGATTCATATAATTTTCAAGTACATGGCTTAAGCAGGGGTATACCCCCACTGTACATTAGTGAAATGCTCAGTTTACAGACTTGGCGGTCGTTTTGAGGTTGACGTGCTCAGTTTAGCAACATGGCGGTCGGTTGGAAATTGAGATGCTCAGTTTAATGACATGACGGTCGATTTGAAGTTGATGTGCCCAGTTTAACGACTTGGCGGTCATTTGTTCAGTTTAATGACTTGACGGTCGTTTGTTCAGTTTAACGACTTGACGGTCACTTGTTCAGTTTAACGACTTGACGGTCAATTGTTCAGTTTAACGACTTGACGGTCATTGTTCAGTTTAACGACTTGACGGTCACTTTGAGGTTGACGTGCTCAGTTTAGCGACATGGCGGTCGGTTGATTTTGAGATGCTCAGTTTAATGACATGGAGGTCGATTTGAAGTTGGATGAAATTTAGTTTGCTCGGTTTAACGACTTGGCGGTCGTTTGTTCAGTTTAACGACTTGACAGTCGTTTGTTCAATTTAACGACTTGACGGTCACTTATCAGTTTAACGACTTGACGGTCAATTGTTCAGTTTAACGACTTGACGGTCATTGTTCAGTTTAACGACTTGACGGTCATTGTTCAGTTTAACGACTTGACGGTCACTTGTGTTTGAAGCCCGTGAAATTGGTTTATGAAATTAATTCATGATAGAAGCCCATTTGGAAAGCTCATTTTGGTTCATGAAATTAATTCATTATATGAGCCCATTTAGAAAGCCCATTTTGACTCATGAAATTAATTTATGATAGATGTCCATCTTTGTGGTTCATGAATAGAGGCTCATTTGGAAAGCCCATTTTGGTTCATGAAAAAGCTTATTTTTATTTCATGGAGTTGATTCATGAGAAGTCCATGAAATTGGTTCATGTGAGGTTAATGAAATTGGTTCATGTGAGGCCCATGAAATTGGTTCATGAGAAGTCCTTTTTTATTTCATGAAGTTGGTTTATGAGAAGCCCATTTTACTTCATGAAATTGGTTCATGAGAGGTCCATGAAATCATTTGGCTAAATTTGGTTTGGGTTGGAAGCATTTGTATGATATAGGTTTGATAGTTTTGGGGTTTTATGCTCTTGGGCTTTGGTGGGTTTATTTATGAAATAGATTAAGTTGGGTTTTATTTGTGGACTTTGGGTTTTGGGTTTTATTTGTGGACTTTGGATTTTGGGGTTTTATCTGTGGACTTTGGGCCTTGGGTTTTCTTTGTGGACTTTGGGTTTTGAATTTTATTTATGGACTTTAGGTCTCATGGGTTTTATTTGTGGATTTTTGGTTTCATGGGCTTTATTTGTGGACTTTGAATTTTATGGGTTTTATTTGTGGACTTTGGGTCTTATGGGTTTTGGACCGAATTTGTGTATAGATTGGATTGGTAGATTTATTTGTATGTGGACTGCATTAGTGTGTGGGCTGGATTCAGAGCCCTTTGAGTAGAGTGGGCTGCATTATATACGGGCTGGATTCAGGGCCCGCGAGTATACTGGGCTGCATCTGCATACGGCCTAGATTCAGGGCCCGCGAGTAGACTTGGCTGCATCTGCATATGGGCTAGATTCAGGGCCCGCGAGTAGACTGGGCCTGCATTGTATAAGGGCTAGATTCAGGATTTAATTCTGGGCCTTTTCAGCATGTGGGCTGAATTTAGCTTTAGAGTTAATTATTTGCATGCCAGATTATAACCAAGTTCACCATTATATAAATTAATTAACTCCAAATCTTTTCTTCTTTTTTTTTATTGGATTCGATTTGAGTTAATTTGGTCCGATTTAAAAATCAATACCAAGTTCATGAATCATCAATTTTTTTGTTTTGCATTCATGAGACGTTGCTACGACAACTCGTTCCAAACACGAAGTTTGATTAAGTTAAGTTACGCCTATCACGAAGATGGCGATTTGATCAAATATGTGCCTATCACGAAGATGGCGATGCGATCAAATCGAACTGTGCCTATCACGAAGATGGCATATGGTTCGAATATTGCCTATCACGAAGATGGCGAGTTGATCAAGTCGAATCGTGCCTATCACGAAGATGGCATATGGTTCGAATATTGCCTATCACGAAGATGGCGAGTTGATCAAGTCGAATCGTGCCTATCACGAAGATGGCGAATGATTCGAGCAATGCCTATCACGAAGATGGCAAATCAAAATAATGCTCATTCATTTTTTTATTATTTCTTTTATCATCATATTTGTCCAAGTACACGGGTTTGATCGTGTCGAGCCTATCACGAAGATGGCCGCTCGATCAACCCTTCACCGTGTCGAGCCTATCACGAAGATGGCCGCTCGGTATAGGGATTAGCAATACATGCGAACGGTGAAAGTAGCGATTTATTGTCAAATTTGATCGGTTCGAACCTATCACGAAGATGGTCGGGTTGATCAAACTGACAAAAAAAATCGTACTTACACCGTTCGTATGCGTGCGTCACCCTTTGTCCATTGGAGAAGAAGAAAGAATGAGGCATGAGGCCTCCTCCTGCGCCGTTGTCGTCGTCGAAGTCGTCGCAGCCGTCGTCGTCGTCGTTGTTGTGGCCTTCAACTTCTTCCTCTTTTTTTCTCTCTTTTCTTTTTCTTTTTCTTTTTTTTTCTCCAAATTTTCTCAACCTCTTTTTCATTGAATCCTATGGTCCAATTTATAGCGATTTTAGGATCATGGTTGGTCATCTAAGGCAAATATTAATCATTCCATGTTTGTTTTATTGCCCTCTATATTCTCAATTTGAAATTTGAATTTTTTTTTTATCTCAAACAAATGGAACTTCTCCGAATCGACGATCAGCTCCGTTAGACTTAATCTAGCTTATTTGAAGTATGTAGAAAATAAATTTTGTATTTTTTCAATATCTTTTACCTAGTGATCGAAATGTTTCAAAATCAACAGCTAAAAATAAAGATCGCATATAAAGTGATGATATAACACTAAAATTTTTATCGAAAATATTGGCCTTATTTTAGATGGTATAAAAAAAATTTATCAAAATTTTATCTGATTTGGATATTTTTACACCGTTAAAACTTGCAAAAGGCACACATCAATCGTAAAAAAATTATTAATTTTGAACCCTTTCGATCACTACCTAAAAGATATCGAAAAAGCGCAAAATTTAGTTTCTACATACTTCAAATGTGCTAGATCAAAATTGATAAATAGTTAGAAGTTTAGGAGCACAAGGGCTGTTGTACTCCTAATAACACAGCAACCATGCTTTCTCTCTCTCTTCCTATGTATATATATAGAGTCTGATTATGGTGTTTTTAAAAGCACCAAGTATTTGGTGCTTATAAATTTTTCACCGTTAGATCTATCCCGTTGACTAATTACATCACTTAGATCATGCTATTCCATTAACTACACATTCAACCCTAGGGGACCACTATCATCATAACCCTACAAATCTTCATCCAAAGACTAAAAATTCATAAGCACTAATGACTTGATACTTTTAAAAGCATAGGAGCTCAATTATATATATATAAAAGCTTGGTTTTATTATTTATCCAATCCACTATCACCCTTATGTAATTGAATGTATTTCATGAAGGAATTTAATAATTATATATATGTTGAATGGAAATATTAAAAGCACTGCTCTCTAATAGCTTATGTTTTTAGAGAAAAATGATGGTTCCGTATTATTTTAACATTGTATCATAACAAGGAGTCATAATTTCAAATCCCGTCATGCCACCGTTGCAAATTAGTCTCATTTAATTCCATCCTAGTTAATTCAAGTCCGTCCTTAGGGGTTATCAAAGTATGTTGAGCCCAAACACAGAAGGGAATGCTAAGTAAAAATATTGAAGAAAAATTCTTCTCTAGTAGCTTAAACTTTTATAAATAAACATAGTTGCTTCACATTATTTTTACTATGTAAAACCCGGCCCCCACACACGGAGACAAATTATGTTAACTCGTATTCATTTTATCAATGTAAAACCCTCCACACATGCAGACTTTGATTATAATTTTCAATGCCATCTTGCGAATATCTAGTTCCTATGATTCTTCTTCTTCTTCTTCTTTTAATTGCTTCTTCTTCTCATTTCTTCTTCTTTTTTTTTGCTTAATTAATTGTAGGGTTTAGCAATGGGGCAATTAGAGCTTGCTGTGGAGGAGGAGGCCCCTATAACTACAATGCAAGTGCAGTGTGTGGATTACCAGGTGCAACTGCATGTAAAGATCCATCGACTTACGTGAGTTGGGATGGTATTCACTTAACTGAAGCTTCAAACAAATACATTGCGTCTACTTGGCTCAAGGGTCTCATCCACCTATGCTAAATCACTAAGATTATGCCATGTTTATTTTGTTAATAATACCCATCCGGGAAAAATATATGTGTAACATGTGATTATCATTGATTTGGTTTAATTTGTTGGTAATTGATAATAATATTGACAGAATTTGTGAACAACGTTGTTTGAATAGTTATAGCACTGGGTGCATTTAACCGAGGGTGCTCAGAATCATCATCTCAAAGATTTTGAGTGGTTAGGCGACAGCAAGCTTATGTTAAACATGAATATATTCTGCAGCAACAAGGAAAACACCCGGCATTAGAAACTTAATTTCGAGTTACAAAGATCGCGTTACAAAGATATCGTGACCGTGGTCTGTTTTCTCGGTTATCGAACAATTATGTAATCTTTCGGAGGTGGCTGCTTTTCATAAGCAAGCCATCCGACTGTCCCTACAATGTTCCTACTTCTCTGGTCACTGAACGATCATTAAGGAGCCTTAGTAAGTGATCGAGGCTACTTTTTTTTTTTAATCTAAGAAGTGTTTAGTTACAACTCATGGATCTACTAGATGTCTAACTTAAGAAGTTTTTAATTCATGTATAGATAGTTGAGAACTTAGATGATGAATGTTTTTAAATCAAGGAGTAAAGGAATATTTACTATTCAAGCAGTGTATTCAGTCAAACTTAAGTAAGTATTTAAATACGTAAGTATCTACATTTTAGAAAGATTAGGCTCGATCCCTAAATGAATATATGAAGATTATATATAAATATAGATGGTTTAGTTGCAAAATGACAGTTATTTAGTACTGTCACTCCACGAAATCAAAAGTTTTTTCTCTCAACTTCTGTGTATAGTGGGTCGATGAGTTGTGATAAAAAAAGAATTTCTGACACACCTGGAAGAAAAGAATCGAGCTAATGAGGGGCGAATCGAGCATAAAACCTCCCTTGAAAAAGGACCTGCATCCAGTTCTTACCAATGGTGTTCCTACACATTGGCAAGAACTGGATGCTGAAGTGACATTATCTACACTTAGCCTTGCTTTCACAAGAGCCGAATTTGTTCAATTGATCTTGATCCAACCTGTTAAATATGTGGTTCCAGTTAGAATCATAAGGAAAACAAAAACAAGCGAAAAATCACAACACTTTCCGTGGAACTAATTAATATTGGTTCTAGAGAGAATATGGATGGTAACTAATTTAGTTCAATTGTGCCAACAGACAAAACGAATATTCCTGACAAGAAATACGTCGTTCTTGGTAACAATTAGAGAATTTGGCAGCAAGTAGTTCACATATCATACATACATTCATTCTTGAGTAAACTGTGCCAAAATGCCAAAAGTAAATGGAACATATTATTAGTAGAATTGATTTTTAATATTGGCAAACAAATTTATGAAATCTGAAACTATTTATCGGCTGAATTTTATCAGATTCAATAAATTTAATCTGCCAAGCTAGATCTGTTAATACCACTTCCAAAAGCAAATATTGGAAACACGCCAAGAAGAGTAACTAGTTTATAGAAAATACAGCATATGCAACAAATTTTTCCTTTTGCAAATGCAACAAATTTTTCTCAGAAAAGCAAACTGTTGTTTCTTTGAAGAGCAGAAGTAAAAAGCTTGTGAAATAAGGAGGGTGCAAAAGGCGAAAGAAAAGCAACTTAGAAGAGAAACTATATCTAGTAGTCTCAATGAGGTTGTGTAGTACAAAGGAAGTGTTACGAGCACAAACAAAACTGAAAAACGACGAACACAAAGTAAATAAACCACAAATAGAAAATAAAAGGAACATAAAAGATTTACATAGAAAATCCTTTGCAGGGAAAAGAACCACAGGCGAAGGAGAAGAGAACTTCACTATGAAAAAGAGAGTACAAATTTTGTGTGTACAATACGTTGTATTGCGTCTAGGGCAAAACGACATCCATTTTTCCTTTCACAACTTTTTCAAATTTGTCGAACCGCAAAACTGTTAAGATGAATCGATGGCCCAAAATCGAAGTCAATAACCAAATTTCGAGACATATCTAACAGGAAGAAGAGTAAGACCTAGTATCTATTTTATGATATCTTCTGAGATGCATGGTTTGAGTTGGGATTTCGATGGTATAATAGACCTTTGTGAGTTATTGGATCTTGAATATGATGATTATATATATACTTCCCTCATGATAAACAATGAACGAAATTTTCCTTGGATAATGGTCATATTATAACGGAATGGGCAAATGCTTGAGATATTGTGGCTTGGGTAGCAGGCCCAAGGTTTTGTGTACCCCGGACTGTAATAGACCGAGTCAAGGACTCGAGGTATCAAGATACGAATTATCTGTGATTATATGGATCAGGGGAATCAATCTAGTGGTTATATAGATTGTGTAGTTATTATGATCTGTGAAGTAGAGAATTAAAATAGAACAAAGGTGACTCGATGTGCATCGAGTTTAGTAGGCTGGAACATGACCTAATGTTGTTAGTGAGACAGACTAAAACTAATCCTAAGATTTGGACACTAGAATAGTTGGATATGAGCAAGATGCCGAGAAGCTAGCATACATCGTGTGAGAATATTATGCTAGGCAGCACTCGAACAGATCAGTCGGTATAATTGATATACATCAAAATGACAGAATATCGTCAAGATTAAAAAAGTACGTTTAAACAGTATCAATAAGAATGAATAACGTATTCCTGAATGGCTAGTTAGGACGAGCTAACTGAAGTGATATGGGGTGTTTGGTGTTGGAAGGTATGAATTTGGATGGACATATAGCTTGGTGTTTAGTATCTGCGGTACCAACAGTACCCTCGTATCATATCCTCCCAATTACACTGCCTACATGGACTCATTAGCACATTGAAATATAGTTACGTAATATCTGTATTAATAATTTAAATCAATTAATTAATAAATAACTCTTTGAAATATTCTAATGACCTAAAATGTGTGCCCAAGCTTCATTTTCACAAACTTTGAACTTAGTGTACCCCTTGAGTGCGCACTGTATGGCAAGCTGTCACTGGTTATAGGGTGGCACACCTAAGTAGTATTGGTTTATATTGTGTTTTTAGTTGCATCATTTTATGCGTTACAGTCTAGTATATCGATATTGTACCATTTTCTCCTTTATTGTGCTACTCTATATTTGTTCCCTCATTTTGTAATATTCAAATATCCTTTTGTCTCCCAAAAGCCTTACATTTTTTTAAGTTTTTACATTTTTAACATGATTTTCGTGGAAGTACAGTGATTAATTACGACTACAACTGAGGGGGGTTTGGTTCGTAACAGATTTATAGCAAAATGAATAGTAATAATGCAAAAAAAATTACTCACGATATAGCTAAATTTTCAGCAAAATAAACAAAAACAAAAATGGTAGAACTCACTTCAAACAACTACATGACCTTCCTCAAAAGTAAACCATTAAACGGGAAATTGACTTAGGGAGTGTTTAGTTTCCCTAAAAATATCTTAAAAAATAGTTTTCAGACTGAAAAAGTAATTTTCATTTGTTTGCATGGTATCTAAGAAAATTAGTTTTTCTAAAAAAATATTTCTTGATTTTATAAAAAGTAGTGTTTTCGTTTTCAAATTTTTTATCCGAAAAATGAAAATCGTAAAAAAGAAATGTGCATGGATGTTAGAAATATTCAAGAAGAAAAAGAAACAGTGAATTAAAAGAGCAGAAAAACTCTCTGTTCTTCTATGTTCTCCATTAACACTAATATATACATGATTCTTACATCCCAAAATGACAACTTTACCAATCATAGAAATAAAATATTATACAATCATATACATGGTAGAGTAGCACAAATTATGTTGTAGGATCTTTCTCATATGGAAGGTTGCAGGATCTTCTTCATATAGAAGACATATAATATTCAGATGGAATGTCCAATCCCAATCAAGGAATAATATTTCTTCAACATCCCCCCTCAAACTCAAGGTGGCATACTAGATGTCAACTTGAGTTTGGACAATAAATCTCGAAATCGCATAGTAGAGTGAGATTTGGTGAAAATATCCGCGAGTTGATTAGCCGATGAGATTGAACAGAGGTGGAGTTTACCCTGCACTAGATGATGCCTGATAAAGTGACAATCTATTTCAATATGCTTAGTCCTTTCGTGAAAAACATCATTATGTGCTATTTGAATAGCACTTTGATTGTCACAATATAATGGAGTACTTGAATCTTGAGTAACACCCATGTCTGCAAGTAGCCAGCGAAGCCAAAGTAATTGGGTGGTTGTATCAGCAAGTGCACGATACTCCGCCTCAGTGCTAGAGCGAGCAACAACATTTTGCTTCTTACTACGCCAAGAGATGAGAGAGTCTCCTAATAAAAAGCAATAGCCAGTGGTGGATCTCCTATCTGTTGGATCCCCTGCCCAATCGGCATCCGAATATGCGCGAAGTTCCAAAGACGACGAAGAAGAAAACTTGAGCCCATGAAAGAGAGTTCCTTTAATGTATCTTAGAATGCGAAGAACAGCAGCATAATGAACTGATCGTGGTGAAGCCATAAATTGACTTACTAAATGCACAGCATATGATATATCTGGTCGGGTAACTGTAAGATATATAAGACTACCCACTAATTGCCTATAGAGAGTAGCATTAGCGAGTGGCTCTCCGTCAGTTGGACGAAATTTAATATTTGGTTCTAATGGTGTATCAACAGTTTTGCTATCTGATAGTCCAGCTCGAGATAAGAGATCAGATGCATATTTGGCTTGAGATAAGAAATAGCCATCAGAGTTCGATGTTATTTCAATGCCCAAAAAATAACTCAGTGTGCCCAAATCTTTCATTTCGAATTGTTGTCTAAGAGAGTATTTGAGGTCTTGAATGCCCTGTATATCATCACCAGTGATGATCATATCATCTACGTATAGTAGTAGAATGATAATACCCTTTGTCGATTTTCGCAAAAATAGAGCTGAATCGTATGGGCTAGAAGAAAAGCCAAAACGACTAATTGTAGAGCTGAATTTAGAAAACCAGGCTCTTGGAGCTTGTTTCAGCCCATATAATGCTTTTCGAAGTCGACAGACCTTATTTGGAGGATGTTCCAAACCAGGAGGTGGTAGCATATAAACTTCTTCATCAAGATCACCGTTAAGAAATGCATTCTTAACGTCCATTTGAAAAAGAGACCAACGGCGAATTGCAGCTATCGCAATAAGAGATCGAACTGTGGTGAGGCGAGCTACTGGAGCAAATGTTTCTTCATAATCGATACCATATTCTTGAGTGAAGCCTTTGGCTACAAGGCGAGCTTTATAGCGCTCAATGCTACCGTCAGAGCGAGTTTTGATTTTATAAATCCATTTACAACCGACTGTTGATTTCCCCGAAGGTAAATAACTAGGTTCCAAGTTCTGCTTTTCTGCAGTGCATCAAGTTCTTCTTTCATTGCTTGCTGCCAAAGAGGATTAGAGGAGGCTTCACGAAAGGTATAAGGTTCATGCAAAGTGGCCAGTGCAAAATAGCAATGGTAATCTTTGAGTTTAGTCGGTGGAGCACGAACCCTACTAGATTGACGAACATCGACAGAAGTGGTAGGATCAATGAGAGAAAGATCTTCATTGCTTGACTCATACATGGCTTGCTCATAGGAATCATCCGACCTTCTGGATTCATCGGGTGGGTTAATTGTGGTTGTTGTTTGAGCTGAAATGTCATCACCTTCGTTTGTATTATTATTTTCGGGAAAGAGATCAATTGTCAAATTGGTAAAAAAATGTGAATCAGAAGAAGAAACATGAAATTTGGAGAGACTTGAGAACATTGCATGCTCCCAAAAAAATCACATGTCTAGAAATTCTAAGGCGTTTACTAACAGGGTCATAACACCTATAACCTTTGTGTTCAATGCCATAACCAAGAAAACAACACAAACGAGAGCGAGATTCCAATTTGTTATGTTCATGAGATTGAAGAAGAACAAAACATGCACACCCAAAAATCTTTAGATCGGAATAATTAGGCGGTTTACCAAACAAACGTTCATAAGGAGATTGATTAGCGATAACATTAGAAGGAACTCTATTAATGGTGTAAACTGCAGAGAGAGCAGCTTCCCCCCAAAATTGTTCGGGAATAGATGCAGAGATGAGAAGAGTACGAACAGTGTCCAAAATGTGTCGGTGCTTACGTTCAGCACGACCATTTTGTTGAGAGGTGCCGGGACAAGAGGCATGAGAAATTGTTCCATCTTGCTTAAGAATTGATAAAAACTCCTTTTGTTTATATTCTGAAGCATTATCAGATCGAAAAACTTTTATAGTGCGAGAAAATTGGGTTTTTATCATAGTAGAAAATTCTCGATAAATGCCTAACAATTCAGATTTCTGACACATCAAATAGATCCAAGTGTATCGTGAAAAATCATCAACAAATATTACAAAGTATCTTGATCCACCTAATGAGGTAATAGGAGATGGACCCCAAACATCAGAATGCACAAGATCAAAAGGTGCAAGAGCAAAAGATTTACTATTACTAAATGGTAATGCTGATTGTTTTCCAAGTTGGCAAGAAATACAATTAAAATCGGATAATTCAACTGAACCAAGTTTACCATTAGAAGCTAAGTCTTTGACTCTAGATTTGGAGACATGACCAAGACGTGAATGCCAAAGACTAAGAGAATTAGAAGATAAACCAGAATTCGTAACAGCGGCAAATGAAGATTGAGGTAGGTGCAATGAATCTAGCTCAAACATACGACCAACTTTATGCCCGGTCCCAACGATCCGTTTGGTCAGTGAATCCTGCACAACAACACCAGTACGAGAAAAACAAATATCAAATCCAAGATCACATAATTGTCCTACTGAGAGAAGATTCATTGATAGTTTTGGCACCAAATATGCATCAGATATTGATAAGTCTTGAGTATTAATGGACCCAATATGGCTAATATGCATAAGTGATCCATCGGCAGTTCGAATAGGAGAAGTGTTGGAAGCAACATTTTTCGAAGAAAAATTGGAACGATCGGGTGTCATATGATTGCAACAAGCTGAGTCAAAAAACCAAGAAGAATTACCTGATGCGGCAGAAAGAGCAGAAGATTGTAAGTTTGTGCGGGACAACACTTGATTTATTATTGCCTCGAGATCCGTTGCAGAAATAGTAGGGGTGGTAGAAGCAGCTTCGACATTTGAACTGGTGTTAACAGCAGCAGCAGGGCGCTGGAAAGAGTCATTCTTGGTTCTTTCTTGGTCACGCCTTTTTCTTTCAAGTTTCCAACAATTCTCAATTGTATGTCCTTTCTTTTTGCAATATTTACAGGAATTCATGGTTGTGGGATTAAAAGCAGTGGCCAAGGCGATATTAGTAGACACAGTTGTGGTTGATAACACATTATCAAAAGATACATGCGAAATATTCTTCCGAGTTTCTTCGGCAATCAATTCAGCTACAGCTTTGTCAATACTTGGTAAAGGATCACGATGTAACAAACTTGTTCGAACATGTTCATAATTATCATCCAATGCTATGAGAAATTGATAAAGATGCATAGCATCGCGATATTCATAGAATTTCTTAGCATCACTAGAGCAGTCCCACTGAGGTTCAGATAAAGACAATTGATCCCAAATATATGACATTTGTGAATAAAAATCAGATATAGATTGACTTTTATCTTGACGCATGCGATGTAAAGTAGTGATATGTTGATAACGAGAAGCACTACTAGTAGCAGAATATCTCTTGGCTAGAAAGTCCCATACCTCTTTGGCGGTATCAAATTTACCAAATTGCTGACGAATTGATTTGATGGATGTGTTACCAAACCAAGAAATTACTTTATGATTGTTGCTGTCCCATTCTTCTATTCTGAGCTTGTACGTACCATCAGCTTCATTCGTCTGAAGGACCGGTTCTGTGATGTCCCCGGTGACATATCGCCATAATCTACGTCCTTTGAGAAAGTTTCGCATGTCTTGAACCCATAGAGTATAGTTGGATCCATCGAGAATAGTTTGGATAGGTTGTGCGATATCTGCTTGAGCCATATATGAGATAATTTGTATAAAGATGAGCAAATTGATAAGGCTAGAATCTCATCAACGAACAAATCCTCTCGGACCACTGAAGTATATCTTCAGTGCGCAAGGAAAAAAAAAAAATCACTATCTCCTCAAAAGCATGTCTCTGATACCATGTTAGAAATATTCAAGAAGAAAAAGAAACAGTGAATTAAAAGAGCAGAAAAACTCTCTGTTCTTCTATGTTCTCCATTAACACTAATATATACATGATTCTTACATCCCAAAATGACAACTTTACCAATCATAGAAATAAAATATTATACAATCATATACATGGTAGAGTAGCACAAATTATGTTGTAGGATCTTTCTCATATGGAAGGTTGCAGGATCTTCTTCATATAGAAGACATATAATATTCAGATGGAATGTCCAATCCCAATCAAGGAATAATATTTCTTCAACAATGGAAACTTTTTTTTTTTCCCAAAAAGTAGTTTTTCATGCTTTTCGAGAAACCAAACACCCAGAGAAACTTAAACCTTAGTGCCCAAGTTCTAAGGAGTATTATGTTTTGTCAATTCAAACACACAAACTTTAATTTGCTTTAGTCAAGGCATTGAACTTCAACTTAGAGCCATTACTCATATTTTGATTAATCTCTGAAATAACAATTTAACAACTAATTCAGCTATAAAAAAATAACATAACAATAATTGCTTGTTATTTTCGGTATCATGAAATAATTTATGAGTTCAATCAACTGTATTGGTTACATCTCTTCGAAAGCCTAGTTTGGAATTGTAATATCTAAACGCACCGACCTTCATACTTTGTGGAAGGCCCAAAAATTTCAAAATTGCTTTCAATTTTTTTTTTAATGCTGCAAAATACATTATGGTAAGAACTGCTGCTGGTGAAACAAACAATTACAGACTTCTTCAGTAAAATAAGATGAAAAATATTTGAAAGTACTTTTAAATTTTTAAAATCTTCTAACATAATTATTTTGGTACCGTAATCTCAAACTAGCCCTAAATTTGAAGCATCTCAGACTCTCTGTCGAACCCGGGCTGGTCAAGACTCCTAAATATATACTTTAGTTGGCAGGATAAGCGGTGATAACTTTAGTTATTCCCGCTATTCCGCCAAACGAAATGGATTTTGGCCAGAATATTTTATTCCGGTCAAAGCTCACTATTCTCGGTTATTCCAGAATAGCTGGGATAAAATATTCTACCGTTTTGACGGAATAGCGCTATTCCAAGCTTAATTCCAAACTTAATTAAGATTATAAATTTAGTTAAACATAAATTATATAGACATAATATATTTAATTAATAATAAAATAATAAAATATCCAAGCTAGATTTATAATAAAATATTAATTAATTAATAATTTATGTATTAATTTATTTACTAATTAGCTAGATAATTAATTAACTATTTAATTTATTACTTTAATAAATATTTAATTATTTTTTTGAGTAATTAATTCATTATTTTAATTAATTTGCTAATTAAATAATTAATTATATTGATTAATCAATATAATTATTTAATTAATTAATATTTTGATTAATTTAATTATTTTCTTAATTAATCTATTATTAACTAATTTATTTTTTTATTTATTATTTTTTTTTATTATTTGTAATTAATTAAATTATTAATTACTAATTAATTTATTTATTAATATTAAGGGTTTTTAGCAATATTCATAATTAATTAGTAGATTAAATAAGTTAAATTATTACTTAATTATAAATTATTACTTATTAATATTTTTTATTAATTAATTAGATAAAATATTATTATTTTAAATTATAATTATTCTTATCCTTGCTATTCCAATCAAACCATCCAAACACTATTTTTTTTATTCACGAAAAAAACCTACTTTTCATCCAAACGTAAAATTGATTTTATTCCTGCTTATCCTAACAATTATATCTATCCCAGGAATAGCCTAAAATTGCTTATCCCCGAACCAAACGATACCTAAAGGAGTAGGGCTAGCAATGAGCAAGTCGGCTCGCGTTCGGCTCGCGTTCGGCTCGGTATTCGGCTCGCTCGAGCTCGACTCGAAATTAAATGAGCCGAGCTTGAACAGAAAAAAAAAAAAAAAAAAACAAAAAAAAACTCAAAATTTATTTCAAGCCGAGCTTGAATATTACTGGGCTCGCTCGAATTAGGCTCGAAAAGCTCGAATATATATATATTAAAAATATTTATAAATATATAATTATATATAAGAGTCCGGCTGATATACTATCGGTAGCACGGAGGCCTCTGTGCTACTAAGTTGTTTTCAATTATGCCGCTTCCAAATCGACGATCAACTCAATTAGACTTGATCTATACTATTGAAAGTATTTGAAACCTAAATTTTATAATTTTTCGACATTATTTACCTATCAAACAAGTAGTCTAAAAATGAACGACTGAAAATAAAAATTTCATAAAAGATGATGATAAAAGACTTGAATTTAATATCAAATATACTGATCTTACTTTAAATAGTGAAAAAGAAAATTATAAAATTTTCATCAGAATTGGATTGTTTTATACCGTTAAATTCACAAAAGCATCACATCGACCATTAAAATTATCAATTTTGAGACCTTTCGATCACTAGCCAAATAATGTCGAAAAATTATGAAATTTAGTTTCCAAATACTTTCAATAGTGTAGATCAAGTCTAATAGAGTCGATCGTTGATTTGGAAGCCGCATCATTGAAAATAATTTGGTAGCATGGCACGAAGTCTCCGTGCTACCGATAGTATAACAGCCTAACTCTTATATATAATATATTTTTTAATTATATATAATAATATATATTATATATTTTAATTATATTTATATAGAGTTTTGGTTATTGGGCATATTTGCTGGCCCATAAAATCAAACCAGTAAAATCATATTCTAATTACTCTCTCTCCTTCTCTTTCACTTGCTAGCATAGTTGCTTCTCCTAAATTATTATTTTTAATATTATAATACTATATTTCTGTCATTATTTTGCATATTAAATTATTAGGTATATTTTTGTACCAAATATAGATAATATTTTTTAAATTTAAAGTATAAATTGCGTGATTTTAAGAATTTCTAGTAGTTCATTTAGGGCTCGAGCTCGCTCGACTCGAAATTAGGCTCGCTCGTGCTCGGCTCGAGCTTCAGCTCAGGTACGCTCGCTCAACCTCAGCTTGTTTCCACTAGGGCTGGCAAATGAGCGAGCCGGCTCGTGTTCGACTTGCGTTCGGCTCGCTCGAGCTCGACTCGAAATTAAATGAGCCGAGCTTGAACAGAAAAAAAAGCTCGAAATTTATTTCAAGCCAAGCTTGAACATTACTGGGCTCGCTCGAATTAGGCTCGAAAAGCTCGAATATATATATAGTCCGGCTACTATATTATTGATAGTATCAAACGCTTTGTGTTATCGAGTTTTCCGCCGTTAGATCTATCTCTTTAACCATTTCCACCCATTAGATCATACTATTCAACCAATCACTCACTCAACTCTAGAAAATCACTATCATCCTAATCGGAGACCACTATCATCCTAACCGCACATCACTTCTTCCAAGATCCGAAAATCTAATAGCACCAAGTGCTTGGTACTATTATCTTAATAGCCTAATTAGGCTACTATACTATACTATGCTATTAATAGTATAGTAGCTTAATTAGGCTATTAGATAATAGTACCAAGCACTTGGTGCTATTAGATGTTCGGCCCTTGGATGAAGAGATGTGATGTTAGGATAATAGTGGTCCCCTAGGGTTGAGTAGGCGGTTGGTTGAATAGTATGATCTAACGGGTGAAAATGATCAAAAGGGTAGATCTAACGGCGAAAAATTCGATAGCACAAAGTGCTTGGTACTATCGATAGTATAATAGCCGGACTCCATATTAATTATATAATAATATATATTATATATTTTAATCATATGTATATAGAGTTTAGATTATTGAGTATATTTGCTGGCCCACAAAACCAAACCAATAAAATTCTACTCTAATTGCTCTCTCCCTCTCTCTTTCACTTGCTCACAGAGCCGTTTCCCCTAATTTTTTTTAATATTATAATACTGCATTTCATGCATTCATTTTGTATGTTGAACTATTAGACATTTTTGTATCAAATTTTAAATAATATTTTATAAAAATTAAACTATAGATTGAATGGTGTTAAGAATTTCAAATCTCGCGTTTAGGGCTCGGACTCGCTTAACTCGAAGTTAGGCTCGCTTTGAGCTCCGCTCGAATTAATTTCAAGCCGAGCTTGAGCCTAAATTTAGGCTCGAAATTAATTTCAAGCGAAACTTGAGCTGTGGTAAGCTCGCTCGAGCTCGGCTCCTTTCCACCCCTAGTTTCCACCCGTATACAGGAGGACCTGCGCTTTAGCTCTCGCGCGCCATGGATCTCCTCTGCACCGCCTACGGCGGCGGCGCCGCCTCCGACGACGACGACGACGACGATCGTCGCTCCGGCGGCGGCAGCAATCGGAAGCAGCTCGGAGCTCCGCCTTCGAAAAGGCGTCGATCGGAGGGCTTCATCGGGACCCATCGGCCCCCTCCGCCCCCGCCAACGCCGCCGCCGGAGGCGACGGTGGCGGCGCCGCCACTCGTCGCCGGGAGATACGTCTCGAAGAGGGAGAGGGCGATCCTCGCGGCGGGGTCTTCTAGGGTTTCTTATCCGGCGCCTTCTCCTACTACTACTGTTCCTTCCGCGGCGATCGCCTCTCCTGGTATTCGATTTTTTTTTTCTTTGTTTTTTTCTGAATGAAAGCATATAGGAGATATCCCTATATAATTTATATTAAAGAATGATTAAGAATGAAATTACAGAGAGAATGGGAGAGGAGAAGGGAGATACAAAGGAGGGGGAGTGTGAAATTATGTATGATTTAGTTCAAAACACTTTGTAGCTCATATGAACTTCTCATGTATCCACTTCTTAGTTCTACTTGGTTGGCTTCAACCTGTTTTACTCTTCAGAATCTGTCTCTTTCCATGCCAGCTTTACAGTAGAGCTCTGATCATTTTGACTTTTTCTCAAAGATTATTGGATTTCTTTCCTTCCAAATATTCCAATGCATAAAAAGAAATGACATGTCGAAGAACTTCTTACTTTCTTCCATCTTGTAAGCCAACATGAATCTTAAACTGATATAGGTTAAGTTGAGGAGGCTAATGGCTTTGTTAATTATCAATTATTATAGGTTAAAGATATCCACAATTACATCAGCTGGAAAGGTGTTTAAAACAATTAAATTTGCTAGAATCACCATCAAATCTAACAAAATCCTCAAGAAAATAGATGAAACTACTCAAATCAAAAGAATCAAAAGTTGAGGGGTGTCGATCAAAATATAGAGAGTTAAGCATTCTGTCTATTCGAAAGGGGCATATAGTTGAGGGAGCCATTTTTACCTTTAACTAATCCAAATCTAGGTTACGAGTTTATTGAATAGAAATTCTGATTAGATGTACTGATATGATCTCCTCTTTGTTTCAGTTGTCGGAACTATTTCTGATTCGGATCTTCCGGCTGATGTTCTCACACCTTTGCAGTATCCAGCAAAGAATGCATCAAGCAATAAATCGCCTACAAAGCTATCTGTTTCCCTAGTTGGTCACACTAAAGCTGTCAATTCTGTACAGTGGTCGCAGAGTCATGGTTAGTTATTCTCACATGGTATTATTCTTCCCAAGTTGATACTAATGTAACTCCTGCTGCCTCTTTTTTTATAATTTGTACTTTTAACTAATTTGGCAGATTACATTTTCTTTGTAGGGTTTATGTTCCCTACATTTAAGTGATTGACATACAGAATGATCTCATATAAATGTATGTTGAATATATTTCTTATACAAGAATGTTGCAAATTTCCAATGGTGCTGGATTGTATGTTGGTTCAATACCTATATCAAAATTAATTAGTTCCTTTAAAGGCATTTCTGGATGCGTTAACATCTTGTTCAGCATATACCTTTTCTTTACTCAAGGGCCATGAAATAATTAGTTGTTGGGGAGTACGAAGTAATGTCTATAACCGCATATTATACAAAGTCTCGAACTCATACATATCGGTATATAATAATCACCTCATCATAGGTAGGATGCATTGTTACACAAAACCATAACTAGGACCTTGAGAAGGACTAAATGTATATTTCTTGGATGGCATTAGGAGAGAATCTTCATATTACACTTGTCACTGCGTAACAGGCCCTTCGGATCTTTTGGATGCTAGGATAACTTATCTGGCATTTTTTTTTTTTATTAAGGGGCTATTTATTAGTTATTTATATTAAGAGGCATGAACTTAAGTGAGAAGTAATCTTGATGCGCAAGGATATGAACATGACAGATGACCTTGACAGATGGAATATATTATCTTGAAGTTGATGATTAATGGATCTTACAGTAGTCTAACTCAAACTCTTGTGCCATAATAATCAAGGAAAATCCCCATGCAACACTCTTTATCCCTCTGTAACTTATTCCGACATCAACACCGACTCTTTGTAAGCATTTAATTGTGGCCTTTAAAATGTTTTGTAGTAATTCAATTATGAATATACACTCTCTTTCTCAACTATCCCAAACTTTTCAATTGTTTTCCTATCGTTATAGATTGTTAACATTTATAGTTACAGAAAGGGACTGATTTTGTTATTTGACCTTTTGGATACCCACTTGCCATGATTGTTAGAAGCCAAACTCTAGAAATTGCAAACTCGAGCCACATATTCTTAAGCAGAAGAAACATGTAACAAGGTTATATTAAAATATTTATATCATTCCCTGTTTACTGGAATTTTAGATTGTGCCAATTAGTTTTTTTAGTTTCTACTTTTAAGAGAAATTTTGCACAGATTTTTACTTATGAGGAAAAAAAACATTTTAAACATTTATGTAGGACAGGAACAGTTATCTTCTCTGTTTCTTGTTATTAGCTACGGGGATATAGTGCTGCATCTTATTTTTCTGCTGTCCTTTCATGAAAACCCTTTTTTGGTTATATTCATTACTTTTTATACTTTATTACAAGTATGGGAATTTCAATTTTGTGTTGGTAAATTTATATTTTGGTGGACTCTGGATTAAGAACTTTTGAAGGCTCTGTTTGGATTCATTAATATCTTGTTCAGTATATGTCCATGATTTATTTGAGAAGTTTGTATATTTGGTTGATGAGGAGTGTAATCAAATGTTTAAAATTGGATACTATCTTCCGCCTTCAAGTCATTTTTTTGGATAAAAAAAATCACCTCGTAGATGAAATATACTATCCTACCAAATCATGGATATCTAGACCTCTCAAGGAGTAAAAGTTAAACTCCTTTCTTACAATCACAGTAGAAATCCTTATATCGAATAAGTTATCCTTGGATAACTTGTTCCGGCTTCCAAACAGGGCCAAAGTATCTACATGGTTGGATATTTGGTGTTCCATTTCCTATATGTTATCTACAGTATTATTTGTGCCATTGATTGTGCTCATTTATAGTCCACGTCTGCTGCATGTACCTTGTTCTGGTTGTTCAGTCCTCCTTAAGCTATCATGCTTTGCTATATTGAACTTCATACAATATGCAATCAACTCACTAGTGTATCAGCTGGTTCTAGGTTCAAAACATTATTAGTATCAAATGAAGAAAAGCCAACTGCATAGATTCAAATTTAGGATGGTTTTGCTTGGCTTTATATAGCTGTATATTTACTTGCTAAAATATGGCAGGCCATCTTCTTGCTTCTGCTGGAATGGATCAGACCGTCTACGTATGGAACGTATGGAATAGAAAACAACCGAAAGCACGCATTTTCAATTATCACAAGGCAGCGGTGAAAGATGTTAGATGGGCCCCAAACGGGCTTTCATTGCTCTCTTGTGGATTCGATTGTTCATCACGGGTTGTTGATGTTGAGAAGGGGGAAGAAACAAATATCTTTAGAGAGGATCAAGTTGTGGAGGTGATTAAGTTTTATCCAAATGACCCTAATTTATTCTTGTCCGGTGGGTCAAAAGGGTTTCTTAGACTCTGGGATATAAGGATGGGGAAGATGGTAAAAGAATATCAGAGAGCTCTTGGGGCGATACTTGATATTGAATTTAGTGCTGATGGGAGACATTTCATCTCTTCAAGTGACACATCTAAAAGCAACATCAGCGAAAATTGCATCATTATTTGGGATGTAGTACGGCAAGTTCCTTTATCCAACCAGGTAAATTTTAAATGCTCTCTTAGCCAATCGTTCAGATTTTGCTTTTAAGTTTTTGGTGATTGAAGCAGCATCATCCATGAAACTTCAAAATATAAGTATACATTATATATATGTCGGTAAGGTTTATCTTAGAAGTCTGGGTCAAAATACAGCTCTCTCAGTAAACAACAGAAAAACATGTAAGAATGGTTCTAATGCATGCTCTAATGCACATATCTCTTGCCACATACCCCTACATCAGTAGTAAACACCTTTCCTTTTCCTTTTCCTTTTCCTTTTCATTCTCTTTCTTTCCATTCGTCATGAAACCTATGATTAGTTTCCTTTATATTTCACCCTTCTTTATTCCAACTCCTAACCATGCATTAGAAACAAAGCATGGAAATTACTGTGCATGCCTATATGCTTCTAAAACTCTTCACAAGGCTCCCGAATTGCACAAGACACAAGATTGGCAAGCAACTTTAAATATTTGGCTGGATAACTACTACTAATTAGGACTTGTTGGGATGTAGTTATCCGGTCATAAATACTATGGCATGGGTATTTTGTGATTACATTATTTTGAATTTTCTAGTTATTACAAAATCTTTATAAATTTGGTTGTCTGGGATAATACGTCCCGCCTAGTAGGTGATTTATCATATTCCAAGAAAAAATGACATAGAGGCTGGCCGTATATACAATGTGATTATATTTATCCTTTTGAGTAAATATATTTATCCTTTTGAGTAAACAAAGGAGAAATATGAACAAAAAATTATGCATGCGAGCAGGGCCCTTGAGAATAGAGAAAAGAAGGTAGATGAATATTTAGAAATCACGATTTTATTAGTTTGTTGGGCATTATCGAGAAATCGAAATTCAACGGCATTTAAACTATATAAGTTTCTTCTCTATGTCGTCGCAGGTATACACAGAGGCGTACACATGTCCTTGTGTAAGATACCACCCAACCGATGCTTCCTTTGTCGCACAATCAAATGGTAATTACATCGCGATTTTCTCAGCAAGGCCGCCCTTCAAGTTAGACAGGTACAGGAGGTACGAAGGACATGGAGTATGGGGCTTCCCTATAAAGTGTAATTTCTCGCTGGATGGAAGAGAACTCACTTCTGGTTCCTCCGACGGCTCTATATACTTATACGACTATAAAACCGCTGGGCTCTTGAGGAAACTAAAGGCTTTCAATGAAGCTTGCATCGATGTGGTGTATCATCCTATGAAGCCTAATGTGATTGCCTCATGCAGCTGGAATGGTGAAGTATCCATATTTGAATGAGGTTTTATCTGGTATCTTTCTTCTTTGAAGAATCCCATGCATTATTCGTAGAAAATGGCTTGCCGACTGGGATTAGTTGAACCATTTTTCTGGAAAAAATCTCATGGAATTCACAGGCGACGGTCGGTTACTCATCTCATCAAGCTCTTGCTGAGAGGAGAAACGACGATGATTGTTATTTTGTAAAAGAGCTATTCTGGCGGGACTGTATGAAGTTATCTCTGTACTTTGATCTATGATTCAATGAAGATGTATATATTTTTCTTTAGCTTAAATTTGTTGTTTATTTCGTACACTTTGTTCTCATTTCCATATGATCTTAGAGAAAAAAAGAAATAACAAGCTGTCGTCCTATGGAAATACTTGTGATTTATCTCAGTCGAATTATTTTGCAGGCGCCGGGGAAAGCAGCAAAGGACTGCATCGCCAAAGGGAAGCAACATGTTTACAGGAGGTCCAGGGTTTTCGAGAGGATCTTTTTGCTGCATAATGAAGACCCTGTTTGGTCTGGCTATTTACTGTGGCGCGGCTTACCAATTTACCTGCGGATCTTTTGCAAATTGCATTGCAATGTTTTGAGACGTCAGAATACGCTGTTAGATCGAACTGTTCCTCTTCAGAATGCCTGCGCATCCCCTTTTGCCATTCATCTCATTACATATTTCAATCTGAACGGTCCATTAATTATCTCTTTCCAACTAATTCCTAGTTCCGACGCTAAGACGAAACATCAAAAAAAAAAAAAAAAAAAAAAAAAAAAAAAAAAAAAAAAAAAAAAAAAAAATCAAAGGACAAAGGATAAGAACTTAGAAACTTGATTGAAAGAGGAGCACTTAAGGGAATTCTTCATTAGTGCATGTTGGGTAGCACCCAAACTGTCAGGCCAAACAGGCCAAAAAATGGTTGCAGGAAAGAAATTTTTTCCAAAAATTGGCAAAAACAATACTACTAGACACTTAATGTAAATATATTATCTAAATTTAACAAATTGAAATTACTAGCAATAGATAAATTTATTAAATCTAATAGTTATTCATTAAGTAAATTTGATATGATTCGATCAATCTAATATATTTTTAAATCAGTTAATTTAACTTTTCAAGTAAAGCTAGAAACCTACTAAAAGTAAAAGTAAATGTTGTTTATTTCTACATCATTTCTACCAACATGGCTTCTAAATAAATGCCATTAAATACGAATTAGACTATTTAAACTTTTTAAGAATCAAATGTCGAGATTTTACATTATCATTTACCTAGGGATCAAGTGGTCTCGGATTCAAATAATATTACCTATCAACTTCGATGTTGGTAGTCCCTAAACTCTTTAAAGAGTTTCACTCTAGTCCCAACAAATATTTTCTATTAGAGAGTGAATATTATCTACACCTATTACATCTGTACATGTATGTATCATGATTTTATTGGCTATTCACATATCATATTACAATGCTAACATCCATTGAGCTACAATTTTGTCCCCATATAAAAAAAAGAAAACTGAATTTAAAGTTCGTATTCATAGTGCAAGAACATTTAGATGAATAGGTGCAAGCCATAATTTTTATTCTAAGTACTAAAATGAAGCATTTATTAAAAACTTAAAGGGATTAAAATGAAATATTATTGAACGTTTAAGGTCTTCAATGTCAAAATCAAAAGTCTGAGGTCCTAAATGTAACTAGACAAAAAAATTCAGGGACTAGTAGTGTACTTTACCCCAAAAAAGGTTTCATACCTATCTTCAGGTTTTATTCTTTCCTTACTCTTTTACAAGCATAGAGCAACCATATATTTGAAATAGTACATTGATAACTTAGAGTTACAACAAAAGTAGATCGACCTGTACACTCAAAAACAACCAAGAAATAGTAACAAAACAAGGGCGGACATACCTTGGTAGATATTTGCAGGATACTAAAAAAGAGATGGACCTATTTAAAGTATGTCACACACATTTTACTTTTGGATGCCCTCCTTGATCTTAATGTTTCTCCATTTATCTTTAAGATCACCGGGCAAACGAGTTTTGTGAAATACACGGCTACCAAAATCGAGAATTTTCCTCCATGGAATGTTTCCAGCGCCGTTTGCAGCAAATATCTCCACTCCCTCCTGCCGTAACGAAATAACTCCAAAATGTTACTTTAGACAATAAAATGTAGACAATAAACCGTACATCTTTCATTAAACAGTGTCCCCAATAATTACAAGCAAAGGCCTTGTTTGATGCGGTTGTTATTCTTTTGTTTTCTTAATCACAAATTCTATGCAAATAGATTCTGACTCAGCACGCTCCATTACATAGAATTTGTGTTTGAAAAACAAAAAACAAAATGACAACATGTACCAAATAAGGCCTGTTCTTGATCCTAGAGAGAGAGAGAGAGAGAGAGGAAAATGAAGAGATAATATAAAAGAGCTGTACTACAAGCAACACAAGTAAACATAAACAAACAATCAGTAACTCTTTAAGTACCCTTTTGGTAAAATGCCAATCTTTAAAGTTAAAGCTAATCCAGGACATAACAATCTAGATCTATTAGCAAGAAAAAATGAGATAGACAAGAACACATACTTTTAGAACTAGATCTATCAGTAGGAAAAAATGGGATCAAAAAGATTGCATACTTTTAGAGTTGCTTCTTCCTCCGGGGTCCAAGGTAGTTTGGTACGCCTCCCGGGAGGCATCAGTGGATTTGAACTGCAAAAATACATATACAATACTAAGTCCACACACAATTGCAAGAAGGCTGAAAAGAAAAAAAAAAAAAAAAAAAAAAAAAAAAAAAAGGATGACTTGATACTCACCAGTTACTATTATTATATATCAAATTTAAAGGTTGCAGGAAGTTTACAAGACGAAGTATGAGAAATATGAAATGCCTAATAGGAAGAAGCATGTATAACACTATGGAGAAACTGGACAAAGGTTACTACATTATTCTTCAATTATTGGACATGAAAATTTCTAGTATCAGATTTTCTTTGAGACGAAAGGATCTAGAACAGACCAGAAAATCATTGAAATAACTCATTAAACAGCTTTTGAAAATAAAGAGTTACTGCTGTTACTTCGGAAGGGCTCTGGCATGTGATTACAATTTTGCTGCTTCAAGTACTTTAGAAATTTGTAAGTAGAGAAGAAGAGAAAAATGCCCTTTGCCAGATTTGACACTTGTACAATTATTGCAAAAGAGAAAGCAAGAGATATGTGAGGAATTTTGAGATTTGTACCACATAATAAAGATGGCCAATCTCCTTGTCAAGTGACTGCCTGCATATAGCACATGCCAATTCTTGTTTATCCTAGTCTATTAGATCGACTATTTTTTCCTTCATAGGCTCCACATATAGATAAAAGAAAAAGAATATTTACTTTGGGTTCGTTTAATAGGGGAAATTGTAACCCGGAAGATAAAGATCGCCACCAAGGCTGCAAACCCGTTGGGAGGGGGGAAAAAAAAAACAACAAAAACTGTTTCCATACACTACATTAATTAAAATCCAGGGATAATGAGAATGCACTTGGTGATAATTTTGGAAATGGTACCTATCTAATAATGCAGTAAAAATAAAACCATGTTTATTACAATAGAGGATAAGCTACATAATTGTACCCTCTACTCCATTCCCAAAGACAAACAGGCTGTTAGAGACAAGAAATAATAATTCCAATAAGCCAATTATTTTGTTAAATCATTCGCAGTTAACTATTTTACAAAACTAGGTACGGTCTTTGCTCTACAGCTAATGATGTTAAAAGAATCGTGTTAGCAGCAATTTATATAATGCATGGCAAATAAAAAGCAAACAGCGCTAAAGCGAACTCTTCCAAATATATAGATACTTACTAACGCTTGGCTTGATATGCATGTTTTCTCCTTTTTCCTGGAGATGAATTGAACCTCTTTTGGTTTTCGACAGTTTCTGGGTCGGCCTCTTGCGCTATTTTATGATGCCTCCCACTGTTTCGTGATGGCAACACTTGATTTCCCGTATCATCATCAGAAGTATCTTTTACTTGCTCATCACTGCTGGGTTCTTGAATATTTTGATGATCATTTACTTCACTGGTTTCACCTTTCTGCTGCAGCACCGCAGCATCATGTTCTCCATGAAAGGTATTACCGTCTTTGCAAGGTAAATTGCCATTGTCAACTGCTGTATGGGGTTCTGTGGGTTGATGATTCTCCACTTGTTCATTCAAAAACACAGAATCAGTATCCTCAACAGTAGTTGCAGCTTCATCCAAATTCTGTTCATCATTTACTTTCGCCACATTAGTAGAATCATCACATCTTACAACACTTACCTGCTTCTCTGCCTGTCTAGAAAAGTCAGTAACTTCCATTTTCTTGTGATGTTCTGCTCTTGAGGAATTCCCATTTAACCTGTCAGTTGGGTAATGACATGAGAGATCATCTAACAGTTTGACAACTGTTGCTTGACCTGTTTGCCTTCTACCAATACCCTTACCAAGAAAAGTAGAAAGGTTTTTCTTAGCTCTTAAGTATGTACAGAAGGGACAGTAGAAGAGGCCTGCCTTATCAAACTCAACCGAGCCCAAGCAGCTTTCATGAATAGCTACAAAGCATCCATTCACACTGCAAGTCAGCAATTGACCGCCATTGTGACATTTTATGCACAAACTCTGCTCAGTCCAATCCCCAGCAGTCGAATCCTGATTGTTTTTGGCTTGAGAGCTCAATAGATGATGCTTCACCGCAGCAACTATCTCATCAGCCGGCCCAAAATCAGCATCTTCTAGCTCATCATTGCTCAAAGCCACTGGTGTACCAATTGTCTTGCCATGATGTTGATCGTTCTCAGTGCATGTGGGAATTAATTTTTCACCACATTCATTGAGCGGCGAATTTGGAAGATCGGTGCTATCGTTAAGTGGATCTGGAAGAGCAGTGCTATTTTTATGTGGATTTGGAAGAGCAGTGCTATTGTTATGTGGTATAGAAACATCCTTTACTGAGATCAGAGCAACTGGAACTTGAGCGCTTAAGTGGCTTTCATCATCATCTAAATTTGTATTTTCCTTGCCAGATGGCTTGAGCGTGTCGTTCCTTTCTAACGACTGAATTTTATTGCCTTCAGCACCCACAATGTCCTTTTGTAGATGATCAGCCCTGTCACTATCAGAAAAATATTGATTGAGCAAGTGCTGTGCAGACCCGGAAGCGCTTTTTTGGGATATTTCCATTCCATTACCACAGCTGCTGAATCTAAGCCTCTTTACCCTTTCATGCTCGCCATCAATATTGGACTGTAAAAGATCTTCTTGATCATGTCTGATCAGGCCACTGCATTCCAGATAGGAGGATAAAGATGGATACTTGCCCTCTAAGATAGATCCTTTGAGCTGAAAGTTGAAAAGTAATCTGGGTAAGCAGAATAAATAGGTCCTTTATTTGAGAATAGACAAAACCGAGAAATCTGCATACCAGATCAAGAGAGAGTTTTGGCACGGAAGCCCTTTTTTGAATAATAAACTGGTGGATACCACGAATATATGTCTCGAATCTATCTTTTTCCATATTGCTTAAATTTTCCATCTGAGCCAACAAAAAGATAAGGGGGGAAAATTGCAGCACTTGCAAGTTAGCTGGAATAAAAGGGAAAAGGAAAGAAAGAAATTAAGATATATATATATATATATATATATATATGTGTGTGTGTGTGTGTGTGTGTGTGTGTGTGTGTGTATTTATATATGCTCTAAGTATGCCAATATCTTTCTATCCTCATACATAGGTAAATCACAAAGAGATATATTGTTTATTTCTGTAGGTACTTCCTTAGCAATAAGTGCACAAACAACCATTTGACAAATAGAGATTCCCTTGTGAACAGTAGAAAATTGGAATAGCATTAAGGCGCAAAAAACATCAAGCGAATTCCTTTATCTACCATCAAATCATAAGCCCACAGAAACATGTGTTGCATTGGTTAGCTCCGAAAGTAAACAGAAACTTCTATATAGGACCTGGAACTTCAATTGTAACTAAGTATGCCGATATCTTTCCATTGTCATAGATAGACAAATCAGTTTCTTAATGACAACAGGAGTGTCTCTTTATATTTCGGTAGATACTTCTCTAGCGATAAGCACACAAGCAATCATCTAGCAAATAGAGATTCCCTTGTGAACACTTGCAACGTAGCATAAAAACACAAAGGATTTCAAATGAATTCATTTATCCGCTAATCAAATCATAAGCCCACAGAAATAGGTGTTGCATTGGCTAGCTGCAAAACTAAGCAGAAACTTCTATATAGGAGCTGGAAGGCTGGAACTCAATTGTAATTATATAAAATATATAAGCTGGATGGGCAAAACAGTAATAGAAGAAGAAATAGACTGCGAAGATATTTGATCCACATGAACCACTCAAATAACTTTATCAAATCACAACCAACAGCTAGAATTCTGGAGACGAAAGAAATCTTTTCAATGGCCCATCATAGGACTTGTGGAAAAGAAACACCTCTAAGTTGATTAAAAATGTGATAAATCGTAAAACTTCCTTCAATTAATCAAAACACCACAAATTCCGTGAAGGGTTATCTCTAGAAAGGTTCCTCATGCTAGATCAGCTGCTTTCCAAGCTGTCTTAAGAAAGTTAAAGAATTTCCCTTCCAAAGAAATCTTGACCACTGGACTGGTACACTCATTCTAAATAATCAATAGAAACCTTTTACATTCATTTATTCTCCACATCAAGTAACTACAACATCAATACGTTAATAAACTAGAGATTTGCTACTTTTGCTATAAGAGGTACTTTAATTTCGAGAACGATTATTTCCTTTGTATCGTAATAAGTCGTAATCAATTCAGACAGCACCAATTCAGTTGTTCTATGGATATCTTATCCATGAATTAGTACCTTGAAACATTAGTGCCCATACAGGTATCTGAGATAAGGTCCAAATAGATCACCAATAAGGAAAAGAAAAGTTAAGAGTAGCAGCAATCTTTCACTGACCCTTTTGACTTTAACTATATTTTCAGTCCTAAAAAACCGTAATTTTATCTTTTATCTTCCATGATCAAATAAATAAATAATTACATGGTCATCATTAATTACTTTGTGGCATTAATCCTTCAAAGCTCAAAAGAACGCGATATACTATTTAAGGGTAAGGTATTACATTGAACTTCCTCAACAAGGACACAAATCAAGTACCTAAAGAGGCAATGACAAGAAAGCTAATTTCCCAAAGGTCGATCAATGAAGTATCAAGGTAATTTCCCAAAGGGCGATCAATGAAGTATCAAGGTAGTCAGTAGACCAAGTCACTAGACCAATATTTAAAAGTTAACCTTTAATGAGACCAACTTTTCAAAGAATAACAGTTTGCAAAAACAAAACATGTTTCACCAATTTCTATTATATATTAAAGATCATGAAAAATACCAACAGAAAATGATGCATTTTGATAACAGCTTTCGTAGGTGAAAATACTAAGCTTCCATGCATGCATACTCACTTATATACTCAAGAAAATGTTTCTAAGAGTTTTGTAACCAAGATTCACGGATTTAAGAAAACAACCATCCAATCGTGGACAACAAGCATGCGAGAAACAAATTACTTTGCATGAAACAGATATAAAGAACAGGATACCCAAATTGCAGAATTGTTTTACCAAGATTCAAATCAAAAAAACTAAAGACTAAATTACGAAAGGTCCCCCTGTATTTTAGGCTGTGTCTGATTTACACCCCTAGAGTAAAAATTGCATCAATAATAACCCTTCACTTTGCCATTATCTTGAACAGGTTCAAAATTTGGGATGATTGTTGAATTTAGCTGTAAAACTTTGAAAAACAAGTTTAGAGATGAAGTTAGTTATCATTAATCTGGAAGAGTCATATAGTTTGAATAAAATTATTCAGTAAATTATCAATTTTGATAGTTTTGGCAAAATAAAAAATATCTTTTATCTAATATTTTATCTTTTCCTTGACTTGCAGATTAGATAGATGTTGAGATATGGAACAATGTGATATACCAACTTGTTTTAGTGAAGTTCTACAACCTAATTCAATAATTATCTCAAAATTTGTTTGGACCAATTTGAGACAGCGGCAAGGTGCAGGATTGTAATTCACACAATTTTTAATACAAGGACGTAATTGAGACAAGGGCTAAAGTCTGCAGGGACTTTTGTAATGTTGGCAAAAGACTAATCACTCGACCTTACAGCACCATTTAGACCGTCTCTTCTATATTGTGTAGGAAACAAAGAACAGGCCTATTCCACCAAGAAGCATCATTTTTACATATTAACATGTAACCGTAAAAACAATTAATCATTACTAAGACGATTTCTTACCTTCATTTTCTAATCTTCCTTACTTCGAAATTTTCCTGATTTCAATGATAACAAAAGTTCTTTAAAGCAAAAAATCTTTATTAAAAAATAACATCATTGCATCACCAACGGATTCTTCCTTCCAATCCAACGACCAAACGCCAAGATTTTGAAAAAGAATGAAATCCAAATGAAATTATGGCGTAATAATGAATACCTTACTCAGGTGAGAGCAGAGAACTTCCTCGCAGGATCTCGACGCATCGATCGGAGAACGAGGCGGAGAAGAGATCTCGCCGCCACAGTCGCGAACCTCGCCCACGCATTCCTCCAAGTACCTCAGCGCAACCCTTTCCCTTACGGTTTCCGGCGCATCGGCGAAGAAATTGGGCGCACGGTACATGAGAGCTGCAGCAGCGCATTCGAAGCCCTAGCGATGAGGAACAAGAAACGGCGAAACAGACGAAACCCTAGGGCTAAAAGGCTCACGGTTACCTTTGAGGACGGAGGTGTCGAATCCCTTGTCGTCGGCTAGGGTTTCGACGACCCAGTACCAGGCAACGGCGAAGTTGGAGGAGATCATCGTGGGTGGAGGTGGAGGAGGAGCGAAGGGAGAAGAGGGATCGTCTTCACCGGCCATGGAGAAGTTACCGCTTGCTCCCAGGTGCATACACCGGGTCCCCGAAACAATTGTGCTCTTAGATTTAAATTGGGTTAATTGCATACAGGTCCCGCAAACATGGTGAATTACGGATATATCCCTGCAAAGTTCAACTTGCATTAGTTATCCCTACAAAAGTTCTAAAAGTATTCAAATATGTTCCTATGGTCTGGATCTGTTAAAAAGCTGTTAATTTTTTAACAGCAGTGTTGTGAAATGACATTTTTGTCCTTACCCCTTCCTCTTCCTCTTCCTCTCCCTCTCTCTCTTCCTCTCCCTCTTCCTTTTCGTGCTGCGGGAGCAGACGGCGGCGGCGGCAACGTCGCGAAGAACGTTGGTTCTCTCCTAAGGCGGCGGCAACATCGCGGCGGCAACGTCGCAGACGGCGGCGGCGGCGACGACAAAGAAGAAGAAGGAGGTGAAAAAGATGAGGAAAAGAAGAATACGAAGAAGAAGAAGAAGAAGAAGGTGGAGGCGATGAGAAAGATGGAGAGGGTGAGGAAGATGGAGAGGGGCAAAAATGTCATTTCAACTTATTAATTAACCATGGTTAAGCATTTTAACTGTGGTTAACTAAAATTCTCTAACGATGACTGACGGTAGAAACATATCTGAATACATTAGGACTTTTGCAGGGATAACTAATGCAAGTTGAACTTTGCAGGGATATGGGGTCCGTCGACTTTTATCCTCGGTTAAAATTTATAGACACCCCTGAACTTTAGTGCATTTTGATATTGACCACTAAACTTTTTTTCATTTGATTTTCACCCCTCTACAAACTAAATTTGATTAAAATCCTTCACTTGACCCTTGGCAATTTAAATATTCTGTTAAAATTAAGAAGTTAGTAAAATGGAAAGTCAATAAAATATATTTGCAGCTTAATATTGATCAACATCTTTTAATTATAATAATAATAAATAAATACAAAGTCCATAAAATAGTAAATTATAAGTTAGAAAGTTGAACAATATTTAAATATATTAGAATTTAAGCAAAAGCTATATCATACAAATTCAATGACCCTTTATTCCTCTAAAATATTACAGTTACTTATTAGCTCATCAACAAAAAAAATTAAATAAACTAATAAACTCTAAAAATGCTAAGGAAATGACTTAGATTAAACTTTTAGTGGATGAGAGGGGTGCATATCAAATAAAAAAAAATTAGGAGTCAATTTCAATCCAGTTAAAGTTCAGGAATGTCTATATACCTTTTAAAAAATGCTAGTGGTACATTTCAAAAGGAGTGTACATCTTACACACCACCCATCCAAGGATGGGGTGTAATTCACCAGTCACATCAATGCGACTGGTGAAAAAAAATTTATCCAAGGATGGATGAGTTGTAAGATGTACACCCCACTAGCATTGCTCTACATTTTATCTTCTTTTCTTTTTGCCCTTCTTTTGGGGCAATTGCCTTTATACTCCTAGAAAATTTTAATCTTTCATATGCACCCTCAAAAATGTTTGTTCTCAAATGCATCCTTCTAAAACCCAAATTCTTTCCAATGAACCCACCAAATGGAGATAGATAAGAAAAAGGTAAATTGCAGTTTAGGGTTCAAACTATGAGAATAGTGACGCTTTGGTTTTAAACTTTAATTCGTTGTAATTTCTGGCTCGAACTTTCAAATATATTATAATCAAATCCTATAATATGATTCAGTTAACTAAATATTAATGTATCGCCTATGTGGAAGTGACATAATAGTATTGTGATTGTTAATGCACCAATAATTAATATGTCCATTTATTTTTTACATCAGTGATTCGTTAATATTATTTCAGTTAAATTGGAATGTGGAACATGATTATAATAATTCTAAAAGTTTAAGCTAAAAATTATAACAAATTAAAGTTTGAAGACCAAACGTGCAATTTTTCTTAAAAAAGAAAAAGAAAATTTCAGAAATATTTTCGAATCAAAGATAAATAGAAAGTTCGCTATTTTTCAAGGGTATTTTTGCATAAAAATCCATCGATTTTGTGCTTATGCAAAAACGGGCCACTATTTTGGATTTTACAGATTCGGCTCGAATTTTAGTAAACTGACTTTCTCTCTCCTTTTTTTCTCTTATTCGTTTTTCTCGGCCCTCTCGGTTCGTCTCCTTCCTCTTATCCTTTTCTTCTTCTCCTTCTCCTTCGTTTTCCTCTCTCTTCTCCTCCTCCTCCACCGCCCGCACATCGACGCCATGCTCAGCTCTCTTGCTTTGCCTGTACCTCTATTAATACCGGTTCAAATAAGGCACAGATCGAAAAGGTGATACTATGGTGAAGCGAATGGCCACGGAAAGCGACGACGACGGTGACGGTGACGAGAGTGCTGTGGAATTTGAGGACGACGGGGAGGAAGAACGTGTTGAGGCGGGGGCGGCTACTGCGGTAAGGGGCAAGGCAGGGTAGAGAGCAAGGTAGGAGAGTGTGTATTTGAGACTAAATTACATTGTTTGAGACTTAAGCTACACCATTTCAAACTATTTGAGACTAACTATAGGAAAAGTCAAAAAGTAGAAAAAAAAAAAGACGAAGTTGTATTATTTGAGACGAAAGTTGCACTTTTTGAGGCAAAAATTATACCATTTAAAATTATTTGAGGGTTAGATAAATTGAAAGTTGCACTTTCGCCTCAAAGAGTACAACTTTCGTCTCAAACAACGTAACTTTTGTCTCAAACAGTGCAACTTCATGATTTTCTTCTTTCTTCTCTACTTTCTGGTCTTTCCTGTAGTAGGCACGACACATATGCTCTTCTGAACAGATAAAAAATATTATTTTCTTTATTTTTTCTTCCATCTCTGTATTTTTTTTGCTATCGCACCCTCCCCCCTCTCCTACTGCAGCCGCCATCCCCATCCCTACCCCGGCCCCTGCCCCTACCCCTACCCCTACCCCAACGCGCTTTTCCTTCTCGTCGTCCTCGAATCCTACGATACTCTCGTCGATGTTGCTGTCCATGACCATGTGCTCCGTCGCAACATCACCTCTGCAATTTATGCCATATTCGAGCTAGCGTCGGCAGAGATGTGGGCAAGATAAGCGAGCGGAGCGTCGATGTAGGGGCAGTAGAGAAGTAGGAGAAAGGCAGAGGAAGCGGAAGGAGAAGCACAAGAAGAAACTGTTGGAATTAATGGGCAGCGGAAACATACCAACTGGATAGCCAACGTATCCAGGAACCGAAATTGGATCGGGTTGCTTGTTTTACTAGCCTCCGAGATCGTCCTGGTGTTGACGGTTCTGGATCTCCCACGTATCTCGCCTTCTCCCACGTTTAAGCCTTGCGTCGCGAATCGGATGCGAATCGAAGAGAGCTACTAGAGTCCTCTTCTATGTCCACACTCCAAAACCCCGGAAACGTAGGTGGAAATCCCAGAGAGAAAGATGAGAGAGAGGAAGAGAGAAATATGTGGATTCTCTATCTTTTCATATGTTCAATCCATGAGAAGTAAGGAGTATTTATAGATTATCAGGACTCCCTAAAATATCCTGAATCTCACATAGAGATTAGGATTATGATTCTCATAGATATGTTTCTTAACTGATAAGAAACATATTATTTATCCTTATCCTAAATCCATTAGGATAAATTATGATCCACATCCCATGTGGATCGGGTTAAATCTTAACCCGCCAATGTGGACATACCACATGGCAATAATCTCCCACTTGGCCACATTGGCCAATTCTCTTTCATTCAATCTTCTCTTCATACGGGTAATGGAGCGTGCGACCTGACGAAAGAAACGCAATGCGGGAGTGCTATATTAAGTCACCACCTAACTAACATAGCACATCACACCGATTAATTCGTCTATGCCTCAGACGTCTCAACACACACCGGATCAAGCATCACAAAGTCCCTCTCCTGTAATGACAGGGCTCGACCTCACAATCGTTTCTCGTACTCATGATTATCTCAAGCAACACAACCGAGATAACCGCCCGGGCAATGAGTCACAAGACTTATGTGGTGTGTTATCGAAACATCTTCCTCAGCCCCTCACGTTAATCTGTATCGGTCCAAGCACTTTACTAGACATGCTCCGCGAGATCGTATTTTCTCATGACCCTGAGATACACGCTAAGTTAGTTACTTCGGACCTCCACTTCATAACGTAGTCCTAAGTCGAGGGCATAAAAGTGTTAGTGCTCACACAGTGACATGGAGGGAAGAACTTATGTCACTCTACTAACTGGTCGACAAGCACATACAGTATGATATGTATGCTATGGCGGAGCTCCCACTCAATGGGATGTGTCACGCTCTAAAAAACGCCATACGAACCTTGGTCTAGGTACCACTTAGGTATCTAACCACCACACAACTCAAGTCATCTCTCTAACCTGAGTACTTAAGTTCGACTGCTATGCAGGCTCGATATGAAATTTCACAGAAGAATTCTCAAATCCAACTCCTGAGAGTCTCATCTTAAACTAATTAAGGCGACTTTTAAATTATATCAACACTTTATTCATAACATATATGAACAAAGCAATCATATTACAACTACTCAAGTTTAATATGATTATTTAATCTCATCCTGCTCACCACTTAGGTGCCAGGGCGATCACCCGTGTGAGTGGGCTGATCTGAGCCTGGTGACTTATCGAAACATGTGCCTACTAGTATCAATTACGCAATCATATTTAAAAGAGAAAAACATATTTTCATTAAGAAAGCGTAAGATACAATAATGTCCATACATCATAACCTGCGAAGACCCAAACTCCTAATATGGGTCTGGAACATATCCCTAGCTATCGGCTTGGTCAACGGATCAGCCACCATCCTAGTGGTGGAGATATGTCTAAGAGTGACCTCACCTAGCTTGATTATCTCACGAATGTAGTGACAACGAATGTCTATATGCTTAATCATGTCATGACATTTGGAGTCCTTCATATACTCCATGACAGTTATGCTGTCAGAGAACATCTCAACAGACTTATCAGCTCGAGTCACAAAGTCGAGGCGCTGGAGAACTCTCGTCAGCTAAACAGCCTCCTAACCGGCAAGGCAACACAGCTCTGCCTCTTACTGCACTAGAAAATTGCTCTACCTTCAAACACATAGTCTGAAGTGGACCTGCGCTCATCTCTCTCACCGCCCAAATAAGTATCGCTATATCCTTTCAATCTCAAGTTCTCACTTTGAAAGTAGAGAACGAGATCACTGGTTTTCTTTAAATATCGAAGGATCCTCTTGACCGCTTGTCAATGAATAGGTCCTGGGTTGCTCTGGTAACGACTTACCAAGTCAACAGCGAAGCAAATGTCAGGCCGAGTACACATCATAGCGTACATCAAGCTGCCAACTGCACTCGCATAAGGAACCCTACTCATTTGCCCTTTTTCTTTATCCGTTTTAGGGCATTGATCAAGACTCAGAGTTTGATTCTTCTCTACTGGAGTGTCAACGGGTTTACAGTGATGCATCCTAAATCGCTCCAATATATTTTTTTAATATAAGATTCTTGAGACAAACCAAGAAGTTTTCTAGAGCGATCTCTGATGACCTTCACTCCGAGCACATAGCTCGCCTCACCCATGCCTTTCACTCCTTAGTAGTATTAATCAACTCCATATCGTTTCCAGCCAATAGTATGTCGTCGACGTATAGGGAGAGGAACAGAATCCCCTTTTCTGTCTTCTTGACATATACGCAGTAGTCTTCCTCTATTATGGACATACCGATAGAGGTGATGGCTTCATGAAACCTGAAATACCACTGCCTCGACGACTGCTTGAGACCATAAATGGACCTTTTAAGGCGACAAACCTTGTCTTCTTGACCTTTGAGTACAAAACCCTCAGGTTGGTCCATATAGATCTCCTCCGCTAACCCTCCATTGAGGAAAGCTGTCTTCACATCCATTTGGAACAATTCCAAATCTAGATGTGCCACTAAGGCTAGAATCAAACATATAGAGGCAAATCGCACAACGGGAGCAAACGTCTCGTTATAATCTACCCCTTGCCTCTGAGTATAGCCCTTGGCCACGAGCCGAGCCTTGTATTTATCGATTGATCCATCCGCCTTGCGCTTAATTTTTAAAACACATTTATTTCCAATAGACTTGCGCCCAGGCGGAAGGTCAACCAACTCCCATACTTGGTTCTTGCTCATGGAATCCATCTCATCTCTCATAGCAGCTGTCCACTCACTGCAAGCTGACGTCTGCAGTGCTTCTTTATAAGAAGCAGGCTCATCATCATCGAGCGGAGTGCACATGAAAATATCCCCTTCGATATCAAAATGCCGACGGGGAATGTGTCCACGTTCACTTCTACGCAATTGAGGGCTTAGGTTGCCGACTTCCATGGGTATGCTCTTACTTATGGAAGCACTCCCACTAGCCGAAGGATCGTTACCACTTCCTTCAGCGACTTCAGGAAATGATCGATCACCCTCAATAGCAGATGGGGTAGCGTCGTCATGTAACTCATACAATCCGACGTCTCTCCGCATTTCACTAATGCTTGGAAATTCGTTTTCTAGAAATTCCACATTACGAGACTCAATCTCGGTCATACCTCCATCTGGGTGTTCACCATACATCACATAGCCCTTCGAATTTTCAGGGTACCTGATGAACACATGCTTGCTCGCTCTTGGGCCGAGTTTCCCGAATCTATGTGAGGGGTTGTGTACATATCCAGATGAACCCCAAGGACGAAAGTAGTGTAAACTCGGCTTTCTACCACTCCACAACTCATATGGGGTAGAAGGCACTGATTTGCTAGGGACTCGATTAAGGATGTAGGCTGCAGTCAAAAAAGCATCTCCCAAAAAACTTATGGGAAGATGAGCTTGCGCCATCATCGACCTAACCATGTCCAGTAGAGTACGATTCCTTCGCTCTGCAACACCATTTTGTTGCGGAGTACCCGGAACAGTGAGCTATCTACTAATGCCTTTTTGCTCACAATAAGTCTTGAACTGATCAGACAAGTACTCTCGGCCTCGATCAGTGCGAAGTGCCTTTACACTTCTTTTTATTTGATTCTCAGCCTCCGCAACGAAGCGCTTGAAGCAATCTAAAGCTTCAGATCGGCGAGAAAGCAAATACACATAGCCATAACGGGAATAATCATCAATGAATGTGAGAAAATAGCACGCACCATGCCGGGCCCTCACATTCATTGGCCCACAAATATCTGAGTGGATCAGCTCTAAAGGATGAGAGGCACGAGTAGCCTTACCAAAAGGCTTTCTACATGTCTTTCCAACCAGACAAGGCTCGCACACAAATAGGTCAACATTGGCGAGAGACCCCAAAAGGCCTTCTCGAGCCAGTCTATTCATTTTTCTTGACCTATATGGCCTAATCTGGCATCCCATAAAACGGATTAATCACAGAGATTAGAAGAAAAAGAAGCAAATGCAAACGAATCATCCTCCAAATCCAATTTAAAGAAACCATCAAATAATATACTCTGTCCAAACAAAGTATAATGAAAGGAAATGTTTAGGCGGCCTCTGTCAAAATGGCTCTACGACGCTTTCCAACTCCAGCCTAAGGAGCTTGATTTCGATTCTTCTGCGCTCCATTGTTGTGATGCCTTTTGCGCTTGGGTGTGATCCCACCGCGCTTCTCAGAGCGTACAACAAGAGCGACAGAACGGTTCGCTTCCAAGCGTTCTGCCTCGAGCTCGAGATGGCGCGAGATGTCATTAAACGTTTTAATATTCTCGCTGTGCGTCATCAGGAGCTTCATTTGGGACCATTCAGGGTCCGGCAGTGAACGAATCACCGCTTGAACCTGTTGCTCATCAGTGAGCTCGTTTCCAGCAGTCTTAAGATCCCGAATCATGGCGCTCATCACACGAAGGTGCTCAGCCATTGAATGCTTCGGGTTCATCATATATTGCTGAAATTTAAGATTCAAGGCACGTAGCCTCGTAGCTGAAGTTTGACCAAAAGTAATCTTCAGATTGTCCCACATGTCCTTGGCAGTCTCATAGATCTCAAATTGTCCAATAAGGTCGTCTTGCATGGCACACAACATAGTGTACCGAGCAGTTCGATCCTCCTTGAACCATTTATTATAGATCTCTTTTTCATGCTCAGAAGTAGAGCTGTCGGTAGGCATGACCCTTTTGACAGAGAGAGTTTCAAGAACCCCTTGTTCATTAAGCATGTACTGTATTTTCTTGTGCCAAATATCATAATTCTTTCCGTCTAGCTTATCACCCCGAGTAAGGTCAGCTATGACGTTTTTGGAAGCCATTTCACTACATTCAAAGATAGATTTGGACATTAAGCACATCTCCAAAAAATTAATAAGATTGATATATTATCCCCGACACAACGGGATCGAAAAATTTCGCTATGCTCATAATCATCACCCAGTGTCGGTTCAAAATATTACAATCTTACTAATTTTTCTTTATTAATTAATTTTGGAACTTATCCAAAAAAAATTGGAACTCATCCATGAAAAGAACACATCCTTTTCAGAGAACTTATCTCCATAATGTCATCACACATATAAAAAAAATAAGTACTTGTGCCAAAATTAATCCGAAAAACGTCGACGCTGCGCAAAACACATTCCTTTATAAGGCCTTAATTATTACATCACTTTTTGCAGAATTAAAACCTACTACATCACTATAAAGATGTACATCAGAATAAAACAATATCCTACAGGAATGCTGCACACGTCGAACCCGTTTTTTTTCAAAATTAAATTTTGTAGAAAATCACCGAAAGAACACAAGTACTTATATGCCAAAAACACACAATCATTATATGCTACACAAGCATTAATGTTTGCATTCACATAAGATAAAAGGAAGAAACCACACACGCATGCTACACAAGCAAAAAATGTACCACATATGAACATAATGTATATATATGTTGTGTGTGTGGGGTATTCCAAAAAAAAAATTAATCCCAAAAAATTAAAATTAAAAATTTTTCCTTCAGGCTTGCAGCCGCGCGAGCTGGGTCGGCCTGCGCGCGCCCGCACCGCAGAGCAGGCCGGGCCGGGCTCGCAGCCCGCCCGTCCTCGTCCTGCGGGTCGTACCCGCGCGCGGCGGGCCGGGCCAGACCAGCAGCCCGCCCGACCGCGCCATGCGGGTCGCGCTGGCGCGCGGTGGGCCGGGCCGGACAGGCAGCCCGCCAGCCCGCGCGCTGCGGGTCGTGCCCGCGCGCGATGGGCTGGGCCGGGCAGGCAGCCCGCCCGCCCGCACTCTGCGGGTCGCGCCCCCGCGCGGTGGGCCGGGCCGGGCAGGCAGCCTGCCAGCCCGCCCGCTGCGGGTCGCGCCCGCGCGCGGTGGGCCGGGCCGGCCGGGCAGGCAGCCCGCCCGCCCGCGCGCTGCGGGTCGCACGCTCGCGCGCGACGGGCTGGGCCGGGCCCGCAGCCTGCCCTCCGGCGCCCTGCGGGTCGCTCCCACGCGCAGAAAGCCGGGGCGGGCCTGCTGGCCCGCCCGAGCCGTGCGGGGCCTGCGCTCCTGCGCTTGGCGGGCCGGGCCAGGCCCGCAGCCCGCCAGCGCCGCGGGGCGCTCCCGCGCGAATGGCGGGCCGGGCCAGGCCTGTAGGCTTGCTCTTGGCGCGCGGGAATTCCCGCGCGCGGGTGGGCCACACCCGTCCGTCCGCACGCGTCGTGCGGGTTCGCACCCGCGCGACCGCTGCTGGCCGGGCCTGGTTGGCGCCGGTCCCCTTAATTTTATTATTTTTAATGTGATGCACAAAGCGAAAAATATAACAAATATATATATATATATATATTTTATGCACGAAGCAAGAAAAAAAATTTGGGATGTTTTACTGATCAATCAAAAAGGAAAAAACTAAAACTAATTCAGTTTTTTTTTTTTAAATCGATTTCACGTAAAAAACGAGAAAAAAATTGTAGAACTAATCTACATAAAATTGATCAAGAAAACATGTTATCTAATTCCAAGCATCACAAGCACGATCGTAAGGCGAAAACAAGCATACCGCTCTGATACCAATTGTTGGAATTAATGGGCAGCGGAAACATACCAACTGGATAGCCAACGTATCCAGGAACCGAAATTGGATCGGGTTGCTTGTTTTACTAGCCTCCGAGATCGTCCTGGTGTTGACGGTTCTGGATCTCCCACGTATCTCGCCTTCTCCCACGTTTAAGCCTTGCGTCGCGAATCGGATGCGAATCGAAGAGAGCTACTAGAGTCCTCTTCTATGTCCACACTCCAAAACCCCGGAAACGTAGGTGGAAATCCCAGAGAGAAAGATGAGAGAGAGGAAGAGAGAAATATGTGGATTCTCTATCTTTTCATATGTTCAATCCATGAGAAGTAAGGAGTATTTATAGATTATCAGGACTCCCTAAAATATCCTGAATCTCACATAGAGATTAGGATTATGATTCTCATAGATATGTTTCTTAACTGATAAGAAACATATTATTTATCCTTATCCTAAATCCATTAGGATAAATTATGATCCACATCCCATGTGGATCGGGTTAAATCTTAACCCGCCAATGTGGACATACCACATGGCAATAATAGAAACGATGAGGATAAGGGTGACGAACCAGGAACGAGAGGAGAAAAAACGAACGAGAGAAAAAAAACAAAAGAGAGAAAAAGTAATAAGAGTATTTTGGTTAACTTATTTTTTATAATTAATTAATTAATTAATTAATTCTATTATTTAATTATCTTATTTAGTATTTATAGCTAAAATATTTATTTTAACATATTAAATTATTATTAATTAATATTTTAATATTAATGAATTAGATAAATATTTTTATTTTAAGATATAATATATACCTATATATTAATCCCCAATGTATATAGCTGACGTGGCGCAACCATATTTTTTTTAAATTTTTTTCTTTTACATAGGCCCATCTATTCTCTCTCTTCATCTTTCTTGAAAGCTATTTTCTTCTTTTAAGAGTTACATTTATTTTGATTTTTCTAATTGCCTCTTCGTCTTACATGAGCCGTTTCTTTTTTTTTTCTTAAGAATTGCATAGCTGACGTAGCACAACCACATTTTTTTTAATTTTTTTTTTCTTTTACATATGCCCATCTATTCTCTCTCTTTATCTTCCTTGAAAGCTATTTTCTTGTCTATACCTATATATTAATCCGCAATGTATATAGCTGACGTGGCGCAACCACATTTTTTTGAAATTTTTTTTTTTTTTACATAGGCCCATCTATTCTCTCTCTTCATCTTCCTTGAAAGCTATTTTCTTCTTTTAAGAGTTATATTTATTTTGATTTTTCTAATTACCTTTTCGTCTTACATGAGCCATTTATTTTCTTTTCTAAAGAATTACATAGCTGACGTGGCGCAACCATATTTTTTTAAAAAAATTTCTCTTTTTTTTTTTCTTTTATATAGGCCCATCTATTCTCTCTTTTTATCTTCCTTGAAAGCTATTTTCTTGTTTTAAGAGTTATATTTATTTTGATTTTTCTAATTGCCTTTTCGTCTTATACGAGCCGTTTCTTTTCTTTTCTTAAGAATTGTAATTACTTTTTTTTTTCTTTAATGACTCTTTGCCTTCTATTATGTTTACTTTTTTCTTTTTTTTTTCAAGTTGCCCTTTGCCTTATATCCGTAAGAGATGAGATCGAAGAGATGGAAGGATATGGGGGGTTCAACATCCTACCCTAGAAGAGGTGGAACGTCTACAACTACAAGAACCGCAAGAAAGTATACCATAACAATGATGTTGCGGCATAGGAGGAGTAGCTCAAGCACGAACAATCCCGCCGCCACGACGCCGAGCTCCACCTCGAGTGTCTCCACCAAGCTCGCGGCCTCGCCATTGCCCTCTCCTCTTCCTCTTCCGCCACCGCCGTCGCTGCCGCTGCTGTGCCGAAAAAGGTGGCGCCGCTCTTCGATTCACAGCACATCAACCTCTTCGACGGTGTCCCGAATTTCGCCTTCTTTGCCGCCTGAGACGAGGGCAAGAGGCCGCTTAGAGGTAAGGAGGGGGCTGACAGGGGCCCCAAGAACCTTAAAAGGCGGCAGATGGAGAAAGAATAATACTATTGAATAAAGAATCTCTATAAATAGTAAATCTCATTTTCTCTCTTCTTTTTGGGTTGAAAAATAGTAAATTTTTTGTGCACATTTTGTATTTTATAATTTTTTTTAAAATTTTTACTCGTCGTATCGCTCGAATCTTTACATTAGTAATTATTATTCTTACTATTTTAATCTAATGATCCAAAAGCTATTTTTTTTTTCTTTTACTGGAAATAACTTAGTTTTTATGAAAATATTTTCTGCTTATTCCTAAACCAAATATACCTTAGGGAGCAATTTCAAAATCGGGCTCCTTGCATTCCAACATTTCGTTTTTCCACCGACCGTCCCTAGCGCAAGTGGCAAAGGATTTGATGATTGGTATTCGAGATCTCGAGTTCGAATTCTAGTTGATTCATATTTTTAGCTAAGTTTATTTTAAAAAAAATAAACAAAGCGGGTAGCGTGCTACCTTTCTCTCTCAAAAAAAAAAAAAAAAAAATGTTTCGTTTTTCCAACCGACAGTAAAACACTCAAAAACAGGTCGACCTCAAAATATTCGTCGCCACCGCCTCCGCTCTCCGCCGTCCCTCTTCAGCTCCAACTCCACCTTCCTCGACGTCTCCTCCCCTTCTCGGTAACTCTCTCTCTCTCCCCCCTCCGCCCGCTTCCCCAATTTGAACACCCCAAAACCCTAATTCCTAGTCTCAAATTGATTTCTTTTTCACTTCACTTCGATCTATGTGGTTACACGCAGAAAAAAAGAGGAAGGTTTTGATGACCCATAGGAGAGCACCTTGTAATTGAGTTAATAATTCTATAAATTGTGCGCCTTCCTCTCATTTCCAATTGGAATTTTTGTTCGTATGCGAACATAGCTGGTGGTTTCAATCAAGGTGCAATTCCTAGTCTCAATTTGCTCTCTTTTCACTTCGATTCATGTGTTTCCATGCAAAAATTCGGGTTTTTGAGGACCCATTGGAAAGTATCTGGTAATTGAGTGAGCAATCTATTATTACTGCGCCACGCCCTTTTTTAATTGGAATTTTTAGTTCAAATCTGGAGAGAGTAGGTGGTTTGGTTTCAAGAATGGTGCAGTTCCTAATCTCATTTTGATCTTTTTCTCGCTTTGATCCATGTCTTTATAAAAATTGAGGGTTTTTGAGGGCCCGCAGGACATTATCGTGTCTCGAGTGTAATCCATAATTTACGTGCCCTTTTCACTAGGGGAATTTTTAGTTCGAATGTGGAAACAGTAGTGTTCTCTTTTCACTTTGATCCATGTTCTTACATGCAAAAATTGGAGATTTTAGGACCCATAGGAGAGTACCTTGTTCTCAGTGGGTAATTTATAATACTTGTGCCCTTCTCTTTAATGGAATCTTTTACTTTTTAGTAGCAATGCGACAATAGTAGGTGACTTTAATCACTTGATTCTCTAGTGGTGGGCGACAATTTTACAGCGTTGGAGGAGGGTAGATCGGAAGTGCTTCTGAATTTTTGGAGCCTTCCAATGAATATATCAGTGTTTTGAGCCACTGCATTACCAAATTAGGCCTATTTTGCACAAAAGCGGAAATAACCCATAGAAACAGAAGCAAATCCGTGATGCTTCCGGGGGAAGTACTCCTCAGGTGGTACGTGATTCCCATATAATCTACACCAAACATGCAATAAAAGTGAAAAAAATATGAAATTTGTGATTCACCAAAACATAAAAGAATGCAATGTGCGATAAGGAGAGTGAACAACGAAATGATTATTAAAGAATGAGCAATTACTGCAGGACAGAATAAACATGCTTTAAGAAGTAACTTTTCTTCTTTTGCAATTATTAACACATAATAAAACTAATCATGCAAAAATTGCTTCCATTGTTTTATATAATAGCCGCTGTGACTGCTATAGTGGCCACTATAGCGGTATTAGAGGATAAACACTATGCTCTTCTATTAAAAAAAATAGAATTTAGCAGATTGGGATCTTGGTGGCTGCTATTGCGGCTATACCGGGACGCTTATAGGCAATTTTCTAAAAATTCGGGCAGACCAATTTTGGCTTAAAAATGCTGAAAACTTAAGAAAATGTTTGATTTGAAATATAAAGTACTTCGTGGCTAGTAGGGAAAGTATTAAATTGTGCGTCTCCTAAGAACTGAATGATAAATTTAGAATTATCTTTATGAAGGGAGAAAGCAATAAGATGACCGCGAAGGTTTAATGGTGGCCATTGGCCACCAAGGATCACCATGCTAAGTGCTATCAAGAATATAAAGTTAGGGAAATTTGAAAGTCCTATGCTGCTAAATTTGTAATTGGTATATCATTTCTATCATTTTAAATACAAATGGAACTAGGAATATAGACACTTAAATAATTTATTGTGAATCTCGCTTTGGGCTCATAGTAGCCGCTTTGGTGCCTGCTATCTGTCAACCACTTTGACAAACCCAATTGCTATGTGCCTACTACGCACTATTTACAACCTCATAATTGCTTCTTCTCATGTTTGTTCAGTAAGTTCCATGGCCTACAGTTTTGTTTGTATCACCTCTAATTGTTTAAGCTTTGTTCTATTCTTGCTTCTTTTTACGGTACATTATTTGTCTTTTTGCCCGAATAATTGATTTGTTACAATGAGTTTGCGCAAGCCGTCTATGAACATTGTAACATTTGACTGCCTTCTATTAGGCTTCTTGATGTCTTCTGCGTGTTGGAATAGGTCAAAATGGTTTCCCTTGTCTAGTTTTCAGTAAATGGGAGGGAATAATTAAATATGCGGCTCAAATTATCTATTGTTTTGTGCTTAATTTGACAAAATCTTCTTTGTCAAATTCTACTAAAAGATAGATTTCTCAAATGTCATTCTAGTGCAAGGAGTTGAAAAGACAGTGATGCAGGAGAGTATAGAGAAACTAGATATAACTTGCAAAATTTAATGTACTCAATAATTTTAGATTTGCCCGAGTTCTTTTGAAAGCAAGTTATTCTAAAGAATGAAGCGATAAGAATAATTAAGACGAAAACTAATGAAAACAAATTTCAATCGAGAGAAGGTTGGTAAGATTATACCGCTCGGTTCTGTAAGGATTGTCTTGAAGTCTTGCTTGTACGCATGAATCGCTTCAAAATTCTTAGAAGGGCCGTCGTTGCTTCTACTATGTTCTGGAGGTGCGGGTTCAAAATAGTATGAAAGATTGATCAGGTGGTGTGCAATCTGGAATTTAGCAAAGAGGAAGGCCGAATTTGAAGAAGATCTGGATAGATCGATGTATTGCAGCACGATCCTACGGTAGCAAACTTCGTTTGGTCGTCAGGATGAAGAATTTGCGGAGATCTACTCTCGACAACACTTTGGGGAATGTTTCAGATGAATCACAAAGAATATTATGCGTGGTGAGCGTATTTCTTTTTTCTCACGTACGAAAATCCTGCGTGGGATTCCCGTAGCCTTCAGCAGCCGGGTCCCATGCTGATCGACTAGCAATGAGTTTTCTTTCTTTTTTTTCAAGGCGAAAACAAATCTAAAGAGAGAAGAATATTATGAAGAGAAAAGAAAAAACTGAACTCATTCCAGTTCGGACTCGGTTCGGGGCGATGCTCACGTGAAGGATTATTAGCACCAAACTTCACAAAAATTTAATTCGTCCAGTTCTTGTATACAATATAGCCTGAAGCCTTATTTATAAGCTGAAAATTATATCTACTTCTAGATTGAGCCAAATCCAATCCTATCTCGTAAAACTAAAATCAGTCTATTTGGTAGAACCAAATAAACTAAATCAACAGAATTAAAAAAATACATCTAAAAATCTGAAAATAAAATAAGCGATAAGTTTTCTAAATTAAATCTAAACCAAAGATCGAGCTCTCATTAAGTAAAATCGATCCAAAGGCTCTGATTGCGCCTACGACGTCGAAAGTACGTCCTAAACCCATCTGGATCTGCATCACAAAGATTAACTTCTGAAAAATGGCTATTGCAAGCAGACATGCATGAGTAAGCAAATTCGATTAATGTAAAGAGATGACTTGTACACTTTATTCTCCTTCAAGTTTTCTATCACACTGTATCCATCTTTCATTTACTTATCTGTGCACATAGAAATCATGTATCTTTATGTAATAAGTCATACAAAGTCCTTTTTCCGCTTGTCTCCTCTTTTCTTCTGATTTCTTTTTTTCCCTCCTTTATTTACTTATTTGTGCAGATAGAAAGCATGTATCCTTAAGTAATAAGCCACACAAAGTCCCTTATGCCCTTGTCTCCTCCCTTTTCTTCCTTTTGATTTGCATTTTCCTTCAAATTTGAGAAGTAGACTTATTATATTCCAGCTTTAATTTCTGATTCCTACCTAAAGGCATACATTTTGGTGCCTGTCTGGAAGTATTTGACACACCGTATGTGGTGTTTCTACATGAGTTTTCTTTCTTACTTCAGTTTCTCCAGCAGATAATCTGTTTTATGATAGCGAGCTAGCTATAGGCCAATTTAATATCTTCATTTCATGTATATTTCCATTCTTCCCACTGAAACACTATGTAGTTATGCCATATGTGTTTCCTGAGAATTTAAAATTCAGATTAGGTGCTACTATCCTTCTGTTGACTAAAACAAACTGTAAGTTTGCCTGCTATTCAAATTTACCTTTTGAGTTTCGAGTACTTTCATTTAAGCTCTTGGTAGTATATTGAATTGAACTCTCACTTGAAACTTCCTTTTGGCTAAATGTTACTATTGATGTTGATTTATTACTTCGTTTATTGATCAAGTACTTCGATATAATTTTCTATATTGAACAAGACAAAATATTCTGTCACTCCTTTCTATGCAGAAGAGCTTTGATTGCTCGGCTATATTAGTACCTCCTTGCTATCAAGTTAAAAAGGTTTTTCCCTTCTTTGTCTAGTGATTGCAGTTTTGTGCGTGTACAAAAAAATGGAGTATTTGTTTCCAAACATGGTATGGAGAGTGTAAACAAATTAGATCCCCTCGAATATTGCCAGTGTTGCGTTTTGGGCTATCAAATGGATGAGACAGTGGGAACAGTGTTGGTAATATGCTTAGTTTATCTTGTTGTCATTATATCGGTTATTGCAACTATCCTGTTTGCTCGAAATTGTTGGCTTCTCCGCCATGGAGTTCATATTCGGCCCCCTAACATGAAGAGACAGGCAGTGGATGTTCTTCCTTGCTTCACATTTAAATCCGCTTACTTGAATGGTAAACGTATAGAAGGGACCTGTGCTATCTGTCTCGAGGACTATAGAGATGAGGAGATGCTTAGAATTCTTCCCTGTTTACACGGTAAGCTGTACTGTTTTTTCCCCCTTAAGTCATCATTCTCTTTTCCATGAACATATTCACTTGGGTTATTGCAATGTGATGTCGTTGTAGTACTATAATCACTGCATTTACTTATACAATAGTTAATTCCTTCTCAGGGTTTGTGTATTTGGCAGTTAGCCGGTCAACCTTTCAGTACTTTCTCTGTTTTAGAATTTGAAAATTCCCATTGTTATCCATAATACCCTTTCTGAAATGGATTTATTCTGCAGCACTGTGATTATTGTTTTTAAAGTGTTTTCCTTTTCCCCCCTTTGTATAAAGTTGACCGGGCTATAGAAATGATCTGTTGTGATTAGTTTATCGAATGGCCAACTGATGGCTGAGATGTCATATGAGTTCTGATTGATCATCTATCTCTTTGATGGACCAGCCAACGCCAACATTATTTAGTGTACTCTTTACTCAAGTCTCTTCTATGTTTAGAGTGTTTTATCTGCATTGAAATTCTGTACACAATATGGTCTGTTAAATCGAACCTTCTTTCTTGCTTTGGTACTCTGAAACTCAAGAAGTTAATGCGAACAATGTTATAAGACACTTATTCTTAGAAGGCCCTTTTATAAGGACCCAAGTATTAAACTCGACCTGTTGAAGAGGAACCCGCCCGATAGGAGATAACACCTCTATCAATTTGATATCAAATCTATCTATTCGACATGAGAGCCTTCCCCTAGAAGATACTGTTTAGGCCTTTATCAATCCCCTTCACTGGTGTTTTAACTTTTGCTTATTATTGAAATTAAGTCTTTTTCTTCCGACTTCTTGACCCTTAATGTTGATCTTCTGCCACATCGCCATGTCATCACATTGAGACACCAGGGAATGAAAGTTCCGCAAAAGTACCGAACTTCATTTTTCTTGAGAATCCTACTAGCTGTTATCAACGTTATGACACCTACTTTACTAGATCCACTAAGAGGCACCATTTGCCATTTCTCCTCATCTGACAATATATTCTTAGCATCCTTATGGAGGAGCACCAGAAGGTTATTGCAGAGATATAGTGCTTACATATAATTGATGATGTCTGTTTTAGCTTTGTTGCCTTGGTATAACGAAACATTTTTGTGATGCGAAAACAATCCTATGGCTTCTTAATAGGCTAGTAGGAAATGCAACCACGTTTAACTTAGAACTGAGAAACTTGAATAAAATTAAAAAAAATTGTGACAGCTAACGTCAGACAAAAACAGATGAGTAAAACAAAATTACTAAGATCTCACACCAACATAGAGTAATCGGTACGCCAGAACATTGATATTATTTACTGCATTTATTACATATTTACTCACTACAGCATTTTCTAAAATAAATCTGTGCAAGAGTCCTAGAGAGACAGAGAAAATAGAAGAAAACCAAAAAAATTCCACCAAACCATGAATATAGCTAGTCTTGAACATTATATCTAGCAGAAAGTACAATATTTAAGGAAAATCTGCACTATGATCATTATCGAAGTTCCAAATTGTCTAAGGTGCGTTCTCATCTATGGATGAGTAGTTTTTCTATAATAGTAAATCTATTATTGTTCACGGAAGTTCTCATTGGTTGATATCAAATAGTCACCATCTTAAAGAAGGGATCGCTACTTTATTCTAGGTTTCATTTTGTATTCGGGTTTCATCTATAATAAGGCATTTTATAGCTCCTGTTAGCTATTTTTGCATAATTTATTTTTGCAGAAGTTCACTTAGCTTATTTACAAAACTTACTTTCCGCAGAATTTCACTTGGTGTGTGTGGATTCATGGCTGACAAAATGGGGCACATTTTGCCCAGTGTGCAAGCACGAAGTGAGCTCAGAAGGATAGGTCGTTTGAGCTCTGAAGGATAAGCTTTTCCTGGCTTTCTTTTTCTCAACAGTCCGGAAGCTTCAACATTTGTTAGAGGATGAATTAAATTGTTAGTCCCTGAACATCCAGTCAAGTTTCACTTTGTTCCTTGGAACTACAAGCTGCACATTCGGCACCCTGAACTTCTGTAATTGTTTTACTTTAGTCTATACTCTCACATACTGTTAGAGGAAGAAATATCGTGTGCACTTAATTCATCTGTTTACTACTACACCATGCATCCATCGGCCCTCCATCCATCTCATTATTCCAATCCAACCATCTAATTTCTAATTAGAAAAAAGGCTGCAAATTAGTAGATGGTGGGGATTGAAATTTGGCGAGGAGATCAGCACTGAGAAATGTGCGGTGTATACGGATGCACTGGCTGCAGGCAATAATTTCTCCTCTGGCAGTATTTTTTTTCTTCTTTTTTTCTGAATGCCCTCAAGCAGCAATTACTTGCAAGGATTAAAGCGAAACATTTTTAAAAGTTTAGAGTATGAATGACGGACGTAAAAGGCATGAGGACAAAAGTGAAGCTTGTCTAATATTTTACGGAGTGAAATATCACTTTTATCATTCATATATGGTGATCTGCTTCCACAGACAAGGCTTATCCTACTGTTTCTCGTCAAATCAAATGTTTACTCCCTTCATTTTCTTTCTTTAGTGCCGTCGAGCTATCTCTTCGCTATAGTGCACAAGAAAGGGGACTTCTTCATTCTGCAGTGATTGAATGCAATGCCAATATGTGGAGAATAAATTTGTTTTGTTGCAAATCAATTATTGTTCTTAATTTATGCTTGTACAGAATTATTACCTTGCTTTACTTGGTCTCCACTCCAGTATGAGGTTTTATTTTGATGGTAATATATTTCTTTGTATATACTTGAACCCATTCTTGATGTAAATATAGATCCTCTTTTAGTTCTTTGTGATTGCTTTGCTTTTTTTTGTTTGTAATGTTTCTTCAATTAAGAAAAAAGCATAGTAGAATCTTGTCAATATACTTATGTGTGATGATTATTTTGTTTATTGATTGAGAAACTAGTTGCATCTTAGCCACTGCCATTTCATCTTTTATCATTTGAGACATAACGGATTACTTGTAGGTGATTAAATCTGTCATCTAATTAACTTTGCTATGTATTTAATTAGTCAACCATATTCAATGTATGTTAACACCTAAATATAATTAAAATTTCTGCATCCTGGCCTTTTGCCTTTTGCTTTTTGATTGGGTCAGAAGCTGTAGGCTTTTTTCTTCTCCTTTTGCTGAAGTCTGGACTCTACTTTTAAAGTAGGGATTTATTATTATATTTTTTTGCAAATGTTGGGCCAAGCTATCTTTTAGTTGGTTATAAAAGTTTAGTGAGGACCTTAAGGTTGATGACATATCCTCTTGTAATAGATTAGTGACGACCTTAAGGTTGATGACATATCCTCTTGTAATAGATTAGACTAATTACATAATGAAAGTTCAATAATGGTTGTAAATTTAACACCCCCGTTCATATGAATGATATAAATGAACACAAAATTAAATGTCCGAAAAGATTTGGACATCAAAATGATTAAAGTATTCATTCAGATAGTACTTGAACTCATTAATTGGGTATTTGTTGCTAAAGGAGACACCGCTTGATTGACCAGGTCTGAGTTTAATCGAAATCTCTTTCAGATGACGTGATAATCATCAAGTCAAATTACTTTAGCATCATTAAAACCATCTTACATCTCCAAACCCAAAAACCACCTAGAGATAAATATTTGAGCTTCAGTTTTCGGACTAAAATTACGATGTTGTTTGGATTCACATAATTTCATCAGGATAGGTCAGAAATTAATTGGTTCTGGCAAAATCTTCGAGCCCTGTTAGTATGCATAAGAAGAGAAGCTATGTTGCAGATACTGTTAAATTCTGGATTTTTCAACAGAAGAAGTTTTTCTAAATGAAACAATACACAAGTTATTTCCAAAAAGACATTGATTAGTTGATGATCTGTAATGATTTCCCTGATTTTGGTGGATTCCGATAAGTAAATCGGATGATTTGAGCTCAAATTTTTCGTGAATTGAGTTTTGCAAACATAGAAGAACTAGTCTATTGAATCTTTTCATTTTTCCAATGCCGTGGACTCTTAAATATAGCTAAGGGTTAAGTGGGAATATAAACAATGAAATTCATTTAATTGTGTTTTATCCTAAACTATGTATTTCAACCTCAACACTAATTCCTTTTGAGTTCATTGAATATATTACAAATCTATTCAATTCTATTTTGATTTGGTGCCAAACAGAGCTGTAGTTGGATAAGTTCTAGCTAAGAGAAAAGTAAAAGCAGAATAAATTAGAAATGGGATCCATGATAAGCATTGTGATTCAGCATCAAGACCATTCATTCCCCTTGAACAAATAAACAAAGTTATCTCTATCTTCTTGCACCAATTATAGAATATGACAATGAGGAACCTTATCTAAGACTTACGTGGACCATGCAATTATTGGTTTGATAGAAAGGTGTGGGGCTACATCAGAGCAAATTATCCCACTTTAGGAAAGAAAAATATTTATATTTTCTTATACATTTAATCATGCCTATAAAATATGTCAATAAGGATATCTTAGACTAAGTCTTCTTGTTTGCTATGCCAGTGCTTATCAATGTGATAATGTGGCAACACATCAGATTATCACAACAGTACATTATCTTATTCGTGATTCTACTGTGACATCAAAATTAGCCGACGTTGGAAGCCGCCTTGTATTATTTATTAGGGAAAGCAGGTTCCAGTATGGTTTCATCAAGCTAAAAAGTTGACATTGGAGAAGCTCATCTTGTCCTTAAACCTATCAAAATATAAGGAATAAAAGGAGAATAACTCTTGATCCTCAAAGCACTGAAATCAAATGACGAAACGTCCAATGAGGTAAAGAATGTGATCTTTTGGCTAATCAAAGGTATTTTGTTTGTGTTATGGTCCTAATTCTTTGTGGGTTTTTCCTTGTTAATTTTGTATTGCAGTGTTGAAGATGTTGTGACCATTGATGCTCGTGAAGCGCGAGATCTCTTGCGTTCGGGTTATCAGTATTTGGATGTAAGGTCGGTATGATCTGTGCTCTTTGTTTTACTCTTAATTCGATCTTTGTATTGCATTTCTTATCTAATTTTGTATGCTTAAATGTTTACAAACGTGTAAAGGATGTGGGAGGATTTTGAGAAAGGGCATGTGGAGGGCGCGCGGAATGTTCCCTTCTACACATCTGTTACTCCTCAAGGTTAGTTTCGATCTTCCCCCGCGATGTATGTTAATACCATAAGGAACTTTTGCAGTCATTTTTTCTCTTCATGTTGATGCATAGGGAGGAACATATGTTGAATGATTATTGGCATTGAATTATCTTATGTTATTTTTTAATGAGATTAGCTATGTAACATAATTAAAAGTTGGAACATGACTCTTGGTCATGAGAGCAAAATGGCATGTGGAAAAAGATGATGATTCACATATAGTTTTCCTGAACAGACATGGAGTAAAGATTGGTTTCAGAGTAATCAAGTATTATAGGCTTATTAATTATCATCAGTTTCCTTTCATGTGTTATGTTTCTTTTAAGCTTTTGTTTGCTTTAACTATGATCTAAACTTTTCAGGGAAGCTCGAAAATGAGCACTTCATTGAGCAAGTCGAGTCACTTTATGGAAAGGATGACAACTTAATTGTGGTAATTCTATTTCTTCTGTTAAATGTCACAATTTCAGGAACATTAGTGGATCTGCTCTACTTTTGGATAATAATGCTACATTTACTTAGTTGTAGGAAAACAAAATTATGTTAACAAGGATGAGAATTAGTATCTGGAGATGACAGTGGGCTGAAATATCTCTCTTAGACTACGACGAAATAAAGAATGATTAGAGTGGTTCTGGTTGACAATCTCAGTAACATTTCTTCTTTTTTTTGTTTTCCTTTCTGTAATGAGAAAATTTTATAAGCATTTGTGCTGCTGAATTATCAGCAAATTTAAGAACTGAAAAAACAAAAGCAAGTATTTAAAGTATGTCTTGTCATTTAATTGTTTTTTTTTTTATGAGTGAGAATTATAAAACAGAGTTTTTTATCAAAGGTGTTTACAATATTTATAGTATACTCTTTCTGAATCATAATGAGTCCATACCTTATGAATTTAAGGGGCATTATTACATATCATAGGCAATTGTCATTGTGATAAATGCACAAACAATCCAATAACTTATGGCTGACTTTAGTTTAGCCCCTGATTTTTCTTATCTAATTTTCACAAGGTTTACTCCAGAAAATCCAAATTACACTAAAAGGTCATTTGACAAGATAATTGTCAGAGCCTCTACTAGAGGCAAAATTAACTTAGAGATGACATTGCTCAAATAAAGGTAAGATCAATGACTAATTTATATAAGTGAATAATTAGAAGCCAAATTGTAAAAAGTCAATGATTCAGGTATTGGCTGTAAATTTGATTACTTAATAAAGTATTACTTGATCAACTATGAAGTTTAATTTTGTTTGTCATCATACGTTCTTGCTCTCCTGTCTAGCATGCTAGAACCAAAATGATCTTTAAGCTACATAATTTATTTCCTTGCTATCCTTTTAGGGTTGTCGATCTGGGGTACGATCTAAACTCGCTACTTTAGATCTCCTTAACGCAGTAAGTCCTCTTCTCTTCACCACTCTTTACAATTGGTTTTATTACTTCTCAATTTATGGAAAAAAGCAAGGGAACCTTGAAGATTAGTTGGTTCAGCAAATGTTCAGCCTCACTTTTATGACTAGAGCTTTTTGCCGTGACAAGAGCTAAATAAGCTTCTCTTACCCACACGTGAAACTTTGATTTGACAATACTTTTGAATATTGGCAAAGGGTTTGATGGTTGGTACCCGAGGTTTCGAGTTCAAAGCTTAGTTGATTCACGTTTTCTGCTAAATTTATTTCTAAAACAAATTGAAGCGATAGCATGCCACCATTTTTTCAAAAACAAGAAGACAATCCTTTTGAATATGGTTGAAAGTTGTTGGTGAAACCTTACTGAGAAGTACTTGTTTATTCCCTTACCTTGTTAGTCATTACTTTATGTGGGGCTTAAAGCTAGACACCTAATAACGTCAACTATGGGTCTTTGTTTTTGAGTTCGGCTCAGGTAAAAGGGGCGCATTAACAAACTACTCCATGAATGCTGAATTATAACTGTGCATCTCGCTTTCAATAAAATCTCTAGCTAACCGGGTCGTGATTTTAGGTTAGTTCAAGGGGTACTAATGGAATAAAGAAGTATGATGCACGGTAAGGGTGAAGCCGAATAGTTTGTTAGTGCACTCTTTATTTGTGCCAAACAATTCTATTTTTGCCACTCATTTTATAGTTTTTTTACCTAATCCAAGTTCAAATCAAATGCCAAATTATCGAATGATAAAAAAGTACCATAATCATCCTTTGTCATTTTGCACGCGCAGAGCTTGTGACTAACTCTTGATATACTCCAACTCAATATCTAGCTAAATTTTGTGCTAGTTTTGTGGTAATAAAGAATGACGATTTTGTTTTGAATGCAGGGCTTCAAGAATGTGAAGAACATGGGAGGTGGTTATCTTTCTTATGTGAAGAGCATGAATGAAGCCACATAACTCTCTCTTTTATCATTAACAATAATTTGCCCGAGTCATAAAATAACAGATGTTTGTGTTTCATCCCCTTATGCTTTGAATTTTTGTATCTTCTCCTTTTCATGTTATACAATTCCTAATAATCTTTGTCAAATGAGAAGAAAATTTACTGTTATGCTATAAGAGTTGTTAAGAGCTTACACACGAATAGTCTCATATTGAATAATTAATGAGAGAGTAAAGGTTTGATATATATACTAGCAAGTCCAAACTTAAGAGGCTTAAATTTTTAGGTTGCATGAGTTTCATTAGATATGTCACATCCTTGGGCTTATTGGGGGCTGACCCGGACCCTGTAATAGATGATATCGGTGCTGATGGTTAGATGATCATAGGCTACTTGTCTAAGTGGTGTGGTGTGGTGTGATCGAGTTAATGGCTCCTACGAACATGACGCTCTTGCGAAGAGGAGTCGTGACAACACGATGTCAAAGCTTGGAGCACCAAAAAGGAATTGGGCCCGGGGCCAGAGTCTTGGATTAATTTTCGAGTAATGCAGGTTAAAGTTTATGGTCTCGAACGAGTGGGTTTGCGGTGGCTCATAAAAGTCATAAAAAGAACTTGAAGAGCATGTCTTGGAGGAGCCGAAAAACTACTTGATGCAATGCTTAGAGAGAAAGGATTGAGTCCAAGGGGGGGTTGATCCTTGGGAGCTCATTAAGAGTTTATATATGAATAGTCCCACATCAGATAATTAATAAGAGAGTAAATGATTGATATATGCTAGTTGACCATACCTAATAGGCTTAAGTTTTTAGGTTGCATGAGTTTTAATAGATATGTCACATTTTTGGGCTTATGTGAGTTTGGGCGGTGCTCATAACTTTCTAAGACTCATATGGTTATGCCACCTTAGATGCAGTTTGGCATTTGGCATAATTCTGCTATTTATATTCATCAGTATTTGGTTAAAAATTTTGATTTTGCTCCCAACGTTCGTCGTTTGCTCTAATAGACTTAATTAGAGTATTTTAAAATTGTCGATTTTGCTACCACTTTTAGTTCGTTCAAGTGTGTAGGAAAGAAAAAATAGTTTTATCATCACTGAAAATTTCTTCTTTTTTTTCTTTTGAGAATTTAGTAGCATGCTACGGCTTCATTCATTTAGATGGTGAGCTTGACTACAAAGTGAGGCAACTAGGCTTCTATGAAAGAAGGAAAAAGAGGGAAAGGGAGGCCTACCACTCCTCCAGAAAAAGAAAATGAGAAGAAGATGGGAACAGTAATAATATAAAAAAACCAGCAGCCCTCGAGGTTACATTGCGCAGTACTTATCCGATAGGTCCCTAGACGTACGGATTTTCGCTAACATCTGTCTCAACGAGAGTTTTTTCTTCTGAAAAATGCGTCTATTTCTTCAAGCTAGATAACTCACCAAGTACAAACGATTGTCGCTAGCGCCCTCTACCGTAAGGTACCTCCCTTAAGTCGGCTCATATCCCAAAATGTGGAAACATAGTCGCAACTGTGAATTTCCTTCCTGTTAGGCATCAAACACTCCAGTAAAATTCTGGTAACATCACAATTAGCAAATAGATGGTCAATCATCTCCCCCTTGTCGGAGCAGAGTCCACAATCTTGTTCTCCAAGCCAACCCTTTTTTCGTAAATTGTCAACCGTTAGCACTTTTCGTTTCAAAACCAACCAAGTCAAAATTTTGGCTTTTAGTGGGGTATGGATTTCCCAAAGCTGTGCAAAGCTTGTAACCTTGACCCCCATCCTGTAAGAAATCATAGAGCGATTAGACGATTTCTTACAGAGCGATTTGACGGAAAACATTTCAGAATAGGCTCATCTCCATTTGATTTCATCACTTCTGTTATTTAATGTGATGTTAGATAGTTTCTCTTTTATTTCTAGTATTGACGCTCAAATGGCGTTACTGGGGTGAAATCTGCTAGTATCACGTCCCACTTCCACCCAACTCCATCGAACAAGTCATTCACTCGACCGTTTTTTTCGTACTGCATTCTTGAAGATGTGCGGATATAGGGAACATAGGGGGGCCTCTCTAAGCCAGGTATCTATTCAAAAGCTCACACTTCTACCATCCCTAATCGAATAAGTAATCCCACACTTGAATGTATCTTTAGTTCCTAAAACGCTCTTCCACCACTGCGAGTGTGGTCTGAAGGATCCTCCTTCTCTAAGCACTATTCTCCGGGAATAATAGAGGGCTTTAAGGAGAATAGCCCACTGTTAGCTCGTATTCGAGAGGAACCTCCACCACCATTTTGACAATAGGGCCACATTCATGCATTCCAAATCCTTAATTCTTAATCCACCCTCCTTTCTGCTCCTTCACACAGATTTCCACCGCACTAGACAGTGTCTTCCCGAAATAGAAGTTCCTCCGTTCCAAAAAAAGGCTTGTTGAAAAGCCTCTATGTGTAATAGGATTTAGGTATGTTGTTTGCTATAATAGACTTAATTAGGGTATTTTATATGATTCACATAACTACAATTTCTAAAAAAGAAAAACGCAGTTGCCTTTCACTCTTTCGTAATAGGATTTAGGTATGTTGATTGCTATAATAGACTTAATTAGGGTATTTTATATGATTCACATAACTACAATTTCTATAATAAACTTAGCTGAATATATGAATCAACTAGGATTCGAACTCGGGACCTCGGGTATCAACCACCAAGCCCTTTGCCACTTGGGCTAGGGACAGTTGATTTGTTACTTTGTAGATTTGTTACTTTGTAGCATTGGATTTAGATACGTCGTTTTTTTCTAATAAATCCTTTGTGTCTTTTGTAACAGGATTTCGATACGTCGTTTGCTCTTATAGATTTAATTAGATTATTTTATATGATTCCAATAATTAAAATTTCTATTAGAACAAACTATACTGAGCCATCAGATAACTCGACAATAAATGGTAGCAAAATCGAAAGTTTTAAAGTTGGAACCTTTTTCGAAAACGGATCATAAGTGAGATCATTTCCTCACATTTTTGCAAAAAAAAAAAAAAAAAAAAAAAAAAGGGGCTTCCATCTGAAATCTCAATTTGAAGGTTTTAAAGTCATTAAATCCGGTCATTATTTACTAACTAAATTTGTTCAGAATTAATGAAATAAATGTTTCTTGTAAATCTGGATTTAGTTTTAGGATTGGGTTTGAGCTTATCAGAAGATACTATGCAGACGATCAGAGGGGAACCTTCTTCCAATACATTCAACTGTTAAGATGATTCTAAGGTTGCAGCAATTTTCATATTTCTGGCGAGAGTAGGATAACATTAGTTTCCTAACTTCTATTCGAACGTAACAATAGTTTTAGTAGCTTTAGTGGCAGTTAAAGTTTTGGTAGCTATATCGTTCTGTTGTGTTGTATCTTCCACTTGTTTCGGCCGTAGACTTCATCCGAAAACTTTGGTCTAGATCTTAGGTCTCTAGAATTGTCTTATCCGTGCCGAATGTCAACTGAACCCACTTGATCGAGTTTGGCTTGAGATGCTTGGATGAAAGATTAAGTCAAAGCAGAGAATCCGAGCCGAATTGCTTGAGATTCCATTTATTGTAATTGATTTTTTATTAATAAAAAGTTTTTTTTGCTCTTTTCAGCAAACAATAGCTTTCTCCAAGTTGGTCAATTAATTAAGTACAAGTGGTACTTTAAGTAATTAACTTAGCCTATACTCATAAATGCATATTCCACTAACCAATATAATGATCCCTTTGTACAGTAGTTGGAGCCTCTCTATGTTATTCAAACCCAACACTAAGCCCTTAGTAGCTAATTAATAAGGTTTTTGATCCCTTTGTACCTTAGGAACCGTTTAAGGGTTCTAATTGAAGGGTTTTTGATGAAAAAACTCTGTTTAGCCCTGCATGTAGAGTTGATGTTTTTAGAAAAACCACTATATTGAAATCTCTCCCAAGAAAGATCAATAATTTTAATAGAGTTTTTTTTTTATTTTTTTTTTATTTTTTTACTTTTGGTCCTTAGAACCACATTTATGCTTCTCACAGTAGCATAAAATCCGGTACTTTTTTGGTTTGCGGGAGATTCTGCTAAAGATGCCGGCTATTAAATGCAAAGCTAACATACAAGGGGCAATTGCTTATATACCCCCGAAAAGTTTTGGGCTTTTCGATTTATCCTATCCCTGTTAGAAAGCTAATATTGAAAATATTTTTTTTACGTTCCAACCTATTTTAAATATACTCCTAGAGTTAAATTTTGTTAATGAACTGTTAGCAATAGCTGTTATCTTTGTAAAATTACTATTTTACCCTTTTAAATATACCCTTCTACCATCACCGACTTTTCTTATTTACCTTTAAGTTAAGAGCACAAGAAGTATTTTAATTTTTAGTCTTTTCAAATATACCCTTCTTCCATCACCAATATTTTTTATTTGCCCTTAAGTTAAGGGCAAAAGAGGTATTTAAATTTTTTTAAACTCTGATAGATATTTAACTCACGTTTAACCCAAGTTAACTTAACGGGTGGTAATGATACTTTTGAATAATGGAAGAACATATGAGGGATATATTGAAAAAAAAAGTAAGAATAAATAAAATATTTCTGAAGTTTTGAGGGGTATATAAGCAATTATCCCAACATAAAAGCAATAGAGGTACCTGTACTTAAATTTGAAATGTATTTCCCAAACACAATCATTTTGATTTCCTATAAGTCTTCTAAAATCCGAAAGCATTTTAAAACTCCTCCAACACTACGAAAAGATGGTGGAAATTCCCACTACAGAAACATCCAACATGATGCTTCTCCATCAGAGATTTCCATCACTATGTCTAAGTACCGGGGGAGCAAATAAAATTAGGTTATATAAAAAGAAAATTACGAGAAATAGTAATCAAAAGGGACTTTTTTCTAAATGAACCTATAAATTTTCTAACCGGAAAAATAACTTTCTAAAAAATTTATTTGGTCAAATAATCATTCTCTTGCCAACTCAGCACCACAGTGGATAAGTATGCCAAAAGTGCTGAATCGTTTACCATCTTCAATAAGGCAATGAACGATTCACCGTCTTCTAATTTTTTTTTAAGAAAATAGTAAATCATTTAATTTTTTTTTAAGAAAGCAGTAAATCATTCATCGCCTTTATCAAGATAGTGAACGATTCATCGCTTTTAAGTTGATTCATAATATTATCGAAATCGCCACGTCAGCGCTTGAATTTATATTTTTTCATTCAACTTTTGAGTTAAAATTAAAATATTAATTTTAAACTAATAATTTGAAATTAGAATTTTAAATTTGAATATACAATTTTAAAACTAAAAAGGAAATTTGAATTGAAATTCAAATTTTGAATTTTGACTTTAAATTTGAAATTGAATTTAAATTTTGATAGTTGAATTTGTATTCAAAATCTAAACTTAAATTTATAATTTATATTCAAATTTTGAATTCAAAATCAGAATTTAAATTTCAACTTGAAATCTTTAAATTCAAAATCTAAATGTGAATTTGAATTGATATTCCAAATCAAAATTTGACTTTGAATTTAAGATATGAATTCAAAATCTGAATTTAAATTTTAAATTTAACTTTTAAATTTGATTTGTAATTTGAATTTGTAATTTGACTTCAAAATCTGAATTACATTTCAAATTTTGAATTCATAATTAAAATTAAAATTTGAAATTAAAATTTTGAATTTAAATTCTGAATGTGAATTGGAATTGTATTTCAAATCAAAATATGAATTTGCAACTGAAATTTGAATTCAAAATCTGAATTTGAATTTAAAATCAAATTCAAAGATTTATTAAATTTGAATTCAAAATATAAATTTGAATTTGATTTGAAATCTAAAGTTAAATTTGAACTTAGAATTCATCTAGCCCGAACTTAGAACTTAGAAGTGGTGAATTGTTCACCATCTTTAGGATGGCAGTGAACAATTTACCGCTTTTTTAGAAAATTTAAAAGGCGGTGAATCGTCCACCGCTTTCTTGAAGACGGTAAACAATTCACTGCTGTTGGTATGCTTATCCACTGTAGTGCTGAGTTGGCAATATGAGAGTTATTTGGTCAAATAAATTTTTTAGATGGTTATTTTGCAAATTAAAAAATTTTATAGGATTATTTTAAAAAAAGTCTGAATATTTTTATACTATTACAATTCAACTATAGGATGATAATTTTTTAAAAATTAATTCTTTTTGAAAAATTTTAAATCTTGTTAACCAAATAGGCCTAAAAAAGAAAAAATAAATAAAATAGCTATCTATACTGGAAATATATTAGATTTATTAAATTTGGTCAAATTCAATCAAATGTATAATGTTAAGATGAGAAAATTAGATTTAATGAATCTAGTCAATTTTAGTCGGTGAATAAAAATCATATACAATTGTTGACACCCACATTTGGGAGTCAAGAGCAAGAAAGTTAGAATGCGCCAAACAGGCTACGCAAGCAGGCGCCTCAGTAGGTAGAGGTGTCTTCGGTGTGCAACATAGAGGCACGCCGAAGCCCGAAAAGTTTTGGCAAGTAGCTGCGCGAATGTGAGCAAAAAATTTGATGGAAGAATCTGAAAAACTTTAAATGGCAAAGCATCGAGTGCCCACGAGAAAGAAAAGCACAATACAAGGGATGAGTTGGCGAAAAGCAAAGCACATCGCTAGGAACCTGATAGCTGCTGCACACACTGCCCTAAATTGAGAGGTGATGGACAGCCGCATCGTGGTGTTAGAGATTCAAATAAGGCCAATATATATATATATATATATATATATATATATATATATATATATATATATATATATATATATATATATATATAAATAGACATATGGCATCATAATATGAAGTCCTTGCGAAAGAATGGCGGTGTGAGGGGTGCTGCAAAACAAAGGCATTGACAAGTTGTACGTGACAAGGTAGCTGGGAGTGCATGGGAAGCACACTGCTCAAGAAAGACAAGGAGAGAAAGGAAAGTGATGACGTTCCATCTTCTAGATGAGCGAGAAAGGACAACAATGACGTTCACCTTCTAGACAAACGGGTTGGAATACACCACGTAGGCTCGTTGGGGTAGGGGCTTAGACAAAGAAGCACAACAACGAGTAGCCTCAGAAAGGGCAAGGCGAATCACTAGGATCTCGCTGGTCATTATTACTCTATGACGTATTAATGCGATTGACACCCGACCCGGTCAACAAAATATGGGCAGGATTAAAGTGATGTGAGGCACTACTGTTGGGGTTTTGTTATAGGTTCATGACAGAGGCGTAAGTGGGTCATCAAATGTGTGGTTGCTCAACACAATATGCATGATATGAAATTATAGTAGAATATAAGCCAAAGGCTTGGTCCCTGAGGTAGGTGGTGAGAGAAGAAACAACCAAGTTTGCCCTAGCTACAACTACAATGGCATTAGGATAAATCCCCAAGATATAAAGAAGGAAAGAAGACATGGACGGAAACAAAGAGACAATATACAACAACTTGTTATTTTTACCTTTTACCTTTTACCTTTTACCTTTTACAATATTGGGAGTAGAAGTAACTTAGTGTTGGAGTAAAATTTTCAACCTTTCTCGGCAACAAGTTCTCCGCCGAAAGATTGACCACCTCTCTGATGCCATCCGACCTTCACTAAGCCACCTTGCTCTCAACCAGTGAACCCATCCTCCCGCTGCTTGTCGCTTCCATGATGTATGCATTTACTTTGATGTACTCGTCATTTTCATATACTTTTTCTTTATCTATTTTCTTATACTCTTTGTTTATTTTGATGCTACAATTAAGTCTTACCCTTTAGATGCTCTCTATTTATTTTCTAATTTGTTTGTTTCGTCTTATCTCTTGTTGTTTATCGATATGAATAAATTATTATTAGGATGGAGGAAGTGTCATCACAACAAACATCAAAAATAGAAAATAAAGGAATTAAGCACAAGTGGACTAAGCATGCGGACGAAAAACTAATTGAGTGTCTATTAGATCTTGCTAATTGAGGACAGTGGAGAGCTGACAACAGAACATTTAGAAATCATTATCTACAACAATTTGAAAGATAGATGCATGAGAAGATTCCAGATTGTGAGCTTAAAAGAGTGCTTTGTATTGAATCTCGATTCAAGTTATGGAAGAGAAAATACAATAAAATTTTGAGATGCTTGGACCAAGTGCAAGTGGTTTTGGATGGAGTGATAAGGACAAATATATTTTATGTGACAAAAATGTTTATAGTAACTGGGTGAAGATATGTATTTTTTTTTTCTTTTAGTTTTATTCTTATGCTTCAATAAGCTTCAAGATGTGATAACGTTTTACAAGGCCGTGTATCTAACCTAGAATGTTATAAGGAACTATATTTTGAAGCACTTATTTTCTCACTTTTACCATATCTATATCATGCTACATCGTCTCACTAATATTTAAACTATGTACAAAAGCATTAGCATGCTTCTAGGCTATAGCATGGTAGTGACTTTGAATCTCAAAAGCTACGTACTCAACTAACCACCGCATAATCACAAAAAATACATCATATTTTTTTTCAAAAAAAATTCTAACTTTATTTAAGTCCTAACATCTTGAATATCATTGTAGAGTCCGATTGCTGCCAGGTTGAAAGGCAAGTCTTTCTCCAAGAGTTATCAATAGTGTTTGGTTCGAGTGATCGGTATTGCAGTAGAATCTCTTGCAGATGCCTGACAAATTTCAAAGGCGAAGAAACCAATCAAGGAGCATCTAATCAAAATCCTTATGTGGAGATGGCAATTGCAGATAAAAATAGAGGTCCAAGACCAACCAATTCGAGTGCGGGTCTATTGAGAAAAATAAGAAAAAGAAGATCCTCCATTACAGATGACGAGATCAAAATCTTTTAATGCAGCATTGCGCTTCATTGAGTATATGTTTGGAAATGCTAATGAAAGTATCTCAAAGTTAGCTCGTTGTTTCCAATTTATGGCAACTGATGCAATTCAAAAGGAGAAGTTAGTTGAAGAACTTTTGAAGGTTGAGGGACTCGTAAGTAAGGATCATCATGCTTCTAGGCTCTAGCATGGTAGTGACTTTGAATCCCAAAAGCTACGTACTCAACTAACCACCGCATCTTGAATATCATTACATAGTCATCCAAATGCCGCCGGGTCAAGAGGCAAGTCTTTTCCCTATTCGGAAGAGTTAGCGATAGTGTTGGAAAGGATCGAGCAACCGGTATTGCAGCAAAATCTCCTGCAGACTCTATGGCAAGTATTGAAGGTGAAGAAGCCAATCAAGGAGCATCTAATCAAAATCCTGATGTGGAGATGGCAATTGCAGATGAAAACAGAGGTCCAAGACCAACTAATTCGAGTGCGAGTCTATTGAGGAAAATAACGAAAAGAAGATCCTTTGTTACAGATGATGGGATCAAAATCTTTTAATGCAGCATTGCACTTCATTGAGAATATGTTTGGAAATGCTAGTAAACGTATCTCAATGGTCAATCATCCACTTTGGTATCTTTTAGAAGATAAATGGTAATATTGTTCCTCCATTGATCTTAACTGGGTGTTTCTAATTTATGACAACTGATGCAATTCGAAAAAAGTTATTTGAAGAGCTTTTGAAGGTTGAGGGACTCATAAGGATCATATGGTTGCTTTGGAAATCTTAGCATCCGATACAATCAAATTGAATGTGTTTTACGGAATTCCAGCAGAGTTTAGAAAGAAATATATTGAGCATATTATAAGTGCATGTAGATGAAGCTGTTCTATGTTTTGCAATGACTAGTGGACGTTAAACTTTAGTATTTTGTTTATGTTCTTAATGTCTACAAAGTGTCAAACTTATTTGTTATTTGCTTTCTACGTTAGATGTTGCTTTCTTATTTGGACTTGTTATGAATATTCAATGATATTTAAATTTTTTATTTTTAAACAATTGTCTTTGTTAATTATGATGCTATTACTATTTAAATATTACAATTTTTTTAGCTTGTTTGAATATTGTGATGCAAGTTTTGTAGTTAATTTACAATAAATATGTTCAATTTATTTGAATTTAGTTTGTTTGAATTGGATATAGAGTTTTGATGTTAGCTTGCAGTATATATATGTAGGTTTGTAAATTTTCAAATTTAATTTATTGTTTAAAAATATTACGTTTGTTAATTTTTATTTCAATTTTTGCTATTGTTATTAACTTGCAATATATGCTAGTTAATATTCAAATGCACTTGTTTGTATAATTAATTAGTTTAGATTGTTTATTTGTAAATGGTAAGAGCGAATTTGTACAACTTTGCATTAGCAGTTATGTTTGTTTGTACTAGTAATCAATTTAGATGAAAAGAAAAAATTACATTAGCAGATATTTTTTTTTTGCTTTATTGCTACTCGGTCATTTACATTCTTTTTTGAAAAGGTGTTTATATTACTGCTAACATTACTTGAGATTAATTAATGAAACAAACACATCAATCTATCTTACTAATAATCTTAAATACTATGACCGCGCAAATCAAATACTAGAATGCGACATTCCAGTTATAGGATGAGTACGAATCAAATTTTTGGGCATTTTTTAATTTCTAATAAACTATCATAACGCAAACCAAACATGCCCTTAAGATTTCCTGGGAAGATGAAATAGGGGAGCCATCAAGTCGGATCACGTCTAATTACAGTAATAGCACCCCTATGTACTCTGGTCAGAAAGGTGTTACCTGGGTAGACGAACAGATGAACTCTTGGACCGTTGTGCAACACAAAAAAAGCACAATGCTCATGCCTTTAAGAAGACTTACAAGAAAGTATTATTCACCTCTCTCGTTGCACCACCACTCCTCCTTACCTGACCCACTTGACATAGCCAAAGTCAAGGGCTTTTGGGCTGCCATCTTTGAAAGACGGTGCTACAATTGTCTTGGGTGGACTTATCGATGCCTTCCACTACAGAGATCCGATTTGGTGTGCTGTGTCTTTTAGAGTCGGTCACATAGCGCGATCTTATAGGAATCATATGAACTACCCTCCAATGGAAATTATTTAGAGCCCTGTATGCTTGTCCTTCTTATTTGAAAGCCTTTATATCTCTCTCTGAAGACCTATATTCTAGGCTAAACCTTCGGCTGAATGCTATTTTAGCCAACATCTTACCGCCAACTAATTTTGGGCATTTCTCTCAGGACACGATTGCTCATAGTTTTGTTAACTATTTTGGAGGCTAACCCAACTATTTCTTAGTCACCAGCTATAGTGAGAAGGACTTTGTGATCATCCTCCTGGAATGGGTTGAAGTTGATTTTTTGACATGGAGAGAGACCATCAGACTGGAGTGCTGAAGGCTCTAATGTTATGCGTGGGAACTTTACAGAGACGTGCATTGCTCACGGATCTGCCACAGAGTTTGGATATGTCTTGTAAGCCTTCCATTTGAGTGCTAGTCTTTGTAGAGGGTTGCTATCCTCGTGGGTGGCTTCAGCAGATTTTTTTTTTTTTTGGGTGCAGATTTATTAGTGATTGCATGGCTGATTACAAGTGTCTAATTGTTGTCAATGAATTGGCGGACATTCCAGAAAACCTAAAAATCATCTTTGGCGACATCTCAATTTTCATCCTAATTCAATTTCTTAGGTAGATGTCGATTGTTGTCAGCGGATGTGATAACCCCTCACCACATGAAGGTGAGAACCACGACGCCCCCAATGATAGGGATGATAGGGGTGAACGTCACCAAATTAGAAGGCCAATGACAGAGAGAGAAGTGCCCGGACATGGAGATGATAATACCTGGTGCTCATCCATAATTTGTGATTGACAGTGCGGCACACCGGTGGAAGTCCAACTGTGTCACTATACTGCATGCCCCGGCCTCACCGCATCGATGGAGGTGAGTCAGGGCCATGATGAAGCTAGTGGTGCCTGACTCTACTATTGTCAGAGATGATATTGACCGGTTAATGACTTCTGTCAAAAACTTAAATTTTCTCCTTTTCTTCTTTCAGCATACCCTTCCTGAACACTTTTTGAAATAGGAAAAGACTGAAGTGGATTCAGAAAACAAGTCGGCTACTGTAAATTTTTGGGCAATATTAATCGCATGAAATAGTCTAGCTTACCTATAGGTTCAGAAACGAAATAGAGGAAAGAGATGTTGGAAAAAAGTTGTTACAAGGATTTCTCCTTTTGGTCTCGGAAAATGAGTCCCTTTTTCTAATAATAATATTAGTAAAAAGGAGAAGCTCGAGGAATTGGGGCAACTAATTCTGTCTTTGCTTTTCACCTCCCTCGAACGCTGTGTTATCCGTTGACCTGTGGGGCATGAGTAGTGGGCCCTAGGCATTTAATAGATCTTCCTCAACTTCAATGCACAGAGCTTGACGCCTGACTCTTATTTTTCTTGTTCTCTCTTTGGGTGGGCTGCTTCCTACTTTTGTACTGGGCTTCGATCTAGGGCATTATTTGGGCTGGAAGCTGGGCCCCAAAGTGGACTAACGAGGCCTCCTAGGCCTTGCACTGCAGTCGAGGTCGTGGAACCCAAACGATTCGGACCACTCTGGAATAGGCCGCCCCTTATACTCTAAGGTGTTGGGCCCTCTTAGTGGCCCCATAGGCCTATCCACTCTTGGCTCGATCCACACCAAGAGCCCGATCCTGATTGTCCTCTCTGCGGCAAATCTGGTACCAGCAGACTGGGTCGGGGCTCCTTTGCCCTGCACGCAATTGGACAGTGAGATTTTCTTAGAAGCATCAGGTGAGCCTTCAATTGAGATTGACAAGATTGGTTTGACTAAGAATGACAGTAATTGGCAATCGATCTTGCTTGCATGCAGTCTATTGATGCGAACGAGTGCTAGGTTGGCCAATCGACCTTGCGCCAAGGTCTTGGAAAAAGTGATAAACAAGAAAGCTTGGATCCAAGAGGGTGATATCGGCATCTCGGACTCTACAACTAAGCACTCCTTTGGCAGAAAACTTAAAGCTAAAAGTGCCCGGTGTGGGATCATTCTGAGCAATGAGGACATGAAGAGTTCCATCGATTCCTGGGCTCTAGTGCCTAAGCTCCGTTGTCTTCTCTTTCTGTCGAATTTTTTTGTTGTTTCACTTTTTGTTATGTTTCACATCGATAGTTAAAATGTAAAAGGTCTTAATGGCCCAGTTAAAAGATGTCTTGTCAAGTCAGTTGTGTCCATCTCCTGTTATGCTATTTTTTATCTTCGAGAATCTAAAGTCGAGTCTATTTTTCGTTCCTTCCTCCACTCTTTTGCTAGTTCTAATTTTGACAAATGCCAGGTCCTTTCGGCCACGGGGGCCTTTGGAGGGGCCATTACTTGTTGGATTTCTTCTCTTGTAGTGACTTGATCGTAAAGAAATTTTTGCTCATGCTCTCTCTAACGCACTTATAAATTGGAACATCTTCTATCTGATGAACGTATATAACTGCCCTTCTTGGGAAGGTAAAGAAGATTTTTGTAGCAAATTCACCTCCCTTAAGAAAATCTATAACGGAAAATAGGCAACCAGTGGTGATTTCAACTTTAGCCGTTCCCAAAATAAAAGAAAGACAAATTTTGGAGTAGGAAAGGTTCGCAATTATTTGTGGATCAAATTCTCTTACATGTTTGGTTCAGAATAACAACCGAAATCGGAATAGTTGGTTCCTATCTTCACTGTTTGGTTGAGATGAAGGCAATTTTTATAATAAAAAAATAATGAAATAAAATAAAATTAAAATATAAATTATTAATATAAAATTATGTTCACAAGTCAAAACATAAATTAAATTTATAATTTAAATTCGAACCAAAACTTAAAATTAAAAATTAACAGCAAAATTTTAAAATGTTAGGCCAAAAATTTAAAATGCAATTTTTTTTTAAAATACAATTTAAAATTGGTTTGACAGTTCGAAATATAAAATTAATTTACAATTTGAATTTAAAAATAAACTTAAAACATTACAATTTAAATTGTATATCCATAAATTTATTTTAAACTTTAAATTAAAAATTTGAATATAAAATTTAAATTTAAATTCATACCTCAAATTCAAAATATTTGACTGAATATAAATTTCAGTTCAAGTTGAAATCAAAATCTAAAATAAAAAAATAAATATCTAAATTTAAACTTATATTTTATTTAAAATTTTAAATTAAAATTTTAATTTAATTTAAAACTAATTGAAGTGTTTTCAGAACAAACTTTTCTTCCGACTGAATTTAATTTCCAATCCGGCCTCTTTGGTTGGTTGGAAAAAAGAGATAGACGAAGAATTCACACTCCACCCTCGAAAATCAGGACCAAAATAAAACTCTCCTAAACCAAGTACTCCAGGAACCAAAGCATTTCCCTTCCAATTGAAAGAAAGTATGCTCTAATTAATTACCCTCTTTCTCTGCGGATAAAAATTGTATCGACATTGTCCTTAAATTATTAGTTTGGGAACGATGCGGATGGATGGCCCATCATACGAGCAGGAACGGATCCTCTCTCTTTTTCTGCTTCTTTCTCTCTCTGTAAAAACTCAGGGTGAACGATTTCTTTTTTTTTCTTTTTTCTTTTTTTCGTTTTTGCTCGCCCATCGTTCTTTTTTTTTCTTTTTTCTTTTTTTCGTTTTTGCTCGTCCGATGGGCCACGCGGCGCCTATCGGCATCGTCCTCAAACTATTAGTTTGGAGATGATTAGTTTGGGAATGATGCCCATACAATTTTTGTCCGTCAGTCGGCACCAGCTCTGGATCCCCCATTCTTCCTCGGTTTTGGATACATAGCAAATCCAGACCCTTGCAAATCCCCCCCCCCACAAAATCCACACATCTCTCTCCTTTTCTCATGGCATCATCTCCAAGGTAATACACAATTTACCCATCTCCCCACCCTCCATTTGTAGAAATAATTATTTATTGCTATAATTTCAACCTTTTTCCTTCTATGGCAAATTAGAAGCATCCAGTTAAAAGTTTTTGAATTTACTGCTTAGAAATTTCAAGATCTGTTTTCCGCTGCAGCAGAAATTTTAAATTCTTTTGTTTGCCGAAAGCTCTACAAAGATTGCTGCTGCTGAAAGCAGAAGCTCTGAATTCTTGTTATTTGTACCCCAAATTAAGACCGTGGGGTGTGGGCATGGTGGTGCTTATCTTGTGGCTGCATTGTTGCTTGTGTAGCTCTGAGGGAGTGGAGACTGTGGATGTGGGAGCAGCCAAAGGCCTCGTGGGTTCTGGCCATCTCTACTTAGATGTCAGGTTTGTTTTGATTATTTCACTCGAGAGGATTTGGATCTAAATTCTTTCCGTGGGGTTGGAAATAATTCAAAGCATACGAGATCACGAAAAATCGAAATTCGTTACTTTTCGATGATTTTTTACCTATATGGCAAGCAATTTCAAAATCAACAATTATAATTGATATTTATTCTAAACGACAGATCTTGCTATGTTGTATATCAAACATGGGGTAGATGAATGTTCACAATTTCCACTCTGAACATTGGAGTAGTTTTCTTAACCAATTCAAACGAGGAATCAAAGGTTGGTATGAGATGTTTGATAGTTTAATGATAATATCAGACTTTGATGACTCAAATTTTAAAACATACTTTTGGATGATTAAACTAAGAAAAAGATCTTCGACGACAATTCTATGCTAATTAATAAATTTGTTCAATTTACATCCAAAAGTTATGAACTTTGGTTTTTTACTGACTTCAAATCATTTCCAGTATATGAAACCTTTGATTTGCCTGCTATGTATGGTCCCGAATTCTTGTTAAGCTAAGCGTAGTCGCACTCTTTTTTTATTTATTTATTCACTCGGTTACAATTGTGTGTTTGATTGGAAAACTTTTTGGGGTCACTTTGTATGGAAACTTGTGTATAGGACAATTGAGGAATTCAACAAAGGCCATCCAGAGAATGCACTTAACGTGCCTTACATGTTCTTCACCCCACAAGGCAAGCCTTTAGTTCCTATCTCTTTAGACGGAGTCCGGCTTGCGTACTAAATTGATACATTTTAAGGCTCAATTTCAAGTGCTTGTTCCTCCTTAAAAAGTGTAGAGTAGTATATTGTGGAATGAAAAAGATTTTCATCTTTTATTTGTTTAGTTTGGGTACAAATCTTTAATTTGTAAGTGTGCCCTTTATCCGAGCCTGACTTCTTTAGATGTTAGATATTTGGTTATCTGTTTCGTTATTCTTCTCATAATTTCTTGCGATGATTACTCTGGAACACAGGGAGGGAGACGAACCCTCAGTTTCTGGAGCAGGTTTCCTCCATTTGCAGCAAAGATGACTTCATAGTGGTGGTAATTATTTTGCTTTCGAACATGTTTTGATGGTCGCTTACCATTTTAGTTTACTTCTAAAAACAAGTTCTTGGTATTTCTCATATTTTAGTTCATTGGATTCATCTGAAAATAGATGACTAAGAGATTCTTGTTCATGTAATCTGTATCTTGATCTGCATGGATCATTCATAATTACACAGTCGCCCCCACACAATTACTTTTTTATAAATATAAACAAAATCAAATGTGAATTTCAAATTTTCATGTCCTTCAAAAATGCAATTACTTTTGCTTACATATATCAGGTGCAACATAGATGCCCTTCGAAAGCTCAGTTTCTTTAAAAACAAAAAGAAAGAGTAAAAAAGTTTCTCCACGCATTAGATGTCTTCTCAATTTAGAACGAAGATATTCTGCTAAGAAATCACAATCTAAGATACGTGAGAAGTTAAAAGTTTCCGTAGAGTACATTTATGTTCTAAAAGAAAATATGTGTATAAAAAGTGGTTGACTAGGTGAGGTTATGTAATGTGACAATGCAAAGAATTTGAAGTACCGACCTTTGGGTAATTTTAGAAGCTTTAAGAGATAAGGTTGTAGATATTTGCCTATGTTTGAATGAGAATGACTAGTTTGTGATGCTGATGCGACAAATTCTTAATTTCCTTGAAGGGTTGTCAAAGTGGAGTGAGATCTCACCATGCATGTGTTGATCTTCTAAATGCTGTGAGTTGATCATTTTTTTCTCTTTCTTCTTCAATGCTCTCTTCTTTTCTGAGTAATAACTGGGAGAGAAATCCCTCGGAGACTTTTATTAAAGAAAAAATAAAAGTTAACAGTACAGAGCACCACCAAAATGGAGTTTTTCACCAACAAACTCTTAAAACAGTATATCGCTGATTAAGGTACCTATAATCACTAAGATCCATCACCAAGCAAACTACAAAAATAGCTACAACATAGACTCTTTGAAGATTGGACAAACAAATCAACAAACAAAGAAAATTCAGAAACTGTCAAGATGCATCAATATCATGATCGCAATCCCTCGTAGTTGAGCCGGCGGCATAATTTCTTCTGGGTCTGAAAATACAAGAATTTCTTATTTTATTCTTTATCAAGTTATCTGCCAACATTGAAGCAAAATAGTTGATTTTCTCCATAAGAACCAAGCCAGAACAAGACACCCCACCAAATACTCTATTACTGTGTTCTCGCCAAATACACCAACAAATAGCCTTGACTACAGTATCTCATCCTCGTGTTCAATTAAGCTTCACTCTTTCATTTCTTCGATGCTCTCTTCATCCATGAACTGATTTTCTTCTTGCAATATGTTCAAAAGAACCTGAAAAGAAAAAAATAAAGGTAGAATGTATGGATCATCTCTATACTATGCGGATGCTCCGACTTGGTCTCTGTACTTTTGATTTAAATCTCTTTGCAATTCTGATATTCAGACTTGGTCTCTGTACTTTTGATTTAAAAATTTTAATGCCTAAATTTCCATTTATGCTGCACTTTACTTCCTACCATCGAAAGAATCCTGTTTTTCTTTGAAATGAGTATCTTCACTGTAAAATCACTTTTGTAAGTTTAATTTAGAGGCAGGTTTAAAAAGGTCAATTTATGGCAGAAGTTAATGAATGTTATTATTATTTGTTTTTGGTTTTCATGTGATATAATCAACAACTAAAATGCAATATATGTGAAAGTTCAAGGAGGAACAATTAGAAGCGATGTTTCACAATGTTGGGAGAGTACACCATCTATATATTTTACCCCTAGAAAGAAGTAAAATTCTTATTAATTTTATTGTTAAAAATTAAATTTTTTTTTTTTCTTTTACTTTTTCCCCCCTAACAATGAGGTGATGTACTCTTAATGCAGGGATTCAAGAATGTAAAGAACATGGGTGGGGGTTATGCTGCGTGGGTTGACAGTGGATTTGCCGTAAAGAAACCACAACAAGAACTCTAGTGCTGCCCCACCAGCACTAATTACATGAGGGTCTACTCATATGATTCTTAAAATTTACTTGTTTGCTTCGTTGTTAATTGTTATATATGTTATTAATTTGACCTGGTTAGCACCAATTTGGAAATCTTATTTTCACCATCCTATTTGTTAAATATATTTCTCGGCTTGTTTCCTATCAAATTGAATTTTTATGTAATATGTTATCAGAGTCGATCTTAAGATCCTGCTATTCTGTGGTGTTAAATACATTTTTGGGTCCGTTTCTTATGGGTAAAATTTATTAATTAAGGTATCGTTTGGTTCGGGGATAAGCAAAAAGTGACTATTCCAAAAATAGATATAAATTGAGGTATAAGCGGGGATTAAATTAATTTTGCGTTTGGATGAAAAGTAAATTTTTCTCGAAAATAAGGAAAATAGTGTCTGGATAGTTTGATTGGAATTGCGAGGATAAGAATAATTATAATTTTAAACAATAATATTTTATCTAATTAATTAAGACGAAATATTAATTAAGTAATAATTTAACTTATTTAATCTACTAAATAATTATGAATATTGCTAAAAACCCTTAATATTAATAAATAAATTAATTGGTAATTAATAATTTAATTAATTACAAATAATTTAATAAAATAATAAATTAATAAATAAATTAGTTAATAATAGTCAGATGATTAATTAAGAAAATAATTAAATTACTCAAAATATTAATTAATTAAACAATATAATTAATTATTTAATTAGTAAATTAATTAAAATAATGAATTAATTACTCAAAAAATTAATTAAATATTTATTAAAGTAATAAATTAAATAGTTAATTAATTATCTAGTTAATTAGTAAATAAATTAATATATAAATTATTAATTAAATAATATTTATTATAAATCTAGCTTGGATATTTTATTCTTTTATTATTAATTAAATATATTATGTTTATATAATTTATGTTTAAATAAATTTATAATTTTAATTAAATTTAGAATTAAGTTTGGAATAGCGCTATTTCGTCAAAACGATGGAATAGTTTATCCCAGCTATTCTGGAATAATCGAGAATAACGAAGTTTGACCGGGATAAAATATTCCGGCCAAACTTCGTTTCGTTTGGCGAAATAGCGGGGATAACTTCGTTATCCCCGCTTTAACCCCCAAACCAAACGGGGCCTAAGGGTCTATAGAGCTCAGAGGGTTTGCGCAGAGAGCTGTTGGTATAGAGTTGTTATAAAAAGCGTTAAGTTTTGTTCTGTTTTTGTTTTGTTTTGTTTTTTTTTTGTGTGTTTTTTTTTTTACGTTAAATCACCCTCCCCTCGTGATAAAAGGAAGAGAATTGAGATTTCTCTTAGTTGCGAGACATTAAGGGCTTCTTTAGTTCATCTGTTTTAGACTTTAGAATCAGCATGAGATTTACTAATTTAAGATAGTTGTTATTTGTTTTACAGAAATTGAATTATAATTTTTATTGGCCTTTTTGCATAAAATATTCACTAGTTTTGGACTTTTGCAAAATTAGATCGTTTTTTTCGATTTTGCATATTCGGTCCGAATTTTTAGCAAACTGATCAAAATACTCTTATTATTTTTTCTCTCTCCTCTTTTTTTTTCTCGTTCTTTTTTTTTCTCTCTTCGAAGAAGGCAGCGGAGGCGGAGGTGGACCCCGCGCACCCCCCCGCCCTCGCACGCGCAACTCCCGCCTTCCTCGCCTCCGACCCGCCGAGATCACGCCGTGACTTTTTTTTTTTTTTTTCTCTCTCCGACCCTCCTCCACCGCCTCCGCAGCTCACCACTGCCGCCGGCGACGAAGAGAAAGTGCTTCTTGTGGACGAGAAGCACACCGGCGAGAGGGGGGAGAAAACTCCGGCGAGGGCGGTGGCTGTGATTGAGAGCAAGAGAGAAATCGTGACAAAAAAAAAAATTAAGAATAATAAAAAAATAAAATAAACAAATATTTTTTCCTACAGAAAAATCAAAAATTATATAAGAAGAAAGAGAAAGATGAAATTGCACTGTTAAAATAATATTACACTGTTTTAAAAAAAATTTGCACTATTTTAAATAAATATTATACTCTTTGAGACAGAAATTACACTCTTTAGAATAATATTACACTATTTAGGTAAAATTTATACTATTTCTTTTCTCTTCTTCTTCCTCCAATATACACTATTTTTTTTTTCCTCTTCTTCCGTTGAAGACTGCTCCACCGTGCGCGCTATCCTCCGCGGCTTCCGCGTCGCCGTCGACGAGCGCCACGTATCCATGAACGCCACTAATTAATTAACCTCCCTGGGAGTAGAGGACGCCACCTCCCTACTCTCTCTCTCTTCAAGTAGAGGACGCCACTGATTAATTAATCTATGCTGGGAGCAGAGGACACCACCTCCCTACCTCTCTCTCTCTTCGTTAGTGAAGTTTTAATTAACCTCCCAGCGGCGGCTCTTCTACTCCACCTCCCTACTCTCTCTCTTGATTTTAAAGATCAATAGGAGCAGCAGTTAGGGCACCGTAGCAGGCCGTTCTCATTGCAGGCGTCGCACCCGCGCATGCGGCCCTCGGCCTCGTCGAAAAGCTTGCGGATTACACTATTTTTAAAAAAATTTATACTGTTTTATATAAAAGTTACACTCTTTGAGACAGAAATTATACTATTTGGAATGAGAGTTACACTCTTTATGCCTAAATTATACTATTTAGATAAATTTTGTACTATTTCACTTTCTCTTCTTCCTCCACCTTCTCCTTCCTCTCATCCTCATCCGCATCATCCTCTGCCATCAGCCGGCTCCTTGACCACGCCCCCACCCTCGGCCGGCTCCTCCACCCAGCCGAGCCGGTTCAACGCCAGGTTCGGCGTCGCTCCCCGTGCTCCGCGTGCTGCACCTAGCTGGGAACGCGCTGGAGGACGGCATCCCCGCGGCGACGTTCGCGCACTCGGCGCTGGAGCGACGCCGAACCTGGCGTCAAACCGGCTCGGCTGGGTGGAGTAGGGAGGTGGAGTAGAGGAGCCGCCTTTGGGTGGTTAATTAAAACTTCACTAACGAAGAGAGAGAGGTAGGGAGGTGGTGTCCTCTGCTCCCAGCAGAGATTAATTAATTAGTGGCGTCCTCTACTCGAAGAGAGAGAGAGTAGGGAGGTGGCGTCCTCTACTCCCAGGAGGTTAATTAATTAGTGGCGTCCATGGATAAGTCGCGCTCGGCGACGGCGACGCGGAAGCCGCGGAGGATAACGCGCACGGTGGAGCAGTCTTCAATGAAAGAAGAGGAAGAAAAAAAATGGTGTAAATTGGAGGAAGAAAAAAAAAAAAAGAAAGAGTATAAATTCTATCTAAATAGTGCAACGTTATTCTAAAGAGTGTAATTTCTGTTTCAAAGAGTGCAATATTTATTTAAAATAATATAAATTTTTTTAAAAATAGTGTAACATTATTTTAACAGTACAATTTCATCTTTTTCTTACTTCTTATATAATTTTTAATTTTTCTGTAGAAAAAAATATTTGTTTATTTTATTTTTTTATTATTCTTATTATTTTTTTTTGGTCACGATCTCTCCCTTACTCTCTATCGCAGCCATCGCCCTCGCCGGAGTTTTCTCCCCCCTCTCGCCGGTGTGCTTCTCGTCCCCAGAAGCACTATCTCTTCGTCGCCGGCAGCAGTGGTGAGCTGCTGAGGCGGTGGAGGAGGGTCGGAGAGAGAAAGAAAAAAAAAAAGAGTCGCGGCGTGATCTCGGCGGGTCGGAGGCGAGGAAGGCGGGGGTTGCGCGGGCGAGGGCGAGGAGGGCGGGGGGTGCGCGGGGTCCGCCTCCGCCTCCGCTGCCTTCTTCGGAGAGAGAAAAAAAGAACGAGAGAAAAAAAAAAAAAGAAGAGAGAAAAAGTAATAAGGGTATTTTGGTCAGTTTGCTGAAAATCCGGATCGAATCTGCAAAATCGAAAAAAGTGACCCAATTTTGCAAAAGCCCAAAACTAGTGAATTTTTTATGCAAAAAGGTTATTTTTATTTCAATCTGAAATAGAAATGGTTTAATCCATTTATGGTCTAATCCGACTTTGAATCCTGAATTGGCCTATTTCAGATTAAATTATTCAAAATCCTCTCTCACAAACACTTTCCAACCTGCTCCTTTCATCACTCTCCTCTCTCTTAATCAAAATCCTCTCTTAAAATTTTAGATATCCCAATAATCGATTCCAATTTTTTTCCAATAGTTGAACCAAACATTTCTCAATGAGTCCGCCATTCCAAATTTTTATTACAATGCAACCCAAGTCTATTTTTTTATTTCCATTTCAATAATGAACCAAACGTCCTCTAAAAGCTCTAAGTTAGAGCTCTATTTTTTTTTTGTTTTAGAAACTTAATTTAGCTTTCAAGTATACCAATAGTTTTATACTTTTTCAATATGTTGAAAATATAGCTATAGGATGAGATGACGGTGGAAAACTGGCAAGCCCTCAAGGCCACGGGGCGCAAACCTACTGCGCCATCCAAACAGCAGGTCCTATCAGCACCCGAAAAGATAATAGAAGTGGAGAAGGAGAAGGAGAAGGAGAATGTGTTAGATTTTTATTCGGCTTTATTGTGATTTAAAATTTATTCCGCGTAGCCAAATTTTTAATGAGTCTTGCTTGAGAATCCATACTAAAATTTTCATATGTGAAGTTTAATTTCACATTGAAAACCAAACGTATTTGTATACTCCTTTATTCTCAAGTTTGTTGCTCGGGATAAAATGAGATTTATGCTCTCGTTTAAACGCACGCGCGGCACGAGCACGAGCCGGGTCGGGCCGGGCGGCGCGCGCGGTTCGAACACCCAGTTCATTTTATTTTATTCCTTATTTTATTTTATTTTTTATTTTGGGAAGTCTTAATCCGTTACCCTTGGGTTACGGGCACGTAAGGTTTACCTTGCGGAGCAGAAAATCGTGCCGTTGGAGCACGATCTCTTCCCTCCTCGGTTATATTAGGAGAGGTAAACCCTAACTTGGGTTTATGACCGCTGAGACTAGAATCCATATGTCTCTCTCTCCTCTGCTTCCTCATAATTCTGAGATTTCGATTTTATAAGTGCTACTCCGCTGCGTTTTTGTTTTGCTGGATCTCTGAAACCTCGCTGGGTTCATCTTTCGCCACCTTGGAATCGTGTCGACGGGGTGGAACGTGGACGTTGTATCGCTAGAGCCAAAGGATGGAATGAGAGGCAAGCTTAACCTTTGAAGCACCCAAGGAACGGTGTGGGTTCCGACGAATGTGCTGCCGAGCCAAGGGATCACGATACGAGTTGTGTTAGCTGTCTTTTCCCTAACAGCATCATCTCAAATGAATCTTCCAATGGTTTTAGCATGGTGCTTTTCCTCCAAGTTGGTCAATTTAATTATGCATAAGCGGTCCTTCAACTAATCAATTAATTTAGCCTTTGCTCAAAAATACATATTCCACCAACCTATACAATGATCCCTTCGTATAGTTGGAGTCACCCTGTTTTATTCCCAAACCCAAAACTATTTGCTTATTGAAGTGAAATAATAATAATAATAATAATAATCACACGCTTTGCGCAATGCCTTACTTCTATCGAATATAAAACGTTTAATTATCTTTTTTCTCAGAGAGAAACATCTCTATAGAGTATCAGAGCAGGAGATTCCTAATTTAAATTCTAGTAGGATTCTACCCTTATTTATTTTTCTGACCGGACCGGATAATAGACTTCTTTCTATATAAGTAATTGTTTTACCTGCTTCTGCTCAAAATTAAATTTATCCCAAAAGCTAGTAATTTAGTTCAAATCTACTCCTTCGAGCCAAAAATGCTAAGGGTTTAAATCAAAAAACTCTCTCTGGCCCTTCTGTCAATTGAATAGCTCTTTTAGCGGTAATGCTATTGAAATCTCTCCAACGATTTTCTTCCAGAGTAAAATCAAAAGTTATATTGGAGCTTTTACTTTCGGATCATTAAATTTTATTTTTGCTTCTATGACAGCATGAGGTCCATTTTTTTTTAGTTTGCGGGACACTATGATGTAGCACAAAATCAAAATCCTAAACTTGCATCACTGTAAGGCCCGCGCTTTAGTTTGGAGGAGCAGTGTGATCAAATTTAGATAATTAATAATAATGGGTTTGATAAAATTGAAATTGTTAGACGTGCCTCGAAACTTGATTATCGAGTTCGATTCTGTGCCCCTGATTCGCAGATAGCTTCGTTGTGCGATAAATTTTGAAAAATAATTTGTGAAGGAAAAAGGGAATGCCTGTGGTGGAAGCGGAGGGCTCCGACCGATAGGTCATATAGTGAAATTCTCTCCTCCTTCGCCCGTAACTTTTCCTTGCAAAGAGTTTTTCACGTAAATCCTTGTGATCTATCTTCGTTTACTGCTTTGTGGTTTGTCTATTTTGCGATCACCGTTTTTCGTTCTTATTTGTGTGCTCGTCTTTGTTTTTGTTTGTGCTCTCGTTGTAACAGAAATAGATTAACAAATTCTTCTTCTTTTTTTTTACGAGCGAATTAAATTTGTTGAATTTGGTCAACTTTATTCATGCGTACCGATCATATTATAATAATTTTTATCTGTTAATATCCGGATTAACTCTATTAGTTTTATGTGACAGCTTTATTAACATGTTGAGCAGTGCAGGGAACTTTCAAAATAGAGTGACAGTTACAAGTAATAACTTTTTTGCTAATTAAGGGAAAAATAAAAACAGAGTCAATCTCTAGAAAATGAGATTAAAGGAGTGGGGCCAAAAACAGAGCAACTATACAACACGAGAAAAAGAAAATTTTATTGCTTCATGCCTTTAAAATATGGCAATGAGGGTTTCTTTTTTCTTTCTTTTTTTTGAGAAAAGATAGCACGCTACCCGCTTCATTCATTGAAAGGATGAAATATGCTACATGGGTGAGGCAACACCGGTCTTGGTGGGGTCGGAAAAAAAAAAAAATTCGACTACAAGCGAGGTGACAGAGGTTGATTCCAAAACTTCGTCAACTGTATAACCTTGTTGGCTGCATGAGGATTTCTTAGTTTAAGGCTCAATATGAAATCTTGCATTCGTTGCGGTGAAAAAAAATTACAATAAAAATATTTTTCGTTTATTGGTATGCATAAATGAGCCGTTTACCATGTATTTTATATGAGTTCCTCAGTAAATGAAAAGGCTTAACTCTATGCATTTTCACTCCAATTCTCTTTTTTTACTGATATACCTATACCTAGATGATTTTTTCCGCGGGTCATCTCAATAACAAATTAAATTATTCATAATAGCGTGGAGCCACATCTGATCATCTCAATAACTAATTAAATTATTCACTATTTTCGGGTGAGATCAACATAGTTGACATTGCTTTTCCTTTTTTTTTTTTTAAATATACGTATATGTGAAAGAAAGAAGGTTCCAGTATGCACATAAGAGAGTTGACATTGGAGAAAGCTTGTCATCTCGTCCTTGGAAGCTTTTCCTACAAGAAAGAAGAGAGAGAGGAGATTAATTTTGGATCATCAGAGCACTATTCAATTATGGAAACTCCAAAGAGGTAAAAAAAAAGAAAAGAAGATCATTTTTTTTCTGCTTGGTAAAATAATAACTTTTGTCCTCGTTTTGGTGATAGCATTTTTGGGATTTTTCTTGGTTATTTTTTATTGTAGTATTGAAGATATTGTCTCCGTCGATGCTCATGCGGCGCGAGATCTCTTGCGTTCAGGTTATCAGTACTTGGATGTAAGGTTGGTGTGATATTTTGCTCTTCGTTTGAATCTTGAATCGCCTAATTTGACATTTTCTTGGGTGATTGCAAATTAGAAGCTTATTTTTCGCTGCTTAAAGATATTCATAATTTGGTATATTAATATATTTTTTGGCTAAATTACAGAAAATCTTACTGTTAATATTCGTTTTTTTACTTTCCCTCCCTGTCATTCAAAAACTTATATTTTGCCCCCTTAAAAAATAAAAAATGTTCATAGGGGGTATGGTGTAACAAAATGACTAAATTATCCCGCATCCTGTTGGTCTTCTCTCCAATCCTGCCATCCGCAGCCTCTCCTCGACCTCAATTTCGACTCCGTTTCCTCCACTTGCTCCCCTGCTCCTCCAGCACCCTCACCGCCCCTCCATTTCGGTGACTGTAGGGAGGAGATCGGCGTGGGCATGGGCCGAAAGGTGTGACGAGGGCGAGGGTGAGGCGGAGGAGGAGGGTGAGGGCGTGTGTCGGCACGGACAAAGGAGTAGGGCGAGGTGGCGCGGCCGAGGATCTCGGCGGCCGAGGATCTCGGCGGCCGAGGATCTCGGCGGCCGAGGATCTCGGTGAGTAAGGAGGAGGAAGATGAGGGTTTCGGGGGTATTTTGGGTATAAAAAATAGGATATAAACAGAACCCCAACGGAACACTGACGGCGGGGGCCGAAGTTGAACACTTTATTTTTTAAGGGGGCAAAGTGTAGGTTTTTAAATAATAGGGAGGAAGGAGGAAAGTGACAAAGCGAATATTGACAAGAGGGTTTTCTATAATTTAGCCTTTTTTTTTCATTAGTCTCATTATGAAAAAAATGATTTGAAAGCTGGTTACGGTAATATAATATGTCAATAATCTCAAAATAATGTGGAAAAGAGTGAGAACTCTAAAAATGATTTTTGGAATCGATTGTTTGGGTCCGACAAGTTATTAATACAAATGGATTGAGTCATTACATTTCATGTTATAATTAGATTGTCAGATCAGTCGGAAAAGTGAGATGAGGTTGAAAGTAGAAAGTTGGTGATTTGAGCCCAATAAATTATTAATGATAGCATATTGGGTTAAAGATCAAATAAGAAGATATTCATGTATTCAAACAACACCGTGTTTGATCTTAATTTGACGTTCATTGGCCTTAGTTTGATCTTAATTTGACGTTCATTTTTAAATCTTATTATATGTTTGAACGTTTGCAACCATGTAAGGATGCGCGAGGATTTCGAGAAAGGGCATGTAGAGGGTGCCCGGAATGTCCCCTTCTACGCTTCTGTTACTCCGCAAGGTTATTCTCATCTCTCTCTTAATTTCAATAATAATAATAACCATGAATGAACACCTAAAGTGATTTTTTTTCATCCATTTAATTCTTTTAACCTAATGATCTAATTTCTAAATAGTAAAAACATTTTTACTCAATGGATAACAGGGTTGAAATTGAAATAATATATGATGTAATAAAGGATCGATGACTGCATAATATGTAGTTACACAGATGCGTGTACTGGGTGTACACAATAATTTATTCTAAATAGTAAATATGCATAAAATGTAATATGAAACTTCTTAAAGAGTTTAGGATCTCGAACGTCGAAGCACTTCAAATTCAAGCCTAGCTGAAAGTTCGGAGATTAGTCGTAATCGGACCAAAACAATTCAAACATATACTGATTAAACAAAACTCTTGGTCATTGGAGCAAAATGAAATGTAAAATAAGATGATGATGATTCATATATAGGTCTCGGTAAATAAACATAGAGTACATATTGGTTCGAGGGTAACCAAAATATTTTAGGTTTATTATTACATTCCTTTGATATGTTATGTTCTCTTATAATTAAGATTTTGCTTAATTTGCTATCATTTAATTTTAATTTATTCAGGAAAGGTGAAAAATGAGCACTTTATTGAGCAAGTTGAGTCAGTTTATGGAAAGGAAGAGCACTTTATTGTGGTAATCTTCTTAATTACTTCTGTTAATAAATGTCACAGTTTTGGGAATATTACAATATTTCCTTAATTTCAGATTTTTTTTTTCTTTTTGAGAGAAAGGTAGCACGCTACCCGCTTCGTTTATTTTTTTTAGAAATAAACTTAGTTTGAAATGTGAATCAACTAGGATTCGAACTTGGGACCTCGGGTACCAACCACCAAGCTCTTTGCTGTTGGATTATGTAAAGTCATATTCCGAGTCGATATATAGAGTTTGACTCTAATTGGATCTAATCTTATTCTAAAAGATTAGGGATTCTCTAGGATCACTTTAAAGAGGATTCCTAATAGGATTCCTAAAAGGATTCTTAAGAGGATATATGGTGACTAGAGATGAATCGGACTTGGATGGAAGACTAAAATTGTTTCCTACTAGAATTAGGATTTTAGGGCTATATAAACTCTTGTAGTTAATCTTTAGAGTTTAGAGCCTCATTGTTAGAGGTTTCTCATTATGAGCTTCATTGAAAAATACCCTAATTGAGAGGAAAACGTAGAGAGCTCATGAGAGAGAGTTTCTTGTAATCCAATCTTACTCCTTTGTACTTTTGTGCCGTGGATTAATCGAAGAGCGCATTGAGGTGGTCTTGCCCGTGGACGTAGGTCGACTCATGGTTGGCCGAACCACGTAAATCTTGTGTTCTTGTTTTCTCTTGTTTTCTTTATTGCTTTGTTATCCTCGTGCTTATTTTTCCTACGATCGTTCTCGTCTCTTACGTCTACGAAAGATCCTGTTTCCGCTGCGCTCGTGTGCTGTGTGGGTTTGAGGTGTGCTCGGTAATCCCACGGCCGGTCCCCCTTCAATTGGTATCAGAGCGTTTGGTTCTTTGTAGTACGTTGACGGTGAAACGATGGCGGGAAAAGTTACGGCGACGAAGTATGAGGTTCCTCGATTTGATGGAACGAATTTCGCGTTGTGGAAACTGAAGATGCAAGCAATCTTGATTAAAGATGCTTGTGAGATCGCCCTGCAAGGAAAGGAGAAAAAAGCCGGAAGGGATGACGGATAAGCTATTTGAAGAGAAAGACAAGATGGCTTTGGCAAACCTATATTTGGCACTTGATGATTCGGTGCTATTCAATGTGGAGACCGAGACTACCGCAAAAGGGATTTGGGATAAATTGAAGAATCTCTATGAAGGAAAGTCATTGGTGAATAAAATCTTCTTGAGACGGCAATTGTACAATCTAAAGATGAAGGACGGGGTACCGGTACAAGAGCATCTAAGTTCATTCAACTCTATTGTGAGCAAGCTTGCGGCCCTAGACGTTAGAATCGATGAAGAAGAAAAAGCTAGTATTTTACTTTGTTCGATGCCGGAATCTTGGGATAATTTGATTATGAACTTGAGCCACGTTGAAACCCTTAAGATGGAGTCGGTTGTTGCATCATTACTTACCGAGGAGATGAGACGAAAGTCTAGCCAAGAAAGCTCTTCGGGGGAGGCTATGATAGCACGGGGAAGACCTTTCGAGAGGGAGCGTGGTGATCGAGGGAAGTCAAGATCAAAGTCCAAAGGCAAAAAGAAAGTAAAGTGCTGGAATTGTGGAAAGTCGGGGCACGTGAAGAAGAATTGCCGGGTTAAAGGAGTTGATGGTAAATCCGATTCGAGCAATTTTGAAGGTAACGTAGCCGAAGCGGATGCTAAGTCGGCTAGTTCGGAGGACGGAGATGCGTTGTCCGCATTAGATAGATCCGATCTTATTTATCATTGGATCTTAGATTCGGGAGCGTCGTTCCACATGACTCCCTATAGGGAGTGGTTTCATACTTACAAGTCATGGGATGGTGGAGTTATCTATTTGGGTGACAACACGGCATGTTCGGTGGTTGGAGTGGGAGATGTTCGGATCAAGATGTTTGATGGTATTATTCGAACGGTTTCTAATGTTCGGTATGTTCCTACACTTCGAAAAAGTCTTCTATCACTTGGAATATTTTGCAAACAAGGGCTTAGGTTCGTCGGCGAGAAGGATCATTTAAAGGTATGTCAAGGATGTTTGGTGTTGATGAAAGGAGAGCAAATAGGTGGCCTATATAGATTGGTGGGCGAGACTCAAGTGGGAGAAGTGGTTGTTGCAAGCGCAAAGGTGGAGTCTCCGACGGTGTGGCATCGCCGTTTGGGACACATGAGCGAGCGCGGATTGCAGGTATTATCTAACCGTGAACTTCTTCCGGGTTATAAGTCCGCGCCATTGGATTTCTGTGAAGATTGCATCTACGGAAAGCAACGAAGGTTATCATTCTCTCTATCACATCAAAGAAGTAAGTCGCATCTCGAGTTGATTCATTCGGATACTTGGGAGTCGCCCGATAGTTCGTTGGGCGGGTGTTTTTACTTTGTTTCTTTTATTGATGATTATTCTCGGAAGGCTTGGGTGTATATCCTAAAGCGGAAGTCCGACGTGTTTGAAATTTTTAAGAAGTTTAAAGCTCTTGTGGAAAATGAAAAGGGTTTAAAAATTAAGTGCTTACGTTCCGATAACGGAGGGGAGTATTGTTCAAGAGAATTTGATGAGTTTTGTAGTGAACATGGAATTAAGCGGCACCTCACGGTACCCGGTACACCGCAACAAAACGGTGTAGAGGAGAGGTTAAATAGAACACTCATGGAGAGGGCCCGAAGCATGTTGAGTACTTCAAAACTCGACAAGAGATTTTGGGCGGAAGCCGTAAGCACGGCTTGTTACTTGATCAATCGAGCGCCGACAAAATCACTTGATCTGAAAATTCCTGAAGAAGTCTGGAGCGGCAAGCCCGTTGACTACTCCTATCTTCGTGTCTTTGGATGCGACGCTTATGCGTGGATACCGAAAGAGAAGAGGTCCAAATTGGATAAGAACTCTCGGAGGTGCATATTTCTCGGCTATGCGAAAGGTGTTAAGGGGTATCGATTGTGGGATCCTACTACCCACAAGATTGTCGTAAGCCGTGACGTTGTCTTCAACGAAGGGTCCTTTCAAGGCACCAAGGAAAAGCAAGATGATGAGGCTATGGTTCCAATTGAGCTCTTTGAAGCACGCGATGAGGTGCAAGGTGAGCAAGCACAAGAGGACGAGGAGGTGGTTGATAATGAACCGGACTTGGAGTCTCCGCAATCATCCGAAAATACAAATTCACCGGTGGAGCCACTAGCGGATTCCGGGCGTCCTAGGAGAGTCATTAGACCTCCTGCGAGGTATGATGATTATATTACTTCATTTACTCCTTCTGCTAACTATATTAGTGCATATGTTGCTTTGGCGGAGGAAGATGAGCCGACTTCGTATAAGGAGGCTTGTGAGTCGACCAATGCCGGAAAGTGGCAATGCGCGATGGAGGAGGAGATGGAGTCACTTCGGAAGAACATGACCTGGGAACTTGTTGATTTGCCGAAGGAAAGGAACGCGATCGGATGCCGGTGGGTGTTTAAGGTGAAAAAGGATATGGATGGGAATGTGGAGAGATTCAAGGCGAGGTTGGTGGTGAAGGGTTATGCTCAGAAGCCGGGGATCGACTTCGATGAGATCTTCTCACCGGTGGTTCGTTTTACCACTATTCGAGTTGTTTTGGCGATCGCGGCGATTATGGATTTAGAGCTCGAGCAGATGGATGTAAAAACGGCATTCTTGCATAGTGACCTGGAGGAAGAGATATATATGTCGCAACCGGAAGGCTTTGTCGAAAGAGGCAGGGAGCATTTGGTTTATCGGTTGAACAAATCGTTGTACGGCTTGAAACAGGCGCCGAGGTGTTGGTACAAGCGATTTGATTCCTTCATTGTGAGTTTGGGTTTTGATAGGCTTGAGGCGGATCATTGTGCATATTTCTGTGGATACAATGACGGGAGCTTCTGTATTTTGCTATTATATGTCGACGATATGGTGGTCGCGGGAAATAGCAAAGGCCGGATATCTACCCTGAAGACTCAGTTAGCCGGTGAGTTCAATATGAAGGACTTAGGAGCCGTGAACCAAATACTCGGGATGAAGGTACTACGGGAGAGAAAGAATAGGAAGGTTTGGCTTTCACAAAAAGGTTATGTGGAGAAGGTTCTGCGGCGCTTCAATATGCAGAACGCAAAGCCAGTTTCTACCCCGTTTCCTATTCATTTAAAATTGTCGGCCGAGCAATCACCGGATACGGAAGCAGAAAAGGCCGACATGGCTCGGGTACCATATTCATCGGCAGTAGGGAGCCTTATGTTTGCCATGGTGTGTACGAGACCCGACATTTCTCAAGCAGTGGGAGTAGTAAGTCGGTATATGGCGAATCCAGGTTGTGAACATTGGAATGCAGTGAAGTGGATCCTCAGGTATTTGAGGGGCACTGCGGATTTCTCACTCTGTTATGGTTCTGCGGGTTTGGAGTGTGTCGGATATGTGGATTCAGATTTTGCAGGAGATAGAGACAGGAGAAAGTCTACTACGGGCTATATTTTCTCTATGGGCGGTGGTGCTATTAGCTGGGAGTCGAAGCTTCAGTCGGTAGTCGCTTTGTCGACGACAGAGGCGGAGTATATAGCAGTGGCACATGCTTATAAGGAGGCTATTTGGTTGAAAAGGCTTTTAGGAGAATTGAAGGTGAAGCAAGATGTGATGAGAGTGAATTGTGATAGTCAAAGTGCAATACACTTGGCGAAGAATCCGGCGTTTCACTCTCGGACGAAGCACATTGACATTCGCTATCACTTTGTAAGAGACGTAGTGGATGAGGGTCTTATCTCACTGTTAAAAGTTCATACCGATGCAAATCCAGCAGATATTTTGACGAAGCCAGTGACTCGAGAGAAGTTCAATTGGAGCATTATTTCTCTCGGTCTTGGAGCTACGTGAGGAGAGTGGGAGTTTGGCAAGACTTCCAATCTATTGTTTCATGGTGTTCGGCACATGTCTTTAAGTGGGAGAATTGTTGGATTATGTAAAGTCATATTCCGAGTCGATATATAGAGTTTGACTCTAATTGGATCTAATCTTATTCTAAAAGATTAGGGATTCTCTAGGATCACTTTAAAGAGGATTCCTAATAGGATTCCTAAAAGGATTCTTAAGAGGATATATGGTGACTAGAGATGAATCGGACTTGGATGGAAGACTAAAATTGTTTCCTACTAGAATTAGGATTTTAGGGCTATATAAACTCTTGTAGTTAATCTTTAGAGTTTAGAGCCTCATTGTTAGAGGTTTCTCATTATGAGCTTCATTGAAAAATACCCTAATTGAGAGGAAAACGTAGAGAGCTCATGAGAGAGAGTTTCTTGTAATCCAATCTTACTCCTTTGTACTTTTGTGCCGTGGATTAATCGAAGAGCGCATTGAGGTGGTCTTGCCCGTGGACGTAGGTCGACTCATGGTTGGCCGAACCACGTAAATCTTGTGTTCTTGTTTTCTCTTGTTTTCTTTATTGCTTTGTTATCCTCGTGCTTATTTTTCCTACGATCGTTCTCGTCTCTTACGTCTACGAAAGATCCTGTTTCCGCTGCGCTCGTGTGCTGTGTGGGTTTGAGGTGTGCTCGGTAATCCCACGGCCGGTCCCCCTTCATTTGCCACTTCATTTCAGGATTACAGTGATAGTTTTACCTATTCAATTGTCGAAAAATAAAAGTGACCCCTTTAACTTTTGAACAATTTGAAATGGTTAACTTTTCTCTCTTTTTTCTCAATTGAGGTCCCTTCTACTTTCAATTTTTTTGACTGTGTTTTTTTACAGTTATTTGCATTAAAATTTTATTTACTTTGATAACTCTATCAGTTGTTAATTATTAATTGGTCCAAAAAAATAATTAAAGTTATTAAATTTGGTAAAATCACTAATTAGTTTAAGACAATCCCCACTTTCTTTTGACTAAAATCACTTAGGAGCAATTTGGTTCCTCTGAAAGGTGTGAAATTTTTTTTTAATGAAAAACTCATTTTTCAGTTTTTCCCTATTTAATTCCAAAAAAAAAACTAGCTTTTTAAGAAAGTTTTTTTTCCAAATTTTATAAAAAACTAGTATTTTTATTTTTTTCTATAAGAAAATTTGAAAAACGAAAAAACTAATTTCTCATAAAATCTAAAAAAAACTTCCGGAAAATGCTAGTTTTCATTGAAACCATGCGGACGAAAAATTAAAAAAATAAATAAATTTCATGAAAAATATTTTTCTCTGAAATTTATTTTTCATACTTTTCGCAGAAACCAAACAACCTCTTTATTCTAAAAAATAATTTGTTTTTTGGTAAAAGATGCCAGTAGGCTTTCACTTAAATATAGAGCTTAATTATGAAAAAAATAAAATCCTATGGGAAGAAAACATGGAGGTAGAAAAGGAGAAGAAAAGTATGAAATAAATAAAATCTGTGGGAAGAAAACATGGAGCTAGAAAAGGAGAAGAGTTGGATATGATAATGGAGTAAAAGAAGAGAGCTTGGTGGAAAGAGTTTGTATTATGAACATGTTTGGCAAATATATGTTAAAAGTGGTCTAGATGAGAGTTACTATTTCAGAATTCAGAGGGATAAAAAAGATAGACAAAAATTTACAAATACAAGTTGAAGATGTTTCCCAATGTACGAAAATAACAGTTGAGTGGTCCATTTGAAAACCACCTATAGTTGAGGGTGTCTCTAGACATTTTTTACCAAAAGAAAATTGAGAAATTCTACTTATATATATAGATCTAACGGCAGAAAATTTGTGTAGCACCAAGTGCTTGGTGCTATTGATAGCATAGTAGTCGGACTATATATATATATATATATAGAATTGAGCTCTTATGCTTTTAAAAGTATCAAGTTATTGGTGCTTGTAGATTTTTGGCCATTGGATTAAGGATGTACGGTTAGGAAGATGTGGGCCCCCTAGGGTTGAGTGGGTGGTTGGTTGAATAGTATGATCTAACGGATAGAAATGGTCCAAAGGATAGATCTAACGGTAAAAAATTTATAAGCACCAAGTGCTTGGTGCTTTTACAAGCACCATAGCCGGACTCTCTCTCTCTCTCTCTCTCTATATATATATAATTATATTATTATATTATTAATAGTATCAAGCGCTTTGTGCTATTAGATTTTCGGCCCTTGGACGAAGGGATGTGCGATTTGGATGACAGTGGTCCTCTAGGATTGAGTGGATGGTTGATTGAATAGTATGATCTAACGAATGGAAATGGTCGAAATGGTAGATCTAATGGCAAAAAACTCGATAGCACCAAGCGCTTGATACTATCGATAGTATAGTAGCCGGACTATATCTATAGAGTCCGGCTATTATGCTATCAGTAGCACCAAGCACTTGGTGCTACCAAATTTTCTGCCGTTAGATCTAGCTCTTTGATCATTTTCACCCGTTAGATCATACTATTCAACCAACCACCCATTTATCCTAGGGGGCCCACATCATCCTAACCGCACATCTCTTAATCCAATGGCCGAAAACTTGGTAGCCCCAATGACTTGGTGCTATTAATAGTATGCTAGCCTAGTTCTATATATATATATATATATATATATATATATATATATATATATATATATATATATATATATATATATATATATATATATATATATAGTTAGGCTAGAATACTTGTGGAAGTACCGGGGCTCCGGTACTTCCACGTCGTTTTCGATGTTGGGACTTCCGAATCGACGATCGGCTCCGTTAAACTTGATCTAGAGTATTTGAAGTATCTAGAAAATAAATTTCGCGATTTTTCGATATCATTTACCTAGTGATCGAAAGGGCTCAAAATCAACGACTGAAAATAAAAATCTCAGAGAATGTGATGATATGACACTAAATTTTTAGGTTAAAGGTATTGATCTTGTTTTACATAGTATAAAGAATTTTCTATCAAAATTTACTAGATTTGAATATTTCTACATCGTTAAACTTGAAAACTGCTCACCACAACCATTAAAATTGTTGATTTTGAGCCCTTTCGATCACCAGGCAAATGATATCGAAAAATTGCGAAATTTATTTTCTAGATACTTCAAATACTCTAGATCAAGTTTAACGGAGCCGATCGTCGATTCGGAAGTCCCAACATCGAAAACGACGTGGAAGTACCGGAGCTCCGGTACTTCCACAAGTATTCTAGCCTAACTCTATATATATATATATATATATATATATATATATATATATATATATATATATATATATATATATATATATATATATATATATATATATATATATATATATTATTGAATAAGATGCTAAATATCAAACTCGGAATAGATGTTTTAGTCCGTTAAAATCAAACTTCAATTGAATATATGGCACTATCACATGCCATTGCAGTTAATATTGTGATAATTTACTTTTTTATTCAACCCCTAAGTTTACTCATTTTGACATATTCATCTCGTATCGTATCTAATTTTTGCAAGGTTAATTCTAAGTTAGTCTTCCATCCAAAACCCTCACAACCTTTAGATAGCTACTCTCATACTACTGTCAATTTTTTTAAAAAAAAAAAAAAATTTGGAGTGATGAATTTTCCTTCAATTACTAGGTGATTAGTCAAAGAAAATAAATATAAAATGGCCATTAAGCATGATGATCAACCTCCTCTAGACAAACTAAAAATAAACTTTCAGATGAAATTTTACAAATAAAGAAATTAAAATCAAGAACTTATTTACAGTAAAAGTGAAAGGTTAAATACAAAATCGTAATAAGGCAAATGATTTTTGGGATACGTGTAAATTTCATCACATCAACAGTACTAATGAAATTCATTAAGAAAAATTTTGAATTGTTTCCTACAAAATCAGTCTGTTGGTTAACAAATTAAGTTACATTTTATTTGTCATTATATGTTCTTGCACTCCTAGCTAGTATATTTAAAAAAAAAGAAAAAAGAAAAAAAGAATTGATCTTCAGTTGCACAAATTTATTTCTTTATAATCTTTTCAGGGTTGTCGAACTGGGGTGCGGTCTAAACTCGCGACCGTAGATCTCCTGAATGCAGTAAGTTCGTTTTTATTCAATACCCATACAAATGGTTTTATTTCTTAATCTCAATAAATGGAAACGGGGAACAAAATCTTCTTAATTAGGTGGTTTAGCAGCTGTTAACCTCATTCCTAGAGAAACCACTTTGTTGTGAAAAGCAACAACTAAACTACTTTGCGGTATTGACAGCAGGATGGGCTGAGCACTACCATGCTGCTTCTTCTTTTCATGCCTCAATGTTTTTTTTTTCTTTTTCTCCTTTCCGAATTATTTTTCTTTTCTTTCTCCCTTTCTTTTTCCTCGCTCCTGATGCATCCTTTCGTAGCTAAGTTTATTTTATCTAATGAATAAAGCAGACAGCACGCTATCTTTTTTCAAAAAAATATTGTCACACCCTGCGCTCGTGCGGAAGCATTTTCGATAGCGCGCCCCAGATCCGCCATATATATAAGGACTACCCACACACATAAAGCGACGATAACAACAAATCAACTCATATAAATAATAAAAGTTTCCTACGACTTTCCTACGAGTTGGGGTATTAAAGTATAAAACTACTCTTCTATTACAACTATTGGATAATCCAAATAAATTATTACAAGTTTAGTCCAACAGTACAACTTCCCAAATATCAATATTCTATAAAAGAGTCCACCTCTAGACGCAGCAAAAGTAACGGTAGAGAACTTAACCAGAATCATCCAAGTTGTATTAAATATTATTTTCTCATCAGAACTCTATTATTTGCAAAAGTTCAATGCGCTACACATGTAAAAATAAAACAGCTAGAGTTTTTGCGATGACAAGAAGTTGAACAAGCTACTAAAACTCAAAAGCTCAAAAGAGAAGTCCTAGCTAGTTTGAAACTTTTATTTTTATTACAGTTGAAAGTTTCGAGAAAGCTTTATAGAAAAGTGCTTGTTTATTTCCTTATCCTATTAGTCGTTACTTTTTTCAGGGCTAAAGTTGAACACACAATAACACAAAAATACAAGCCTGTTTTGCTATTCATTTACTATGGTGTGTTAGGTTCAAAGAGAAATTGGATTCAGAATGGTGACATCGAAATAGACTGGAATACGAAGCGAACTTGTGTTATTTGATCCAAATTAAGTAAGAATCGAAATAAAAATGATTAATTTAATTTGGTACTAATAATATTGTTTTGAATGCAGGGATTTAAAAATGTGAAAAATATGGGAGGCGGTTACCTCTCTTGGGCGAAGAGCATGAATGAAGATGCATAATAATAAATCTCTCTCCTGTTGCCATCAATAATTTCCCTTGAAACCTACCGTCCCTAGCGCAAGTGGCAAAGGGCTTGATGGTTGGTACCTAAGGTCCCGACTACGAATCCTAGTTGATTCATATTTCTAGCTAAGTTTATTTCTATAAGAAATAAACGAAGCGGATAGCGCGCTATCTTTCTCTCAAAGAAAATAAAAATAATTTCTCTTGAGTTACAAAAAACATCAGATACCCCTCATGCTTTGAATTGTCGTATGTACTCCTTTTTATGTAATACCATTCCTTCACCCTTTCGAAACCTGCTTTCTTCACATTTTCCGTTTAATTTATTTTTCTAAAAAAAGTAAACGAAACTGATAGCATGCTACTTTTTTCTCAAAAAAAAAATTATTTCTTCACCATGTGCTTTGAATTGTAGTATACGGTTTTTTTCTATGTATCTAAGGATGTATTGTGGACCGTGACCACATTTTTCAAGCCGAAACGGGTTCGGGGCGGCCAGGCCTGACTGGGCTAAAAGCTTGGGCCGGGCCACAAATTTGGGCCAGATCGGGCCGGATTTTTTGGACCCTAGAGCCCGGATGCCGCAAGCCGAGCTATGCTGGGCAAGGCCGGGCTGGTGCCGGCCCAGTATTTTTTTATTTTTCAGATTTTAAAATTTTTCTCCTTAAAAATTTTTAAAAAATTAAAATATTTCAAAATGCTTTTAACTATTAGAAGGATATTATGGTTAAAAAAAATTAAAATGTTTAAAAAATTAAAACTTAAAAATTATTTATAAAATTTTAAAAAATTTATAATTTTTTTAAAAGTGTACACAAAAATATATTTAAATTGCATTAACACACAAAAATGAAGTGTCAAATTTCTAGAAAAGTACAATTGCCAACTCATAATTATATGTATATTTTCTCAAGAAACAAAATAAATTTATTTAATATAAAATAAAAAATTAAATATAATTAGTAAGGTAAAATAGTGCAACTTCTCAACATTCCCTCCGAAACAATATAATATTTGTATAATTGGTGCAACATTTGTATAATTTATACAATGTTTCACAATTTATACACAATATTGCGTATAATATCATATATCACCTACAAAATAATATAATATATTACAATATACTTTAGAAATAATACAGTATATGTACATATGCTACACCATTTATACAAATATTTACACCATTTGTATAAATGTTGCACCATTTAGATAAGTATATTATAATCTTTCTTCTTTACAAATAAAATTGCATTGTGCATTAACATAAAATATCAAATTTTTGAAAAAATACAACTGCCAAGTCATAATTGTATGTATCTTTTTTCGAGAAACGAGAATCCTCATTTAGTACAAAATAAAACAAATTAAATATAATCAGTAAGACAAAAGACTACAGCATCCTTTCAAATTGTGTAATATTCTCTCTCAAATAGTACAATATTTGTATAAATAGTACAATGTTAGTATAAAATGGTGCAACATTTGCACAATTATACATTGCTCTACAATTTATGCACTATATTACGAATAGTATCATGTACAAATAGTATAATATATTACAAATATTATAGAAATGATACAATATGTGTACAAACGGTATATATGCTACACATTATATATATATATATATATATATATATATATATATATATATATATATATATATATATATATATATATATATATCAACCATTTGTATAAATATTGCAATATTAGAAGAGAATGTTATATTATTTAGATGAGTATATTACATTCTTTTTTCTTTAGAAATTAAATTGTATTGTGCATTAAAATAAGGCATTTTTGCATAAAAAATCTACCAGTTTTGCGTTTTTGCAAAAATAGGCCACTATTTTGAATTTTACATATTTTATATGAATTTTCAGTGCACTAACCAAAATACCATTATTTCCTTTTCTCTCTCCTTTTTTTCTCTCGTTTCTTTTTTTTTCTCTCCGACCCTCATCGCCTCCTCCACTGATTTCGCGACCCTCGATGATGGTAACGAGGGTGGCGCCGCCGCCTCTTCCGCCTCCGCCTTCACCTCCGCCTCCGCTGGCGCCGGCACCGGCATCAGCACCGACGCCGGCGCCGGAGGAGGAGGAGGATTCAGAGCGGGCGCGAGTGAGGGCGGAGTAGACGGAGGCGATGAGGTCGTGGCCGAGGCAGTGCTCGCTGTCGCCCGTAAGGGTGAGGACGAAAACACGCCCGCGCTTCTCCAAGGAGCACATCGTTGAGCCAGCGATGGTGCCGTGCGCTTTCTTACTCTTGTCTCTTTTTATGGCTCGATCGAGAATTTTCTGAGAAGTGCTTAGGTTCTTTGTGCTCTTCTTGATAGACAAATAGTTTTTTTTCCCCCTTTTTGGCCTCCATCAGGACCAACACATCACTTGTGGACTGCCATTAATATTTTTCTTAACGAATATAGTATAAATCTCTGAAGTGAGCTTGCGGCGGTGTGCATGGTCGCAGATGGCTACGGCGACGAGAGTATCGAAGGATTTAAGAACGATGGGGCGGGAGAGCACGTCTAGTGAGGGCGGTGGCTGTGGCAGAGGGCGAGGAAGAGGGCGCGATAGCAAAAAAAGATACAGAGGGTAGAAAAAAAGAAGAATAAAGAATAAAAAAATAAAGAAAAATATCTTTTTTCTACTAGCAAGACCATTATGTATAGTTGCTGCTACAGGAAAGGCCAAGAATCAGAGAAGAAAGAAAAAGAAGATGAAGTTGCACTGTTAAGATGAAATTGCACTGTTTCAAAAGAAAGTTGCAATATTTGAGACGAAAGGTGCACTCTTTGAGATAAAAATTACACTTTTGGACGAAAGTTGTACTGTTTGAGCGAAAGTTACACTATTAAGATGAAAATTGAATTGTTTGAGACGAAACTGCTACTCTTTGAGCGAAAGTTGTACTGTTTGAGACAAAATTTATACTCTTTGAACGAAAATCGCACCATTTAAAATTATTTGAGACTAAGTTGCACCATATAAAATAGAAGTTACATTTTTAGACTAAATTGCACTATTTAAAACTATTTGAGACTACATTGCATTGTTTGAGACTTAGTTTCGAATAGTTTTAAATGGTGTATGTTTCAAATAGTGTAACTTAGTCTCAAACAGTACCACTTAGTCTCAAACGATACAACTTTTATTTTATATGGTGCAACTTATTCTTAAATAATTTTAAATATTGCAACCTTCATTCAAAGAGTGTAATTTTTATCTCAAACAATGTAACTTTCGTTCAAAGAGTAGCAGTTTCGTCTCAAATAGTGCAAATTTCGTCTCAAACCATGTAAGTTTCGCTCCAACAGTGCAATTTTCGCCTAAAAAGTACAACTTTCGTTTCAAAAAGTACTATTTTCGTCTCAAACAGCACAACTTTCATCTCAAACAGCGCAACTTTCGTCTCAAATAGCGTAACTTTCTTTTGAAACAGTATAACTTCATCTTAATAGTGCAACTTCATCTTCTTCTTCTTTCTTCTCTGGTTCTAGACCTTCCCTATAGCAGCGACGATACATAATGGTCTTTCAAGTAGAAAAAAAAATATTTTTTTATTTTTATTCTTTATTCTTCTTTTTTTTCTATCCTTTGCATCTTTTTTCGCTATCGCGCCCTCTCTCTCGCCCTCTGCCGCAGCCACCGCCCTCGCCAGACATGGTCTCCCGCCCTGTCGTCCTTAAATCCTTCGGTACCCTTATCGCCGTCGCCATCCACAACCATATGCTCCGCTGCAAACTCACCTCACGGGATCTATACCATATCTGAGCCGGCGTCAGCGGAAGTGTGGTCGAGATAAGAGAGTGGAACGCGGCGAAGATGTTGAGGTGGAGAAGAAGGAGAAAAAAGAGGAACCGGGGAGGAGAATGAGAGAAAGAAACGGCGAAAAGGAGGAAGACGAACCAGGACCAGAGAAATACGAACGATAGAAAAGAGAGAGAGAGAGAGAGAGAGAGAGAGATAGAGAGAGAGAGAGAGAGAGAGAGAGAGAGAGAAGGAAACAGGAATAAGGATATTTTGATCAATTTCCTGAAAATTCGGGCCAAATTTGCAAAATCCAAAATAGTGGCCCGTTTTTGCAAAAACGCAAAACTAATGGATTTTTTAACCTTAAAATAAAGTGTCAAATTTTTAGAAAGTACAACTGCCAAATCATAATTGCACATATTTTTTCTCAAGAGACCAGAATCCTCATTTAATACAAAATTAAAAAAATAAATATAATTAGTAAGACAAAATAGTACAACATTCTTCCAAATTGTATAGCATTTCCTCCCAAATAGTACAATATTTGTATAAATTGTGCAATATTTGTACAAAATCGTGCAACATTTGTATAATTTATACAATGCTACATAATTTATATGCTATATTGCAAATAAAATAGACAAACAAATAGTATAATATATTACAGTATATTATATAAATGATACGGTATGTGTATAAATGGTATATATGTTACACTATTTATACAAATGTTCGCACTATTTGTGCAAATATTGCATTACTTAAATAACTATATTACATTCTTTCTTCTTTACAAATTAAATTACATTGTACATTAAAATAAAGTGTCAAATTTTTAAAAAATATTACTACCAAATTATAATTGCATGTACCTTTTTTCAAAAGACAAGAATCCTCATTTAATACAAAATAGAAAAACCTAAATAAAATTAGTAAGAGGAAAGAGTGCATCATTCCCTCCCAAATAGTGCAATATTTGTATAATATAGGTGGAACGTATGTATAAAATAGTAATGCAAGCACAATTTATACAATATTGCACAATCATACACTACTAGTGCAGTGACCCGCGCGATGCGGCGGGTAGAAATTTTTTAGTAAAAATTTGGAGATTAAATGAATAAATAAAAACATGACGAAAAAATAAAAAAATATAACCACATGTGATTGGACCTAATAAGATGAAAAACACGGTAAAAGGTTTTATAATGGAATTACAATTCAGTGGAGAACAACAAAAGAAAATGAGAAAAAAAAAAAAAACTCTATGAGAAAAAAAATTATTATATAAATATACTCAAGAAATATTTAGAATATTATCAAATAATAAAGAGCAAACTGAAGAGGCTCAATTCATATTTAACTAATCATATAAAAAGATTCATCTTTCCTATTCTCTTTCTGGACCCAAATTAGATTCTTCTTAAAAAAGAAAGATCATTACATTTGCCTTTGGACATCATAGTTGTCATCATAAAATAACTACAAAATGCAAAGAAAACTTAAGAAAAAGTATAAAGGAATACGTAACAGCCATACAAATAAATTTTAAAATAACAATAGTTAGTTTCAACAACCGCTAAATTGTAAAGACCCAATTTTCATACATCTATGAGCCAACAACATGTATACTATATTTAGTCTGTTGATGCAAAATGACAATTTAATTATTGTTCTATACTATGATTTTCTATACTCTTACCTATTTTGGTATTAATTATGAAAAATACTTATTTAATTTTATAAATTTTCTAAATTCAAGGCTGTAAATTACAAAGTTATCAGTTTTCAATGGTAGTTCTTCTAGCATTGTATTCATTATCCATTCCACAGATGCAAACTAATAATGACTAACACACACTGCATAGCTCATGTAAATTTGCCAATTACTGATCCCATGCTTCAAATTCTGCAAAATATGTAAAGTCTTTTATTATTTTCTCTACAAACTTGAACAATACAACAATGGTCCTACCTAGGTAGATTCGAGGGAAAGTCTGTTGGAAAAATTAATTTTTTTCGCTGAATGTAGGAAACAAAAGAAAAGAAAAGGAGAAAATAATTTTAGGCTTGTACAAATACATCTACAAAACAACAAATTCACAATCTAATCAGATTTCAATTCGCCAAAAGAGATTAACTACATTCATTATATGAAATAATCTATATCAAATTGTGCCAATCAAAGAGTGTTCAGTGAACGGAGCCCTCATATTATCTGTCATCATCACAAAGCCACTGGAAATAGTTTGGTTCCAAGCGTGAAAAGGAACGATTCAGCTTAGACAAAATTAAAACCCAAACCACCTCCAATACTTCACTCAACAACAAAGAACAAATCAATCAACATAGGGAAAGTATGTAAAGCAGAACAACAACACCATTGAAAACCAAACTAAACCAACTACTGACAATAGATGAGCACGAAAAGGAAACAACAAAAAACATTAAAATCAATTGGCAAATAGAAGCCTAAAGTACACAAACCAATAAAAAGAGGATTTTTTTTATTAAAAAAACCTCTGTGCAACTAACAATTTGACCACAATCCACCTTAAAACAATCCAATGGTTGCATGAAAAGGGGAAAAACCAGTCGAAAATAATATAGGAAAAAAAACAAAACCATATGCAAAGCTAGAGGTTCAAAGCCAAGTTATAAAAAAAAAAGAAATTTTATATAACTGCAAGGTGAGGTTCAAAGCGAGGTTAAAAAAAAGGAATTTTATATAACTGCAAGGTGTAGAAACATTGGCAATAGGGGGAGAAAAAAGTGCCGCATAAAAGTTGAGTCTCTAGCGGTCCTAAGCAAGAAGAGAAAAGATAGAAGATCACCATTATTAGCATCATATAAAACAAAACTATTTTTAATAAAATCATAGAAGAGTATTTCAAATCTCATGGACTTTCTTTATCATTATTACCTAATGCATAAAGACATAGAGAAGGGAAAACTCTAAAAAGTACATTGTATTATAGAGATTAGACAAATATTAGGAAAAAAAAGGGGCAAAAAGCAAACCTCCAAATAGACAGTTGAATTATTAGCAAACCTGATAGAACATAAAAAGTTTCCAAGCCTACAATAAAGATAGTCGATCATCAGTGTGTGATAATAAACATCGAGACAAATATAATTGAACATGACACAATATCTCGACAACCACAGGATACTAAGCAAGCCAATAACCAATTGACAGCACACCAAGTTAGCGATAACACCATGATAATAGCAATAAAACACAAATAACTTGATATAATTTTGAAAATTAAAGCATTAGATCAAACAAAATGATTTAGGTATATTTACTCAAAGGATAAACTATTGTGAGCTTAATGAAATTTTCATTAAATTTAGTATAGTATCCAATTTAATAGATGAAAATAACTGTCACGCCCCGGGGGTCCATTTAGAGTTTATAAAAGATCAGCGGAAAAATACAGGATAATTTTTTAATTTTTTTTTTTTTATATTAATACATTGACAATCTTGACCCCAGAGACGACAGACCCGCCACAAACACAGGGAGTCCACTGTTCACTCGGACAGAACCTCCCCTGTATCTGCACGGCGTCGCACAAGTACATATACAACACATTCATTTCATTCACATCAATAATTCAAACATATCACCAACAGAAAGATCCTTTCAGTTTAGAGAAAAGCTACCACGAAGGGTAGGAGACGGGTTTTGCAAATCTTATCACAAGTATTTTATTAAGCATTAATAAACTACATGTCCAAAGAGTAAATAAAACTGAACCATAATTCTAAAGTTATTTATTCAGAGTGCAAGTAAGTAAAACTAAACCAATGACCGGGTCGGGAATTCTAATGATCGCAAATGACGTGCCTCACGTCTCGCCCCGACTCGAACTAGCTGGATCACCTGAAAAATCAACAAAGCGGGGGAGTGAGAACATGTAAACATGTCTCCTCCTTCCAGTGGGTACCGCAAGCCGACGAAGGCAAGCGTACACACCGATAACCAGGAAATAGATAGGTATAATCAATACAGTAGCTATGAAAAGGGAAACAAAGTACAACTACACTAGTGCTACTGTAAATGTCATGCATCAATAAATGAATATGGTAAATATACCCAATCTAAACATACCGTGCCTGTCCGCAGACCTCAGGCACATGCCACTCCTACTCTGCCAGCATATAAGTGCCCAACTGAGCTCACGGGTCAGCAACACGACCACTTTTCCGGAAAAGAACACCCTCTTGCGGGGATCAACCGCTGGTGTTCGCGAAATGCGCAAGAGTAATGGCGATCAATGCAAGTATGACCAATAAATGTTGGCAAACAGCCAATAATCCACCCCTCCGGGTATACCGACTGTATAGGTCATCAAACAACCGTGTCAAGAAAATCGACCAAGAAGGTCACGAGAACATCATCTCAGATACAGGTATAATCATATCTACTCTACTGCTAGAACAGGAAAAGAATGCAAGTAGAGATCACAAGGTGCTAGCTCACAATCACAGACATATATGTATACGAAATATAAAAAGGGAGAGTGGAAGGAACGTCACCGAGCATGCACCACTAAACCAACTTCGGATCGAAGTACCCACCTGTGCAAATGTCGCATCTGTCTTCCGACTGTGGAGGATCGTCAACCGGTCCTACGGAGGGTCCACCGGGTTAGTACATAACCCACATATAACAACACTAACTCACAATCCCACCAACAATTCCACAAGAATCGGTTTCTCAAACCGATTACCGTAACTCGCCGGGAGTCCCAAAAATCGTACCGGGACTCCGCCGGGACTCACGGAGTGTCCCGAAACTCACCGACTCATGCCACGAGTCAACCACTGCCCCAAAACACATCCCTTTGGGTGTTTGGGCAGCAAGCACAAGATCGAACATCGGAACGATCATCGTCGGACGATCGTTCCAATCCGGGTTCCCGAAAGTGTCGATTTCGACACCGGAACCCACTACCGCTCACCGGGCATCTCTGTATACACGAGATGGCCGAGACAACCAGCCAACAAGGCTCAGCGGCAGCCCACAAGTCACACACATTGCGTCGGAAGTTTTCGAGCCGAAAACCATGTTTCGCCGACGGATTTCGTCGGGAAACGCTCCGAAAATCTATTTTCGGACTACCGAAGGACAGCGGACCTTGGACAATCAATCCACAGGTCACGCGTCGCGTGAACACGCTGTCCACAGCGGCCAAATTGCACAAAAGTCCCTAAACATGCATCTAATTGCAATATAACGTGCGTTTTAACGGAGTTTATGGGTCGTTACCTTGATCGGAGCATTTTCAAGGCCCGCCGAGACACATCCTGCTAGGTCTCGACAAGACGGAGGCCATGCTCGCTGTCCAGAGCACAACGAACAGCCAACGAGCGCACGGGAGCGACCGGAAATTCGATCAGAAAGGTAGTCCGAAAGCGACAATCAAGAATCCGCTGATTTGGGCCTCGATAACTACAAAATATGTGAGCACGGAGGTAGTCAGCACCTCAGGAAGGTTGTGCTCACCAGCGGGGTCAACGGAGGTGCTCGGATCGCCGGAACAGTGATGCTGTCCAAAACAGCTCCATCTCGGGCTGAACCCGAGAGCAATATGTTGCTCCGGCCAACGGCGGCGACGACGGCGGGTGCGCCGGTGGGAGGCAGGTGCGGCCGGTGGGGGACGGCCGGGGCTCGCATCAGCCGGCGGTGGGAGGCGGCAGTTGCGGCGGGCGGTGGTGCCCTAGCCCGCACAGATCCGAGGGGAGCTCGGGTCGGCCTCAGCGGCGGCGGCGGCGGCAGGGCGGCGGCCGGGACGGTGACGGGGGTCCCTCCGGGGTCACGAGGGAGGAAGGGAAGGCCGGCCGGAGCAGCGGCGGCGGCGCGCCAAGTCGCACGGCCGCCCGCAGGCTCTCAGTCTCAAACCGGCCGCGGCGGCGCTCGGCACGATCGGCGGCGAAGGCGACGCCGGGGATCGGGTGAGGCAGTGCTGGGGAACCAAGGGTGACCGGCGGGAGGCTCCAGGAGGCGGCGGTGGTGACCCTTTGTCAACCCCAGCCCGCACGGGTCCATGGTCGCCCAGCCATGGATGCAGGGCGGCGCCGGCGCGCAGGGACGGCTTGGCTGCACCCACGACCGGCGGCGGCTGGCGGCGCGCAGCAAGGTGCACAGGAGGTGAGGGGGTCGGCTAGGGTTGCTGTGGAGGGGTGGAGACAGCTAGGGTTAGGGTTTCGCATATGAAACCCTAGACCACATATATATATAGATTTGCCATTTTGCGCATAAGTCCACCGAAAACCCACAATTCTTCATGGGTCCCTCACAGCACGCGTAAATCGCGCGTGAGTACCTCCACGCCAAGTTTCACGCGAATTGATCCATAAAATATTGGAACTTTAGCAAAATTACCATTTTGCGAACTTCGACCCCTTCGCGAACATGATGGAATTTCATGAGATCCGTTCATCGGATTCGCGAACGGACGGCACCAGCGCGTTCAGCGCTGCCGAATTATGAACGCGCTGCCGAATTATCGAACTCACGATTTTGTTTCGTTCGATTTGCTTGTTGATTCACGACAAACCCATTGTCAATCCGATCCATCTATACATCATGTGTATAACCACCAACGATCGTTTCCAATCTCCTCGATTAGCGAACTCGCGACCAAAATCCATCGACACCAACTTTCTTTCACATGATAGATCCCTGTCAGGGGGTTCGTACCCAAAGCGGAGCTACGGTAAGCTTTGAGAGGCCAACACACTGAAGTATAAAAGTCTATTTTTCGGCAAGGTCCAGTTTTCTCGAAAACCGTGCCTCAAATCCAAAATCTATTAGTGCCATTGAGTCCAGAATAGTCGGACAGTTGATAACGAGCTATTGGACCACTATGAACGGAGTCCGATACACTCCGGAATCCATCTCTAATCATCGGCCTATCCGGAAAACCAGAGTTACTATTCACTTAAGTGAATCTTCAAAATCGCGTAACTCTTTTATTTTAAATCATTTTCTCCCGAAACTTGACGAGTGATCATGTAATTAAAATACACACATAAACATCGTCAACGGAGAGTTAAATTAAATATGAGAAAAATCTCGGTTCTTACAATAACTCTAATCAAAATAAGTCAGATCTGAGGTGTAGACCCTAAAAAATATTAGCGGCCTATTTTGATAGATTATCCCTATATTTTTACCTCTAGCAAGAACTGCAACACAGCCGGACAGACCTAGTGAATAATAAACAACTCATTAGAAAAGATGCAAATAAATGCAGCTATAAGTGAGGCAGACAAAATGAGCCAATAGAAAGAGGGAAAATGTAGAGGAAAATATAGACAATTATAAGAATAGAAAAGAAAAATGTTGATACATTAACACCAAGCACAAAATTCGAAAGTAAAAGCAACAACAGGTAAGCCACAACAACTAAGCCTTTAGTCACAACTAATGGCAACTAATGGAATATGGTTTCTCAAAATGAAGGATATGTAATTTACATTCGGAGAGATTTTATGCATTTAAATATTGTTTTCTAGCTAATATAACTGATAGAAGGCAAAGAGAATGTCAGCAACATCAGAATTAAATAAGAGTTAAAAGAAGAAACACTAACACTTGCAACTTGCAAACAATCTGTTGCTGCTTGTGCAGACTTTTTCTGCTTAATAGATAAAAAAGATCCGAGAACGCTGAAGATATAGCATATGATAATATACTTATAAAAAGCTGTTTGTTAGCATCGTAATATATTGAGAGCCGCCAAATCTCCGAGCTGTGGCATATTCCATAACCTTGTCCCCAATAATGAAACCAAGTAATTTGATCAATTTTTTATTTTTTGGGAGATGCTTTCAATTGACAAATAGAATGCAAAGTTTGCCACAAAAATCTACAATAGGCATAGAGTTTCCTTAAATTTCTTAAATCTCCATAATAACATGCTTCTAGACCATTATAAATTAAGAAATAGATTAGAAATAGAGTAACAATCACTTCCTGAATGCTGTGACATATTGGAGTAAGAATCACCACATGAATACTGCAGGATGTTTGAGCTCCTCTTGAACCCTCTTTGAAGCAATGGCACTCAACTGAGATTAACATAACCCAGTTCGACTTGATTCAAATGAAACCAGAAAAAGCCCAACAACTGGAACTATTCCAGATTGCACTATTTACACAATCAAATTTTGAGTTGAAAACACAATTTAAAAACTAAGGCAAATATAACGGCAGTATACAGATAATGGAATAAAAATAATAACATTGCTTATAGCACTGGACAATGCCTCAGTTAAATTACTAACAAAATGCTAAATTGAAACCACTAAGCTTCTGAAAAGAATTGGAAGTCAAAACGACTTATCAATATGCCACACCTATTGTGTTTGGAGCATCGACCTAGTTTACAACTTACTTCATGGCACCTATAAATTTAGTATCAATTATTCTGAGAGGGAGGGTTGTTTCGAGAAATAAAATAAATCCTGATAATTTTTTAAATAATGAAACATAAATGCAGCAGCAGGCTCAAACTTCACATTAATTAACAACTTTAGAGATATATGAACTATAACCTATATATTACCATCAAATACGGTCTTTTTACATAATTTGAGTAGTTAGACTAACAAAATACCATTTTCTAGAAGTGAGCTGTTAGATAAAGGGCTGGGTTCATTCAAAAGAATTAATTTACCCAAGAAATTATTTTTTCATTTCATGTTTTACTGTAAGAAAGTGTTAAGAGGTTATAGTAGCAAGTAAATCCTACTATAATTCTAATATGCTCTTGCTCTTCTCTTTATGTCAAAAGCATGTCGTAGTATCCACTCACATGTTCATCATCCATTTTATGTAAAATTCTCCAATAATTTATCTTAGATGTCTAAGTCAATTTAACCACATCCAGTGAAACTTCAAAAACAAAATTGAAACCAATTTTGAAGGCTAAACTCCATGGACAATATTTAAATCTACGCCATATTTCATGGACCAACTGAAAAAATGAGTATGAAATTGAAATTAAGGCGAAATTTCAAGAACTAAATTGATACAACTGAAACTCCTAATGACTAAATTAAAGATGGCTCAAACTCTAGGGGCTAAATCTATAATAAAACTTCTTTTGCTGTAAAATAAAGAACAAAAATAACTTATAACACATTTCGGTTGTTCAAAGTCAAATTTTTGACAATGAGAACCATATAATCCTGCATCAGCAGTGGTTACAACAACATTTATAGTAAGAATTGTACATAATATCCAAAAATTAAGCTGAAAAAATAGCACAAACAAAGAAAATGGCAAGCAAAATATAATACCTCAAGCAAGAAATCTACATCTCTATAGAGGGAGGTCTCGTATTCTTAGGGTATTTCTCTACGGCCTATAAATGAGAGAACACTTCATTTGAGGCACATGAAGAAATAGTATCACAATATGATCTTTATAATCTTTTAATGTACCCAAAAATTAATTTAAGCATAAAAATTTTATCTATTGTACTTATACACCAAGTACCAGACACCAATTTAAGTGTCAAAAATATGATGTATTTAGAGACCAACTGAAGCATTAACATTGGATTTTTTTTTCCTTTTTGGAATACCCAGATACCAATTTCAGCATCAAAATCTGATCTCTTTAAGTAACCAGAAACCAATTTAAGCATCAAAATATAAGTTTTTACAATACCCAGAGACTAACTTGAGAACCAAAATCTGATCTTCTAAAATACCCCAAAATCAATTTAAGCATCAAAATATGATCTATCTAAGTATTTAGGCATCAATTTAAACATCAAAATATTTTTGAGTACCCAGAAATCAATTTAAGCATCAAAATCCATTCTTTTAGAATACCCAAAAATTAATTAATTTTAGCATAAAAATTTGATCTTTTTCGTATTTAAACACCAATTCAAAAATCAAAATCTTTACCCAGGGACAACTTGAAGCATCAAAATATGATATTTTAGGATACCCAAAAATCAATTTAAGAATCAAAACATGACCTTATATAGTACCCAGAAACAAATTTAACCATTAAATCTAATCTATTTAACTACCCAAAAATCAGTTTGGGAAGAAAATATGACATCATATACCTTAAGGAGAGTGACCCATACCCTTGTCCTCTTCGCGCTCTTCCAGTCCCTGTTGGCGTGGGAGAGGCGGAGGAAGTGATGGTGCGGAGGCAGAGGCTCCTATCAAAAGGGATGGGCGGCAAAAGGCGAGAAATCTAGGGTAGGAGTTAGGGTTTCGGCAGAGGGTGAGATGAGGGTGACGGCGAGGAAGAGACGGAAGCCGACGCGGAGGTTTAGATGAGGGCGAGGGTGACGAAGAGACGGAAGCTGAAAAGTTGTGGCCGTTTTCCTGTTGGGCGAGAGAGAGCGAAGGGGCGCGTTCGCGAGAGAGAGAGGGAACGCTCGAGAAAGAGAAAGCGGAAGACGGGGGGACGCGGAGTAGGAAAGGAAAGAGAGAGAGAGAGAGAGAGAGAGAGAGAGAGAGAGAAATACTGACAGTGGGACCCACCGGCTAAAGTTGAGGAAATCATGCCACGTGGATTAAGGTTACGGGGATTAATAATAGTTTATAGATATTCAGATAGTATAATATATTATGTATAAATAATATCATGTAACAATTTGCCCCCTATGAGGAAAACTTCAATTTGTATAAAATGGTGCAGTATTTTCTCCCAAACAGTGGGATATATTAATTTACTATATGGTTTGTAGAATATATTAATTTGATATCCTAGTTAAAGGTAGGTTCTGACGGTGAGATACTTCAAACAGAAAGGTACCAAACTGAAATTATGCTAAATGCAAATTGAAGTTTTTCCAAAGTAATATTACCATAATACCAATTATGTAAACTCCTTACCTAAAACATTAAACTAGCATAATATGAACAAAAACGTTGAAGGAGAAAATTAATTAATTAAACACAAAAGTACACCCCAGCTCACATTATGCTTTCTACGTTGCATACTGACGTGGCCTAACACAAACATCTAGACACCTCGAATTATCATGCCAAAACCTTCTTAGCTGTTTTCAAGAACGACCAAACTCTTGATTGAAATAAATATGAAATCTAATAAATATCCGAGTTAAACTCTAATTAAATTTATATTACTATTATAATAGATTAAAAAATTACTATCTACAAGTGTAAATTTTTCAATCTAAGCATTTTAGAATTTACTAAAATTCAAATAAATATTTAGTAAAAAGAAGTTGAGAAGCCGAGGAGAGAAGATGAGCCCTTGCATGAATAAAGTACAAGGTATATATATATCTAATCTAGAAGTGTATAAATAATATCGTTCGATAGATAAATACTGATGTACTAATAATTTAAATAATAAATTTGAACTTGCCAATTACTTGCAAACACTAATCTATTCATATATGATAGTTATTTTTATAAAATACTGTTTTTGCCGAGAAGAAAATGTTTTTATTGATCGAAAGTAAAGAAATTACAAAGGTAGGAGACGTAAGTGTTTCGACAGGTTCTTCGCTGTGATTTGACCTACTTGAAACGCGTTATGCTAAGTCACCTGAATCAGGCTAAACTTGGAAGGCTGGAATCGGATAGTCTTTTGCCTAAAGATAAGAAATTCTAGAACCCTAATATCTCGATCAAAATCTATCAGTAGGCTGAAATGTTCGAGCGATATGGCTACTTCTACTACTACCAAATCTAGTCCTATTTTTGGATGAAAATGAAAAAAAAAAAAAAAACTAAATTAAACTAAAGTACTCTACTCTCTGCTGCAATAGAAAACTATTGCTACTTCAAAATCACCTCAAGTAGTTCAATATAGTCTATTGTGGAAGACGGTTCTCCTGTCTTCCTATCCTTGGTATTTATAGCCTACATATTCTGAATCCAACTCTCTCGACCGTACACCCCCGAAAGAAAAGATCCTTATCTCTTTCCAAACAAGGCCTTATCACCTTTGTTTATCGACGACCAACATTAAAAATCGTCTCTGCCCACCTGACGGTTGAAATTCTGTGCTAACAAATACCCATCTATTCTCAAAATATACTAATTAATACTTGAAATACCCTTATAACTTTTTATTTTATTTATCTTGCAATAATTTTACTTTTATTACTCTACTTTTTAATGCAAAGAGTATGTTACATGCGCACTTTTACTAGTGTGTCTCTCACTCTCTCTCTATGTATATATGTATATATGTGTCTGTATGTATGTATGTATGTATATGTATGTATGTATATATGTATGTATATATGTATGTATATATATATATGTATGTATGTATATATATGTGTATGTATGTATATATATATAGAATTGAGCTCCTATGCTTTTAAAAGCACCAAGCAATTGGTGCTTGTAGGTTTTTACCCCTTGGATTAAGAGATGGACGATTAGAATGATGTGGGCCTCCTAGGGTTGAGTGGGTGGTTGGTTGAATAGTATAATCTAACGGGTGGAATTGATCAAAGGGGTGAATCTAACGGCAGAAAACTTACAAGCACCAAGTGCTTGGTACTTTCACAAGCACCATAGCCGGACTCTATATATATATATATGTATATATATATATATATAGAGAGAGAGAGAGTAGGGCTACGTAGTATGCTCTTATGAGTATGATCGCCTTCGTATTCATAAGTTGTTTTCGATGATAGAGCTTTCGATCAACGATCTGTACCATTAAATATGATTTAGAGCATTTAAAACCTGTAGAAAATAAATTTTGTGATTTTTCGATATTATAATAATGTTCACCAAGCAGGCATAGAATGAACGGTCAAAATTGAATAACCTTCTAAAAATAGATGATCGAATGCTTCAAATTAAGATCTGAATTATTGATCTTTATCTAAATAGTGAATAAAATTTTCTATCAAAAATTCAAGCGATTCCGATTCTTTTACACTGTTAAACTAGCAAATATCCCACACCGATCGTTAAAAATTATCAATTTTGATATCTTTTGATCGTAAGGTAAATGATATCGAAAAATTATGAAACTTGGTTTCTAGAAGTTCGATCATCGAAAATGACTTATGAGTACGAAGGTGATCGTACTCATAAGAGTGTAGTAGCCGGACTCTAATATATATATATATATATATATATATATATATATATATATATATATATATATATATATATATATATATATATATATATATATATATATATATATATATATATATATATATATCCCACTAAGGTGCCTTTAGAAGCACCAAGGTGTTGGTGCTATAGCCTTTTAGCCTTTTAGGCCATTGGATCAACATTAGCGGCCCTTGAATAATGCACAATGGTGGACCCCACAATTAACCACCTTTCAAGTCCTGGGCCTGCAGCAAAAGTCTTCCGAGTGCATTCATGCATAAATCCTCCGAACATGCGGAGTTTTTTTTCCATCTGCATAAAACGTACTCAAAACCTGTATATTGCATTCCACCCAGGAATAATACAAACACGTTTTGCATATAGTGAGCATTATAAGAGCATGAAAGTAAATCTAACTATTACAATATTTGTCCATTCAACTTTTACATACATAATTTCAAGCTTCATATATATTACATGCTTTTCTTCCCAAAATAGAACATAAACATCCTTTAAATTTTTCCTCCAAATATGAATATACTAGTACTTTCTTGTAAAGACTTGCTATCTAAGATGTGATGCCCTTGCCTCGGTCCTAGTCGCTTTAGTCGTGATTAGATCTATAAAATAGGGGGTGAGAACAAAAAGAAGCTCCACTAGGCTCAGCCGTCGACCCTGGTGACTTTCCCACTAGGTCTAAACAATGTATACTCAGTCAGTAGATAATGAACGAAGTAATGAATGACTATGAATATCTGTGAACTAGAATAATAAAAACTACTAATATACATTTAAAAGATTCTAAGATTTAAGACCCAATATGTTCAACTTGTTTTTTATTTCTTGGCCCAATCATAGTGGCTCAATATAGGGTTGAGCCCTACTCACACCTTTAAGCCTCGTGGGGGAGTAGCTATTGCGTCTCTACTACCTACCTGGGCCTTCTATTGGGGAGTCGCCTATGCGTCCTACCAACCAAGGGGAGTCGTTACTGCGTTTCTACCACCCTTCTAATGTGACTCCTCTAGAGGACACAGCTTGTGGAGTCGCAACCTCCACATGTTTTGCAGACTTGGCAAGCATGATCATGTCCCTTGATACAAGAGGACCCACTACTTTATCATAGTGACAATACCTCGGGATCTATGAATTCCTTGCATGCTTATCTCATAAGAAATGCAACTACGATAATATATAAGGCCTAGCTATATGTACATTGTTCAATATGCATTATCATTATTTTCTACATGTACTTGAGGTCTAAATTCATATAAGCTCACAATAACCATACGTGATAACTATGCTAAAATCTAGCATTCCATTGCTAATCCACTATGTTCATGTAAAACTAGTTTCTACCGCTAGTTATATACAAGTTCTAGAGTGCCCAAATGTTATGAGTGGCATTTTTTACTTATGCATGCTAAGCTAGGACTTCTCAGGAACAAGTTACTCTACTAGTACTTTAGGAAGCATGCATATCAAGTAAGAATGAAAGTTGACATTGAACTCTAAAACACATAGCTAACATATATGTACAAGTTCCCAAATGGAAGAACTTATGCATAGGATGAAATTTAACTACCTTGGAAAGCACCATCCACCTCAGTTCGTCTTTAATTGCTAGAAAAATCAAGCAATTAGAAGATCATCGACGAATCGTCCAACTTTAGAACCAATCTGGAAAAAATCTTCAAAATCGGCCCAATTCCTTCAATCGGACGTTGCAACCTCATCGTAAAGTGAATTTTTATTGTCTCGCGTGTCAATCTACGATTCAATTGAAAATTTCAAGGATCCATTTAATTGAAAACACTTAGGTATAAAACCTCCAAATTCTATCTAGGGTTTCAATTATTTCAAGCAAAACTTCATGAACATTGCAAATCTTCCAAAAACTCTAATATAGATCCTCTAAGATTTTCCAAATTTTCTTTTTTCTAAGATTATTTCCAAACTATAACTCAAAACTCAAAAAACTTACCTTAGCTCTTTGTTTCTCACGCTCCCTCTTGTCCTAGAAGCTTACTCCTCCCCTTAAGAAGTTTTCTCTAAACTCGGTGCCTTCAAGATCTCTAATTTCGTGGAGAAATTGCTAGATATACGGAGAGAAATAAAGTTTGGAGAGAGGAGATGAGTTTAGAAAGAGAAAGGAAATTTTCTCTTGTGTTGGAGAAGAACGGGAGAAGTAGAGAGTGTTGATGTCCTTTTATAGTCTCTAACAATTGCAATTAAATTCCCCAAAAGAGAGAAATTGCAATATTCAAATTTACTCCCAGACCACTGGAAGTCCAGACTTCCTATTGGAAGTCCGGATCCTGAAAGTTCTGCCTGAGCTGCATAAGTGTGAGACCCCAGGTAGTCCTATATATAAGATATAATAGGGCTAAACTCTTAACCTGGCTTAAGCATTTTGGGCGGTGGCTAGGCCTAAGAGGTTAAGAGAGTTAAGCGTGCTAGGACGGGAGTAGTCCTAGGATGGGTGACCCCTAGAAAGTTGGGGTGTCACAATAAGCAAGATCTAGACCTCCCAGTTGGGGTCCAGATCTCGAACATTTACTACTAATATAGTGAGCTGAAGGTCCGAACTTTGAAGTTTGGAGCCCGAATAGTAACTTCAGTGTCCATACTTTCTTGTCAAGGTTAGGATCCTGAATGTTTGAGGACTTTTGCTTATTTTTGCTTCCGAAACTTCGTTTTCTCATTATTTTTGCTCCAACTCACTTTTAATTTATTCAGTACTCTCGAAATTCTCCTCCAGTTTCATATACTATTTTTACTCATACATTATCCAATTTGGCCAAAAGTTTAGTACTGAACACTGAAGTTCAGTATATTACAATCTCCCTCCCTTAAAATAGTTTTGTCCACGAAACTTAAATTCAAACCTCAACTCGGCTTATCAAAGAGGTGTGGGTATCTTTTCCGCATTGAGCTCTCGAGCTCCCATGTGACTTCGCATTCATCGTGATTGCTCTACTGCACTTTAACATACGGAATCATACAATTCCGTAGTTCCTTCTTTTTGGCGAGCGAGGATGCACATCTGGAACTCGTCATACATCATATCCTCTCATAGTTCTGATGGCTTATAGTGAAGAACATGAGTAGGGTCTCTGGATCGTAAGCGCTAACCAACTATTCCAAAAGCACGTGCCGATAGGAAGGGCGCACCCATCGCACTTAAAGGCTCAAACACAGCACTCACGGACTTCGACTTGACTCAACCCACCTGGACGTTAGGTCTATTATTCAGCCTCTTGTCGTTAGGCCTCTTGTGGACCGCAACCCCACTCAACTTATTAGACTCACCCAACTCAACTTATTAGTCACTTGGGCCTATTGTCACGGGCTGGAAAGTTGGACTTATTTTAGCCCAATAATAAATAGCCAACAGGGTCGTGCACATATTAATGGAGTGTAGATACATTAAATATATTGTGAACTCCTACAAACTTAGGTGGCAGTGCGAGTCGATACGCCACGCCTATGCATTCCAAGATCTCGTATGGTCCGATGTAACAAGAACTTAACTTCCCCCAAATCGCAAATCATTTCACCCCTCTTATAGATGAAACTTTAAGAAAACATGGTCCTCCACCACGAATTCAATATCCCGCCAATGCTTTTTCGTGTAACTTTTCTGTCGAGCTTTCGCGTCAATAATTGTTAACATGCAAGGCATACCTTTTTTTAGTGTCTTACAGCATATCAAGGCCTAAAGTTATCCTTTCGCCGACCTTTCTCCAATGGATCGAAGATTGACACTTTCTTCGATATAAAGTCTCAAATGGTGTCATTTCTATTCTCGTTTGAAAGCTTTTATGATAGACGAATTCCACCATGGGCAAATAAGTATGCCACCTGCTCTTGAAGTTGAGAACACATGCTCGCAACATATCCTCGAGGATTTGTATTGTTCTTTTCTGACCATCGGTCTGACGGTGAAAGGCGGTGCTAAAGTTATGTCGTGTACCGACAGCGTCATGCAAGCTCTTCTAAAATTGCAACGTGAATCAGGAACCCCTATCCGACACAATCGACACCGGAACTCCATAAAGACGCACTATCTCGTCGATATAAACTTGTGCTACCTTGTCTCTCGACCATCTGGTGTGAACTGGCAAAAAATGAGCCAATTTCGTTAATTATCCACCACCACCCAAATTATGTCATGACCTCCATGTGATTGAGGGAGCTCAACAATGAAGTCCATTGCGATGTTCTCCCACTTCTAAACGGGTATTGATAAACTTTGAAACTTTCTCACTGAAAATTGGTGTTCTGCCTTCACTTATTGGCATACGAGGCACTATGCCATATAATGCCCGATTTCCTCTTCATCTAAGGCCACTAATAGTGCATCTTTTAATGTTTGTACATTTTGTTGCTGCTCGGATGGATGGCATAGGGAGATTGATGTGCCTTTCGTAAAAGTTCTCCTTGGGTCTCGAAATCGAAAAGTGTCGCCAGAACCTATATTGAACTCACTAGCACGCCCACCCTCGATGTTGACTACACCTTTTAGAGAGTTGGGTCTAAGGACTATTTTTATTTAATCCTCTCCAACAAGGTTGGTCGAATCACTACTGTCATGAACTCGAAGCCACTACCTCTAAATCGAATCGCCAAATTTCCTCAAACAATGGTAGCTGGCCGGTGATTATCATTGCGAGATTTTTCATGGACTTCCTATTAAGCATATCTGCCACCACATTGGCTTCCCGTGGTACAGGATGGTTACATAGAAATCTTTTAGCAACTCTAACCACCTGCACTGTCTCAAGTTCATCCTTTTTTGCGTAAACAAGTTCTTGAGACTCTTGTGATCTGTGTAAATCTTGCAATATTCGCCATATAAATAGTATAACCATAATTTGAGTGCGAAGACCACTGCTGCTAGCTCTAGGTCTTGGGTGGAATAGTTCTTCTCATAATTCTTTAACTGGCAAAAGGCGTATGCCATGACCTACATGCATTGCATTAGCTCATTTTAACTAGAAAACTAGAAAATATCGCTCATTCTTAAAATACATTTATATTTAAGATACCTTTATAGATTTTCGGCCAATTTGCATAAAAAATCCACAAGTTTTGAGATTTTGCAAAATTGGGCCGCATTTTTCGATTTTGCAGATTCATGCCAAATTTTTAGAAAACTGACAAAATACTCTTATTCCTTTCTCTCTCTGTCACACCCCGCCGTCCCTTCCCCAAATAGGTGGAAGAAGCCCCGCACGGGTGCGTGCGCCAGACCCGCCGAACGGACAGAGTTTTCCATGTCTGCCCAAGGCGTCATAATCGGTACAATTCAAAACATTCCAGACAGTAATAAAATTTATACACAGATTGTATAAGGAAAGCATCATAAACATGAATAACTACGCTATTACAAGCATTCTTCTCATTCAAACTACACATTACATTTTTTTTCCTTTCCAAATACAATCAGATTGTTATTACAATTTTTCTCTTTTCATTTCAATACCCTTAAGCTACGCTGTTCAAGGATACATCTATCTCTGGTCACAAAGTGGTAGGGCGCTATCTATCGAGCCACGCCCTTTCCTCGCGCCGCCGCGCCGCTCACGTGTGGATCTAAAAAATATGGGGGTGAGAACTATAAATATAGTTCCCAGTGGGTATGGCCATCCAAGGGAAGAGCTCGACCCACCAGGTCCAAAGGAGGCAATATAAGCAAGTTAATCCAACATATAAATATATATATCATATGCAATACTAAAACATCATGCTTATACCTCAAATAAATGTGATAATAAAAATCATGCAAGTAGATCTACCTTTTCTACTTTCTATTTCACTATCCATCTCATTTTCAATCCGCTCATAAGGTTTCTCTTACCTTAGCCGAGCTAACCACCCGACTCACTTTTGAGTCAATCATTAGCGGACTACCGCTCCTTGTCCAGGCCTGAGGAGAGGAACATGTTGCATGCACCTCAGCCTTAAATCCTCTCGATTATAGGTCATCCGTCGGGCGAGGAATACCACACATACCCTTGACCATAAGTCGCTTACCGGGCGAGGAGAACCACAACACGCCCAGAATCCTGTACTGCCGAGCGAGAAGAACCAACATACCCGCAGTCGTGTTTCACTTGCCGGGCGAGGAGAACCAACATACCGCAAGTATGATTCACTTACCGGGCGAGAAGAACCAACATACCCGTAAGTATAGGTCTGGGAATTCCGGAATCCACTTTCCAAGTCTCAAGGGTTCATCACATACCCTATGTTGCCAACCTCTCTAGGTTCATATTCACATGTCCAGGTGGTCATCCTACCACTATGTTTCACAACCTAGGTTCAACAACACTAGGTTCTATGTCTTTTTCACCTAGGTTCACTCGACTCTAGGTTCAATGACATTCCAATCCAAGTGGTCATCCTACCATAATATTTTCCAACCTATGTTCAATGACACTAGGTTCAATATACAATCATGTTCTTTCTTATCCTAGTTGTCCACGCTTAGGATTCATAATTCATGTGACATATAATCCTTGATTCCTAACTTGTCGAATTCTCTAATTTTTTTAGAGTTCATCGACCTATATTCAGTGTCCACACCTAGACATACATATATCTATACATATATATGTATATACATATATATGTATATATGTATATATGTATATATGTATATATGTATATGTATATGCATATATATATACATGTATATATATGCATATACATATATATATAGATATATGTATAGATATGTATATGTATGTATATGTATATATGCATATGTATATATGCATATGTATGTATGTATATATGTATATGTATTTACAAATTAATCAATCAATATATGCATCAAGTAAAATAAATATTAAATTTTACTCTTTCGACGTGGAAGTGACCTAATCACTTCGGTAAAGCACAACCCACCTTGTGGTACCCCCAATTGCTTGTAGACACTTGCAATTGGGCCCTTTTTCTTGGCCTCAAGCTTAATCTTCAAGCTTCTTGCCCTAAAACCCAAAAAGGATTCGTTACTTCTAGTCGAGCTTAAAACAATTTTATTTTTTGGAGTCACTCGAAATCGAGTTGTCCCACTTGATTTTCTAAACCTCAATTAGGGTTTTAAAGAGTTAGAACATTTAAAACCCTCCATAAGAAAATTCCTCTTTTGACCTAGGTTTTTCTAAAATTTATGGTAAAATCTAATTTTATTTGCTAATCTCTATAATTTGTAGCCTAGATTAGCCTAGGGTTTGATAAAAATTCATTTACAAGGTTTAAATCCAAAACCCTAACCTCAAATCCCAAGAACTCACCTCAGATCCACGAGCTCACCAAGCCACCACGCGTGCACGAGCTCGATTCTCCACTTCCCCGAGCTTCCCAAGCTCGATCTCCACCAAACCTCCAAGTTTGGAGAAGATGAAGAAGAAGGAAGTGAGAGAGGAGCTTCTCTCACTCTCTCTCTCTCTCTCTGCGTTTGTGGGTGCTCAGCAGAGAAAAGGAAAGAGGGCTCCCCTTATATAAGCCCCCCACTGAAATTACCAATTTATCTCTCAACATCTGCATTCTGCATAACTACATACCGGTACTCGGGTTCGCGTACCGGTACTCGGGCATCTAGTTCCGGTACCCTGAATCCAGTTCATCAAACCCGAATGTTGGATTCTCAGGTTTTCTACTGCGTACCGGTACCCAGTTTCCAGTACCGGTACTCAGTACAAATTCAGTACCGGTACCTAACTTTGGTTCCTCAAAATCTAAGAGCTAGTTCCTCACATTTTGTATTGCGTACCGGTACCAAATTCTAGTACCGGTACTCAATATAAAATCTGCAGCTTTAATATGTTTGACTTTCGGAGTCTGTTTTCGCGTCCGTTTTGCACCGAAAATATTCGAATACTCCCCAAACCTCGCCAAAACTATTTAAATAGTCTTTTTGGCTACTTTTCACTAGAACTCCACAATTGTAGAAGTTCGGTACACTACACTCTCTTCTTCTTTTTTTCCTTCATTTTTTTTCTCTCTGAGCCTCATCGCCTCCTCCACCGCCTCCGCGGCCCTCGGCGACGGTAACGAGGGCGGCGCCGCCTCCTTCGCCTCCGCATCCACCGGCGCCGGAGAAAGAGAACTCGGAGTGGGAGCGGGTGAGGGCGGATCGGACGGAGGCGATGATGTCGATGCCAAGAAGGTGCTCGCCGCCCGTGAGGGTGAGGAAAAAAGACGCACCCATCTCCAAGGAGCGAACAAAGATGCAGAGGGTAGAAAAAAAAAGTAAAAAAATAAAGAAATTTTTTTTCTCTTTGAAAGACTATTATATATCGTTGCTGCTACCGGAAAGGCTAAGAATCAGAGAAAAAGAAAGAAGAAGATGAAGGTTGCACTGCTAAAATAAAGTTGCATTGTTTAACAAGAAAATTACACTGTTTAAGATAAACGTTGCATTCTTTGAGATAAAAATTACACTCTTTGAAATAAAAGTTGCACTCTTTCGATAAAAAATACACTGTTTTAGAGAAAATTGCACTCTACCTTCCATGGCGACCATCCTCACCAACGCGAGCCTCTCCACCCCGCGCGCTGCGTCGGAGCGCCGAAACAGAAAAACGACCTCCCTCCCCCGCACGAGGCTCGCCCTATTCCCACGTGGCAGCGCCACCACCACTGCCGGCTCCACCGCCGGCGCCGGCACCGGCTCCACCGCCGGCGCCGGCACCGGCACCGGCTCCACCGCCGGCGCCGGCACCGGCACCGGCGCCATGTTCAACAAGATCGTCAAGTACGGCGACCGTAATGTGCCCACATCCGAGTCCTTCGTATTCGACTTCTTCGACCCCTTCCGCTCCACCGTCGTGTGGGAATAGAGCGAGCCTTGCGCGGGGGAGAGGTGGGTCGTTTTCGAGTTTCGGCGCTCCAATGCGGCGCGCGGGGTGGAGAGGCTCGTGTTGATGAGGATGGTTGCCATGGAAGGTAGAGTGCAATTTTCTCTGAAACAGTGTAATTTTTATCGAAAGAGTGCAACTTTTGTTTCAAAGAGTGTAATTTCATCTCAAAGAGTGCAACGTCATCTTAAATAGTGCACTTTTTTTGTAAAACAGTGCAATTTTATTTTAATAGTGCAACCTTCATCTTCTTTTTCCTTGTTCTCTGATTCTTAGCCTTTCCGGTAGCAGCAACGATATATAATGATCTTTTAAAAAAAAAATCTTTATTTTTTTTTACTTTTTATTCTTTTTTTCCTACCCTCTGCATCTTTGTTCGCTCCTTGGAGATGGGCGCGTCTTTTTTTCTCACCCTCACGGGCGGCGAGCACCTCCTCGGCAATGACCTCATCGCCTCCGTCCGCTCCGCCCTCACCCGGGCTCGCTCCGAGTTCTCCTTCTCCGGTGCCGGCGGAGGCGGAGGGGAGGCAGAGGCGGAGGAAGAAGAGGCGGCGCCGCCCTCGTTACCGTCGCCAAGGACCGCCGGCACCGGCGGAGGAGAAGATGGAGGAAGAGGAGGCGGCTCGTTACCGTCGCCGAGGGCCGCGGAGCCGGTGGAGGAGGCGATAAGGCGGGTCGGAGAGAAAAAAAAAGAACGAAGAAAAAAAAAAGAAGAGAGAGAAAGGAATAAGGGTATTTTCATCAGTTTTCTGAAAATTCGGTCTGAATCTGCAAAATCGAAAAATGTGGCCCAGTTTTGCAAAAGCTCAAAACTTCTGAATTTTTTATGCAAATTGGCCTAGATTTTCTAACACGATTTAAAATTTAAAATTTAAAATTAATTTAAATTTAAAAGATAAAACAAACTTTAAATAAATTAATTATAATTCTTATAAATTTTTTGCCAAATTAGATAATTATGATTACATAAAAAATTTATCAAAATTTGCAAGTAATCTTTTTAAACTTTAATTTTTTTTTAATGCAAAGTTTGAGTTGCGCGCATATTTCTACTAGTATATATAAAAGAGCTAATAAATATTGTGAACTATCTTTTTTTTAAACAGTCCCTATTCTCAATATATATCTATACTTAAAATACTCTTCAAAATTTATATTTAATTTTATTGTCCCATAAATGTTTAACTTTTCAACTATAATTATTTAAAATTAAAAAAATCAAATTTATTATCATTGTCTTTATTATTTGGGTACTAAATTGGATAATTATAATTAAATAAAATATATTAATTTATTAAGACTTATAAGTAAAATTATTTTTTAACCTGTTTTCCGCAAATTGTGCTTTGCATGCACACTTATACTAATATATATAAACTTACTTAGATTGACATGTAGGTCCCACAAGGACCCGGGATATACAACCGTTACACAGAAGAAACCTCGCCACGTTTCCACTCTCATTTTCCGACCATCCACCGCACTCCACTCCACATTCGGAGATCCAAAACTCTACTCTCTCAGACCGCGCGAAAAGACAGTACTACCCCCGAGCTGTTACGTTGGATAATTTTTATACATATTCCTTTTTTAGATAATTTTTAGAAAAACTATTTTTTTATCTTTTTTATAAATATCTAATTTTTTTTTATTTTTATGAAAATTCATACTTTAAATTTTCAATTTAATATCTGTTTGTGCAAATTTAACATTAAATATCGTATGTAGTTTTTTTTCATGTAGTTTTATTTTTTTTGCAATACTGTATTATTAGAACCTTTATGTATAAACTAAATTTAATTTTTATATGTATATCAAATTTAAAAATAAAACTATACTAAAGAAACAAAAAATTATAAATTGTTGTTACATATCTTTAGATTTTATCAAAAGAAGTTAATGAGAGACTTTTATTAAAAAAGAAGGGTCAAAACTCACTTAGAAGAAGTAAAAGGTTAGAAATACTTTTGGAATTACCTAAAAGATTAGGTATCTAAACAAAAATTACACTCTAAAGCCTATTTTCGTCATTTCGCCTCTTCCTTCTCTCCATTTCCTTCCATGAGAGCTCCAACCACCAATCTAATAAGTTCTCTACTCTCTCTCCTCACCACCCCTACGAAAAGACAATTCTACCCCTCATTCCCCGCCTTTGACACCGCCTCTCAAAAGCCCATTCTCGTCATTTAACTCTCTTCTTCCTCTTCCCCTGCTACCCACCTTTCACTTCCCTTCCTCACTCCACCTCTCTCCCCTCCTCCATCCATGATCCTCTGATCACCGTCCGATGGGGAGCAGCATCGGCGAATCTCGGCCGTCCATCTACCCCGACCCGGCCCCTCTCCTCCTCCCCTCGTCGTCGTCTTCAACCTCCGAACCCTACCCCTCCCCCATCTCCTTCGTCCCCTCCCCTCGCCCCTTCCGCGACCTCCCCCTCGCCTCCCTCTTCCTCCTCCTCTCCCTCTCCACGCTCTCCCTCGGCCTCTTCGCCCTCTTCCGCCGCAACCCCGACGCCACCCGCGCCGACCTCTTCTCCTTCGACCCCTCCACCTCCTCCTGCGTCCTCTCCGGCCCCCGCCTCTCCTCCTCCTCCTCCTCCCACTTCTCGTCGTCCTCCTCCTTCGGCAAGGATCTAACCCTAACCCTAGTCGCCACCTTCCTCCTCGCCGCCCCGATCGCGCTCGCCCTGCTCTGGCTCCTGAGGCGATACGCTAAACAGGTGGTGTACGCTGCGGTCCCCTTCTTCGTCCTCACCCCGGCACTCCTCAACGCCTACTGGTTCGCCGCGTGCACGCTCGCCGAGGGGTGCCGCGCCGCGTTCCCCCTCGCCTACCGCGTCCTCGTCCTCGTCTTCGTCTTCGTCCTCGTCGCGATCATCCTCTGGATCGTCGTCGCGAACTGGTCCCGCGTCGAGCTCACGATCCACATCGTGCGGGTCGCCGCCGCGGCGCTCGCGGAGAACCTTGCGCTGCTCGCGGTGCTGCCGCTGCTGGGGTTGGGGCTCCTCGTGTACTTCGCCCCGATCGTGGTGTTCCTGGTGTTCGCGACGTGGAACGGGGAGGTGGTGGCGAGGGAGAGGGAGGGGGCGAGAGGGGAGCGGCACTACGCGTGCGTGTGGAAGCAGGACGCGTGGGTGCCCGCGTACTTCGCCCTGGCCATCATCACGATGCTGTGGTCCGCGGCAACGATGGTGGAGGCGAAGGTGTACGTGATCAGTGGGACTATAGCGCAGTGGTACTTCGCCAAGGAAGGGACAAAGCCTACTAAGAGCTTGAGGAGTTCTTTAAGGTATGATTGGGTTTGTTCTCGGCTTCTTTGCTTTTTTTTTTTTTAATTAATTGAGGTTTGAATCAATTTTTGGAGTGGGAGGTGTAGAAATTGGATGACTATTGGGTATACTCTGTTTAAACAGTGTTTGCATGCATATGATGATTTTAATTGGTTTACCCAAATTCTTACCAACTTAAAGCTGTTTTTTGGTATTTAGGAAATATTAGTCTTCTAGTTCGCGGGGAAACTGATGAAATATGGAAGCTGTGAATTGTCAAAGAAAGATTGAACATTTTGTATCAGGGAATGTCATTTCGGACCTGTTTGGCCTAATAGAGCGTTTGGCAATTAGAATAATTTCGAACTTCTGCTATAGCATGGAGCAGCAAATGCAAAACGATTTTGAGACTCAAAGTTGAGCTTCTGATTATGCTGCAGTAAAAACCTGTCTAGAGGAACTTAAAATAGTACTTTCCTAGAAGCATTAGTCAAACCACGCACCTTATAATATGGTCAAACAGGTCATTAGGATCAATGTTTTGGGATGTATTTAGGATGATTAGGAGGACTGTGCTAGCATTAGGAGCCATCAACTGCAGATTCTCATGGGCTGTTTGCTGATTTATTCTTGTCCTGTCTATAAGGCATGGTTTTAGTCGTTAAAAAGAAAAATGTATAAAACTTATCTCAACTATCACCCATTTGGATTTGACTATCTAACTTTTAAAAGTTTCGATTTTACTACCTCACCTTTTAATTTATTTGATTTGAGTCAATCAGTAACTCTTTAACTTAAAAATTTAAATGCATCATTTATCTTTACGGGTTTAATTAGTATAATTTAATACAATTTCCGTAACTATAAATTCATTGAAGTAAGCATTTAGCTTAAATTTTATATTTGAAGAGCCATGAAATCACTTAAAATAAAAATTTTGAAAGGTTGGGTAGTTGAATCAAAATGGTCTATAGTTCAGGTAGGTTTTACACATTTTCACCTTTAAAAAATGGAAGTACTTTTTTTATCATGCTTCGCGAAATTCCATTTCCACACATACATTTATGAACAGAAGAGATGCCTTTCTTTGTCAAGTTGTCTGGCACTGAAAGTCATGTTTGAGGTTTTGGCTAAAATTGCGAAACTAGAATGGGACATTTCGGATTCATTAGGTGCTGATACGAATGTGAGACCTTTCAAATTGAGTTGGATAGAGTCTATAAAGGCCTAGTTTTGAAACATCTTCATTATTTTAATTTTATTTATATTGATCTCTTTGAAAAGTGAAACCTAGGACTGCTGAAATTGCTGAATTATCTAAATCTGAAGTCAGAGCACGGACCAAAACCGAAGCTGATCGTTGACACCAAGCTTAATGTAATAACTCCAACCACTAAATCTCATTATTTCATGCTTATGTAATGAAGAAAATAAACTGCCACAACTCTTCTGACTGATTTACGTAGAAAACGATGTTTGGCTGTGAAGGGTTGAATATCGAAATGTTTTCATTCTTTAATAATTTGGGCATCAAAGTACCTTGAGGCCATTTTCTTATTTACACTGTTCATATAGTATATGAGATGTTAGCTAACTAGAATTATTGGAGTTCTCGGAAGAAATTGTAAATCAATCACGATTTGCTGAAAATGGGACTAATCTTTTCTCACTGACATGCTATCCTTAGCACTTGACATTTAATGCTAAAATACATTTAGTTGCGTAGAACATGGTTCTCCACTTAAAGTAGGAGCAACCTGTGCTTGACTGCCTCGACATTATCCAGATTTGATTTCGGTGCACTTCAACTGAGAATCTGATGGATTCAATTTGATTAAAATATGCCTCATTGAACCTTTAAGTGGCAGGATGTGGTTGAGTTGCCTTAATTGAACAAATAGGAAATACTTGTTGTGCAGCTGAAAGCTAGAAAATGATATTAAATTCCATTGTGATTTTAATTCTGTTTATATTGATGATGTTGAAAAGTGAAAACTGGGACTGCTGAAATTGCTGAATTATTTAAATATGAAGTCCGAGAACAGACTGAAACCGAAGCTGATCTTTGGCACCAAGCTTAATGTTACAAATCCAAAGGTCCAACCACTAAATCTCATTATTTCATGGTAATTTAATAAAGAAAATAAACTGCAACAACTATTATGACCGATCTATATAGACGATAACTTTTGGCTGCAAAGAGTCAAATAAATAGGTCCAACTTCTTACCCCGTGATAATAGGCGCAAGGGAGTAATAAGTTGAGTTGGGTGAGCCCAATAAGTTTAGTGGGGCTGTGGTCCACAATAGATCGAACAGCAAGTGGCCAACAATAGACCTAACGTCCAGATGGGTTGAGTCAGGTCGAAGCCCGTGAGCATTGTGATTGAGCCCTTAAGTGCGATGGATGCGCCCTTCCTATCAGCACGTGCTTTTGGGTTAGTTGGTTAGCGCTTACGATCCACATATCGAAGTAACTTGAGGTTATTTTTCTTATTTATTTATGTTTATATAGTATCTGAGAAAAGTTAGAACTATAATTAATGGAGTTTTAAGAAGAGATTGTATATTAATCACAATTTGCCGAAGATGGGACTGAACTTTTCTCACAGACATGCAATCCTTAGCAATTGAGGTTTATTGCTAAAATACATTCAGATGCATAGAGTGTGGTTCCCATCTTTAAGTAAATCACCTTATGCATGAATGCCCCGTATGTTATCGAGAATTGACTTTAGTGGGGATCGACTGGGAATGTAGTGGATTCAATTTGAATATAATGTGCTTCATAGAACATTTTAGGTTAGGAAGAGGTTGCTTTACCTCAACTGAACAAATAGAAAATGCTTATTGTGTGACTGAAAGCTCAAAACTCCGCTAAGATGTTGGACAACAGCTAATGTCAGTGCATTGATAGGCCCAATATAATCCATGTTTTGTGTTATTCATATCTTAACTCTGCCCAACCGACATCTATGTCTTAGGCATCACTAAACAAATAATAACCCATACTAGATCCTGTCTGCTCCTTGCAATTCCAGAATTTATCTTGGATTTTACTAGAATTGAATCTGGACTAAAAGCACTAGTTAGCCTAGTGGCTATTATCCAGTTGGCTGTCTTAAGAGGACGGGTGTTCAATCCCGTGAGTCGGCATTTAAAAATGGGGCTCGAGCCCCCAGCTTCTTGGATTATGAAATAGTATAGGTTTAGGTGTTATGGGGTCTTGCTTTTCCCACCTAGATATTTATTAGGACACTAGTACTAGATTTTTCTGGATTATACCATGTTTTGAAAAGAGAACAAACCACCTCCAGTTCTTTATTTTTCGTAACTTGTTTATCCGTTGTTGTTTTTGTCAAATAGAGAAGTGGTTGAAGGTTTTCCAGACAAAGATCTAATGGTCTTTCTGTTGCTCTTCTGATTATGAACACAAGAACTTATTCTTCTAATTTAGACATTTCTCCTGGCTTTAACTGTCTTAATTTATTTTTCTACTTAATTATGCAGGAATGCTTTTGGCCCCTCTTTTGGCACAATTTGTTTCTCAGGAATGGTTATGGGTGCCGTACGCTTTGTACGTGCTGTTGTAGACAGTGCAAACCAAGAGGAGGAAGCTCGAGGATTTGTAAACTTCGTTCTCAAGTGTTGTGCCAATTTCTTGTTCGCGGCATTTGACTTTGTCAACAAGTTTACTATAAATTTTGCTGCAATAACGGGTGAAACTTACTGTTCTGCTGCGAGGATGAGTTACGATCTTCTAAAGCGGAATCTCTTGTCCGCTGTTTTTGTTGAGACAGTCTCCACACGCGTGCTGATTGGGATAATATTTGTCCTCTCAGCATTCTATGCTATTGTGGTAAGTTCTTATTGCTATAGCTGTATTCCCTGTTTGGCCTGGCTTCTATAGAAGGTTCCCTAGTCCAGAAGAAGCTTTCTGAAAATCAGGCACTATTGTGTTGCCTTTATTGTGGCGAGAAGCTAAAATTAGCTTTTTGGCCCTAAAACCAAATATCTAATTTGAAGCTTCTACTTTTGCCGCAGCCCTAAACTGTTGTGGAGTTTTAAGGATGAGAAATGCCACTTGTACACTTAAAAAATGGGTGCAAATCTTGCACTCCTCCATCCACCCCTTTTGGGTTTTTTATATTAAAAAAAAAGGGTTTACAAGACTAGTTGAAAAAATGGCCCTTGGATTAAGGGGTGTAAGTTAGGTAACATTGCTCTTTAAGGATTGTTCCAATCATCTTTGGACATAAACATAAATTATTCACTAAAGATACACATATCTTGTCTCAAGTTTGTCTAGACACTATATTTCTTTCTCAATCAAATTTTCCTGTAAATTATATGTCATATCCTGTTTGACCCTGATAGACAAACTTTTAGTAACTAATGAGAGTTGCTTTAGCTGGGGAAAGAAATTTTTTCTTCTTATTTCATCTATATCATACAGTAAAATAGGTCACATCACAACTAGTAGATTATGAGCATTAGAAAATGTGAAGTAACGTAGTGCAAATAGTACTGGTTCAGAAAATTGATAATTTTACATCTGGCATGCGTTCAAATATGTGTGTTTTTAAGGGGTGCATATGCATAAAGGGTAATGACAGTTGCAAAAAATTAGGGAAGTTTGATTGATCCTTACATTTCTGAAATACCCTTCCCAAATGAATTTATAAGACTACTGCTACATTTGATATGCAACATCAATAAAGAGACCTTACTTTTTGATTCCATGCTTTTTCTTTGTTGTTGCCACAAGCAAGAATAACAATTAGATTAGAACTGAAATGACTGCAGGCAGGAGTTTTAAGTTGGTAGCCCGAAAACTATGAACTTATAGACTTGCTTGTTGGCCTAATCATTGGAGAACCAACTAAAATTCTTTGTTCCATAAAAGGCAACGCTAAACTGATTGTCATCTAGTAATGGAATTTCTACTAGTTAACAACAACTTTGATTAAATAACAGGTAAGAGGATCATCAGGGTTACATTCTTGGTAAGCAACTGGCCTTCCTTTATGCACCTAATAACTTGTTCTATTGCTATTGTAAATATCTTGTTTGCTTCCTTCTTGTCAACTATCTGTATATACACTACCACAAGTGTTGCAGTCTCACTTTGATTCTTATTATTTTTCTTTTATTTTGTTTAAATTTTCTCTGAGGCTCTCAATTATTTACGTAGCTAGCTTAGATCACCAATGAGGTCTAAGCATTAATTAATAACCCTCTCTAAGATACATCGTTACAGATCTTCTATATGTTTGTGTCTTCCAACAGGTCTGCGCGATCCTAAAGGCTGTCAGCGCTCTCGGTGTCAAGATGTACTTAGTCGCAGCACTCGCATGGCTTCTTCTCATGGTGGTGTTGGGTTACTTTGTACATGTGTTGGATAATGTCGTCGACACCGTCTATGTGTGCTACGCCATCGATAGGGACAAGGGCGAAGTGAACAAGCAGGACGTGCACGAGGTTTATGTACAGCTCCCTCTCAGTAGGAATCACAGGCCCCCTCTTAGCAATAATAGAAGTCCATTAATAGTCTAAAAATATTTTCTTATCACTGAGGTGATTACGAAATAAGCGCGGTGTTAGGCCCTCAAAATGTCCAGTAAATGCATTCTCGAGCTACTAAATTATCAATTTTGTATGATATGTTTACATCTGTATTATGCATTTGTAGAAAATATGAAATGGTGTGGTGGTTCTTATCATCTTCTGATCTTTGTAATTACGAGAATATACTGGTATCAACTTTTAACTCTATAGATCTTTACGCTTAATTGATTTTATTATTTATTATTTTGTGTGTGTTTACTTTGTGAACTTGGATATTTTCTTCCATGATTATGTGGGTGTAAGGCTGTTAATTTGTTGCTTATTTTTGTAAGTTGAGTTGAGCCTAGCTCTCTTGGCTGTAAGGCTGTTAACTTGGATATTTTAATTCTTATATAAGACTTCACCCGAATTTGAAATTTACATACTAACAGTATTTCAAATAAGTGAAAACATTTAGAATAATCATCAAATTCGGATTCCAAAATTCACCAAAATGATTTAGCATATAGCTTTAGTTCTATAAATTAAATATCTAAGTTATAACTTATTTAATATATATAAGCTTACATAAGAGACTGGTTTTTTTTTTTTTTCCCTAACTGGGGTTATCAAAGTTGACTATTAATAGAGCAATTTTTAGACATATGTGGTTATATTTATAGAATATAATTGTTGTTATTGGCCAACTTATTTTTATAGAGTCTTACATCCGAATAGAGTAATTGTCAAAAAAATTTGGGCTTCTTCGAAATAGTGGTAAAGTGTAGGGTTCAAATTGAAGAAAATCTTTTATCCAAGGAGATAATTGAGACACGAGTTAAAGTGCCGGTGAGAGTTTTGTAATGTAGTCTTATGTTAGTACGGCCTTTTACTATAAATTTTTTAAAAAAACATAATAATTTGTCACTAATGTTATGCTCCCCTATTACCGCCACGATGAACTGATCAACTTCAGGATAGAATGGGTTCTTTCTGGAAAAGTGATCCGATTTGATTGTTGG